>CM060919.1:211779391-212379391 GCA_030737875.1 Allium sativum
TAGAATTGGGTATGGTATGGCAGTTTGAAATTTTGAATACAAACTTTGTCTGACTGTACCGGGTGGAAAATATAACGGATTTTAACGAAACTGAAAATATTTAAATCTGTTTATCGGTACCTTTCTAACGAATCCGAAAAATCGAAATTTCATAACGGAAATCAAAAGTTATGGCCAAATGAATTTTCAGAAAGGTCGCTATATAGCATATATAGCCCTTGAAAATTGATATTTTGCATACGACCTCGGAATTCGACGAAACCACTTTTGTTGGGTCCGGGATGTCAAATTATTGCTAAGTTTCAAATTTCATAATTTTTGAAGCTAGTATGTGAGCGGGGCAAAAGAAAATGTGATTGGTCAAATTCTGTTAAAATGGGTCGACCTAAAAATGGCCGTTTTTCAAACGAGCTCATAATTCGACGAAACTGGTTTTGTTAGGACCGTATCGTCAAAACAAAGCTAGATTTATTTTTCTGGAATTTTTCGATTCAGTTTGTGGCCCTGGCAAATTGAAAAGTACGTTTAAATTAAATATCGAATGTTTTATATTTTAATTTGAAAAATAACTGACTGTAACAGTCGAAATGGCCAACGAAACATATCCCATTGTGTCCGGAATGGGGGTATTTAGCAAGGGGCGACAGTCGTTGGGTTTAAAAAGGAGTCCGTTTGCAAAAACACTATTTAAAACTTCCTATAAAGCTCTGGCCAATAGGAATTTTTCTTTTAAAAATAAAATAAAATAAAATACGAAGGAACCCTAGCCGCCAGCGATTTGGACGACTCAGAGGGCTCGAAACTTCCAGTCGATTTTGCCGCCGCCTCAGGCGATTTCGCCGCCGCCGCCTGTTGAAGCTTCTGACCGCCTTCGCCTCCTCTACCCATCCGACCAAGCCACGCCTCCATCCATCAACCGTAGGCGTCGGAATTCGACCAGAAAGTCGCGCCTTTCAGAGCGCCGCCGCGACGCACACAAGCCACCGAACCCATCGCCACCACCTCCGATCTGGAGGTGGTTCATAGCTCTCTGACGCAGCGTGGTCTGATCGAAGCATCGAGGTACGGTTTGGCTTAAAAATCGAGACCTAGTTTCGAAGTTTTAAAAACTTTTCTGATGTAAAATTCTGAAATGAAAATAACACTTTTAAGTGTTGCAAAACTTTGAAAAATAATATCTTTTTCGTTCTTTAACGAAATTTGATGAAACAGGAGACACCGTGACAGCAAGGAGGCTCTCTACATTCTAGAAGAAGCCGCGGATTTTTCTGACCTTCCTACGATTTTTAGCACTGCAATAACCAATGTGAGGAATCTAAACTATTTGTGTGAATGAAATCGTGTTGTGTAAATTATATAAGCGAAGTGTAAATTATATACGCATTGTATACCTCATGTACATGTGTTGTATAAGTTATATTAGCGATGTATAAATTATACAAGCGTTGAATGAAACATATATGCTTTGAGTTGTGATAAAATGAAAGTGGATTATTATATATTATATATATATATATACTCCCCTCGTCCACAGACCATGGACGATATTTATTGCTTGTGATTGACGTGATATTATATGGTATGACGAACGGTTGGAAATAATTGTTTGTGGTTGATATTATGGTTGAAAAATACCTGTATGGTTAAAAAATACCTTTGTGGTTGAAAAATACCCTCTTGTGGTTGAAACAAAATAGAATAGGATTTTGGAATTGAAAATAAAACATGCCGCCTGCGTGCGAACTAGATGCATGATCTCCATTGTCAAAAACCGCGAGGTTTTAAGGTAGAGCGAGGAGCCGTACTAGGGACGGTCCCGGTTTTAACTACCCTGCCGTTATGCTGCCGAAATTTTCTGAAATATTTATGTGTTAGAATAATTTTCATTCGTCGAAATAAATTACATAAACTATATCGAATATTCATGTGTTGAGTTGCAATTCATTCGTTGGGTTGAAATTCATGTGTTGAATATTACTTGAATTTAAACAAATGGCTTTAGCGATAAAAATCACATTTTTATATATATACAAACTATATCGAATATTCATGTGTTGAGTTGCAATTCATTCGTTGGGTTGAAATTCATGTGTTGAATATTATTTGAATTTAAACAAATGGCTTTAGCGATAAAAATCACATTTTTATATATATACAAACTATATCGAATATTCATGTGTTGAGTTGCAATTCGTTCGTCGAGTTGAAATTCATGTGTTGAATGTTATCATCTTTTAAAAATAAAATGAATCGACAATAAAAACTGCACCTTTATTGTGAACATGAAGTGTTAAAAATACACACGTGTCGAATAAATATTTTTGATGATAAAAATATTTCTTTTATCATGTATACGCTTAGATAAAAATACACACGTGTTGAGAAAAATAATAGTTTGCTAGAAATATTATTATTAGCTTTATTCTGCATATATATACATGTGTTGAACAGGAAAAATGGATTAGCTGTAGAGTAAAGAAATTATTTGCGTGCCCGACAAATAGGTAAACCTTGATGAGTTGGCTGCGCAATTTTATTTATAAATCAACTCCTGTGAATGCCATTGGATGCGGAGTGCTGGTTATTCTGTGTGAAATAATAAATAACGCCATAGGATAGCAACAATTAATTTTGAACTACCCTACATGGCATACTTCATGACGATAGGCATACTTCATCATATTCCACATAAGCAATTGGAGCTTGTGTGACGAGGTGGGAGATTTACCATACAAGCAAGAGGCTTGTATGGCGATGACTATATACTACAGGTTGAACTGATGACTGATATGGACTATATAAATTATAACGATAAATTGCCAGATTAATAAAAACCCCACACGGGTCTGGAGTTGACAATAATCACGTCGCTCTAGTTATTAGATACGGCACATGGACTATTTATTTCCACACGGAAACGGGGTGACGGGAATTTATTCTCTGGAGTGATTATCAGTACATGCTCCCCCGTAAACACCAGAATATATCACTATAAATATGTGAATGCTTTTTAGGATTTATTGGGTACCTAATACGGCCCAATAAATTTCCAAACCCCTCCCCGTACAAAGGAGGTTATGGCGAAATTTTTCGAAATATTAAGGCGTTAGTGAAATATTTGAAGTGAAAACGAAGTTGAACTATAGTTGAAATTATAGAATGAACTATATTTATATATATAAAAATAAATATAATTAAAAGGAATAGAGGCCGTGCAGTTCGTGTTTCGGAATCGTAATTTGAAACGATTAGTGCGAGAAATCCGACCATCGGATTTTCCCGAAACCGCAACTGCTGGGTTCGCTTTGGGAATATCTTCCCACTGATATAGACCTTGTAAAAATCCAATGGTTGGATTGTCCGGAATGTTTAATTCAAATCTGAAGAAAAACAGCGCCAAAATCGTTTATATTTATATATAAATATAATTAAATTAAATCGAATAACGACGCTGCAGTTCGAATTTTGAAACCGTAACTTCAAACGACTAGTGTGGAAGATCCGACCGTCGGATTCTCACGAAACTGGAACCGTTGGGTTCGCTTTGGGAATATCTTCCCACTGATATAGACTTTGTAGAAATCCAACGGTTAGATTTTCCGATATGTGTAAAACAAATTAAGGGAAAAACAGCGCCAGTGCCACGGCACGACCTGAAACATCGTTAAATTAAATATGGCCATTTTTAAATAAATAAAAATGGCGAAAGATCGTTATAAAATATTACAAGCAACATAGATTGCAAATAAACCAATTGGGTTTGAATTGTTTGATATTTGATGGTTGTATGTGTATGACATGAAAATAACACTAAAGAACCGAAAGATGGATGTCGAATAATATAACCATAAAAAGAATCGATTTAAATTTTAATGACGTGAATTATTTGAAAAGGCCGAGCTAACCCTCATTTCAAATAATTTATCGAGCGATTCGAATTGGAAAATGCAAAGAAGATTCAAGACCGACGATCTTCGTATCGGTTGGATAGGCGCTACTGAGGTTCCTGACCGGAGTAGCTACCGGAAGGGGACGGAAGTAGTAGCCGTCTGAACGTATGTGTTGATTGGACGGATATACGAGGAATTTGACGCCTCCGGTTTCGTTCAGACCCAGAACGGACTTGTAAATGGACTGTGTGTCTGACATTGGATTTTGTTCTATACTGATTGATCTCTGTTAAATATATATCTGTTTGGCGGCGGAGAATTTATTCTTTTGCTTAACGCCCTTCTCTGAGACGTACGAGCTCAGGGGTTATATATCGATTGAAATCAATCGTATGGAGTGGACTGCCTATGTGGCATGCCAAGATGCTGTGATCAAAGCTTCTGTTGCAAAGCAAAGTCTTGTGGATGATGATCAAAGCACGGTCTACGTGGTCTGGCTTTGTGTATTTCGTAGATTCGCGAGCCTCACACCTCGGTATGAGTCAAAAACGGGATAAGGACCCAAGGAGAGCATGACGTTTCTTTCTAGCTATGGTGGTGTCAGTGACTTACCAGCCCTGACATTTATATCTATTTTTCACCTGTGTGGTTGTTGGAATGCGAGGCGCCTCAATTATAGGTCTGTAAGGACCGGGAAACGTGTGCTCAGGAATAATTAATCCTCAAACGTAAGAGAGGACCGGCCTTGGAGGATCCAGGGTTACCCAGAGTGTGTAGTCCTAAGGCATTTGCTAGAGTGTCTCGAAGCGGAGAGGAGCTTTCCCCTTGCCTCGACTCATGACGGAAATCCAATTTCCAATACGAGATAACGGATTCGATTGTAACTTATATATGGCGACATAGTGGCATGGGACGCTCATGTCGCCTATGATTGATATTTATGATGCTATTCGTTTTTGAAACATATATGCACTAGTAATAATATCAAATGATTTCGCTTTATACGTATCAAGCATATTTGGCTATTATAAGGTAAAACTCTATCCTCCGGCTTGCGTTGCATTGTGTGATGGGACCTGAGTCTTATAATGGCTTCATTCTTTCTAAAAGCATTGCGTTGTTTTAAAAGAATTTATTTTGTTTTAATGCACTAGCAATCATTGGAGTAAACCCGTTCCGCGAAAGTGGCGTGGTCCTATGATTTGCTTATTACTGTTGTTAAACTGTTAAATAGATTCCTCATACCAGTCCCCATGACTGACTCGTTGTTTGTTTCACTTTGCAAACGCGGGTGCCCTTATTTTCACACGGGCAGCCTAGTACACAGGTGATAGGTTGTTTTTGGCTCTGCACTGTTGCATAGGGTGCATTTTTGGCTCATGGCGAGGCTGACTTCACAGAGATGACTTTGACATTTTCCGCCATTACTGTACTTATATTATGATCCCGCCACTGGCGATGCAGACTGATTTACTTTCCGTATTTCTTACTATATGTATATGTATTCCGCCTTCGGCGATGTAGACTGATACCCTTATTATGTCTCACTGCATGTACGTATTCCGCCTCTGGCGATGATGACTGATCACTTTCCTTTTTATTTACTAAGTTATATCCCACGCTATGCTATTCTGATATTATTACATGTTGTGATTCCACTGTCATATCCATGTAAATTTATTCTATTTATTGTTTTTGCTATTATCTGTTCTCTGCTATGATGATTAATGTGTTATTTCCCAATGATTATCCTTAATACCGCCCCTCGGATTTTGGGATCGTCACAGTTGGTATCAGAGCTTTGGTTAACCTTAGTTCCGGGATCTAACACATTAAATACCTCGTCAAATTAGAATCAGTAGTGTTCTATTGCGAGTAGCTCATTAAAGATAGGATTAGCAATGTCCTAGAATGAGCTAAGCAGATTAGCAAAACAATTTGATCAGTACATCATCATTTTCTTTCCTTGTATTCCCCTGCTTAATCATTTATGAAAATTATCAAATCTGTGAGCTTGACTCTTTTCTTGCTTATACAGTATTCTCTTAGATGGCTACACGAGCAGCAGCAGCTAGAGGAGGCCGTGGAGGCCGAGGAGATGCAGCAGGAGGACGGGGGAATATCCCCGTAGTTGTAGAAGGCCCTATTGTTCAGCCACCAGCACTTGAGGACTTTGAGCTAGATAAAGTAGCAAAGAGGTACAGGAATCTTGGGGGAAAACCCTTTACTGGCACTGGTACAGTGACCGAGGCTATAGCTTGGCTGAAGACCTGTGAGAAAATCTTTGAAGGCATGGGTATGGGAACCAACAACAAAGCCCGACTTGGTATTTGGCTCCTTCAGGAGGAAGCAGAGCTGTGGTGGGATGCCATTACCTCAGAGGATGCAGCAGGTACTGTCAGGACCTGGGAGCAATTTAAAACAATGTTCAATGAGAAGTTTGTACCTGAACAGGCTCTAGAGAGGATGCGAGAGCAATTTGCTAATCTCCAGCAAGGAGATCTCTCTATTCAAGATTATCTGAATAAGTTCACCCAGTTGTCGCGCTATGCTCCAGAGCTGATTTTGACCAACAAAGCAAAGAACAAGAGATTCATATTTGGGCTAAAGCGCAAGTACCACGACAGAGCTATGAGCAACATCAAACTCTCCTTTTCAGAATTAGTAGAAATGGCTTGCAATTATGAAGACATGGACGAAAGACACGCTAGCCAAGACCGCGCCAAAAGCCAAGCTGGAAATAAGCGCAAGACTTCAACAGATCAACCCGAGTCTAGCATCACCGCGGCCGCTACTCAGAAGCCTGCAAAGATCCCCAAAGGAAATTGCTACAACTGCGGGAAGCCAGGTCATTTTTCTAATGTATGCAAAGCCCCGAGGAAGCCAAAGGCAAATGACTCAGCCGAATGCTACAACTGCCATAAGAAGGGGCACTATAGCATGAACTGTCCTCTGAAGCAGAATGCACAAGTGGCTCATGTCTATGACGGGAAGACCCCGCCAGCTATCACGGATGGATCAGGTAAACCCGACGTCTTGGGAGGTACCCTTACCATTAAAAATATTCCTGTTTCTTTACTTTTTGATACTGGTGCATCACGTAGCTTCATTTCTGGTAACATTGTTCACAAGTTAAAATTGAGACAAAGAATTCTAAAAGAACCAATTAAAGTTCAAAATCCGATAGGAGGTTCTGTTAGTCTCAGTTCATACTGTAGAGTGCCTATCTCCTATTCCTTCTACAAGTTTCCTATCAACTTAATAATCATGAATCTATTGGAATTCGATGTTATTCTCGGTTTGGAATGGTTAACCAAGTATAAGGCTAAAGTTAGATGTGCCGAACGAATCGTTAAAATCAAAACGAAGCTTGGACCTATATGTATACCATGTCATGGTTCAGCAATTAATAGAACAGAATTTTGGTCTTCTTTAGAAGTTACTCCCCCTTCATTAGAAAAGATACCGGTCGTTAAAAACTACGTGGATGTGTTTGAAGAAGTAGAAAACCTACCGCCGCAAAGAGAAATTGAATTTAGAATAGATCTAATTCCTAACGCCCGACCAGTAGTACATCCAATTAGAAGAATGGCCCCGAAAGAAAAAGAAGAGTTAAGTAGTCAAACCCGAGAATTACTTTGGAAAGGTCTGATCAGACCGAGCTTTTCAGCGTGGGGAGTAACAGTAGTATTTGTCCCGAAATCAGACGGTACTCTAAGACTTTGTGTTGATTACCGAGATCTCAATAAACAGATACTGAAGAACAAATATCCCTTGCCCCGAATTGATGATCTGCTAGATCAATTAAATGGAGCAACAGTATTCTCCAGAATGGACCTAGCTACAGGTTTCCACCAATTACGTATAGCCGAAGACTGTGTTCCTTTAACAGCCTTCAGGGGTCCCGATTTATTCTACGAATGGTTAGTAATGTCGTTCGGCTTGTGTAACGCTCCGGCATACTTCGTCGATCTTATGAACAGAGTGTTCCGTGGTGTGTTGAATAAATTTGTTCTAGTCTTCATCGATGACATTTTAATCTACTCCAAGTCGGAAGACGAACATGCAAAACATTTAGATCAAGTGTTGAAAATTCTAAGGAGAAATGTCTTGAAAGCTAAATTTTCTAAGTGTGTCTTCTGGCAGAATGAAGTTAAATTCCTAGGCCATGTCGTATCAAAAGAAGGAATTGCTGTAGACCCAAGCAAAATTACAGCGATTCAGAACTGGAAACAACCTACTACTCCCACAGAAGTTCGAAGTTTCCTTGGATTGGCTAGTTACTATCGGAAATTCGTTCAGGATTTTTCAAAGATATCTGGTGTTTTGACAAAGCTTACAAAGAAGCATGAGAAATTCAAATGGACTCTCGAATGTGAAGAAGCTTTCCAGGAGCTGAAACTGAAGTTGACAACCGCTCCAGTATTGACAATTATAGAAGGCAACCAAGACTTGACTGTATGGACAGACGCTTCTATTAGAGGGCTAGGAGCAGTGTTAATGCAAAAAGGCCAAGTGGTCGCTTATGCCAACCGTCAGCTGAAGCCGCATGAGAGAAACTATGCAACTCATGATCTTGTGTTATTAGCTATCGTGTTTGCTTTAAGAATCTGGAGGCATTATTTACTGGGCGAGAAGTTCGAACTATACACCAATCATCAATCCTTGAAATACCTGTTCACCCAGAAAGATTTAAACTTGAGGCAACAGCGTTGGTTAGAATTCCTTGCAGCATACGATTTTGAAATTCTATACACTCCAGGGAAAGCCAATGTTGTAGCGGATGCGCTCAGCAGAAAGAATGAAATCATTACCAGTTTTATCATTACTTCTTCCTTAGAAGATAAGATTACTATTCTACAGAAGGACGATGAATTCATTAAAAGGATTAGCCAGCGGATCCGAGAAGGAAAACCCTCAGATTTTAGCCTTGATAGTCAAGGGGTCCTAAGATTAAAAGGGCGAATTTGTGTGCCTGGAATTCCAGAGCTCAGGAGAGAAATACTTGATGAGTGCCACAAATCCAAATTGAGTATCCATCCCGGTGTGAGCAAAATGTATAATGATATCAAACGCACATTCTGGTGGAAGGCGATGAAAAGAGATATTTTAATATATGTTAGTAGATGCTCCACTTGCCAGCTAGTTAAGAGTGATCAGTAGAAATTAGCTGGACTATTGCAACCATTAGAAATTCCAGGATGGAGTGGGAACAAATCTCGATGGACTTCATTGATTGCTTGCCTCGAACTAAGAAAGGAAACGACAGTATATGGGTAATCGTAGATCGCTTCACGAAGACTGCCCATTTCATACCTGTCCGATCCAACAGAACGGCTCAAAGTCTAGCACAGATTTACTTCAAAGAAATAGTTAAACTACATGGAGTGCCGCTCAATATAGTCAGTGATAGAGATCCCCTGTTTACTAGCAAATTCTGGGAAGCATTCCAGGAAGAATTGGGAACCAAATTGAATCTAAGCACCGCTTATCACCCTCAGACAGACGGCCAAACCGAGCGGGTGAATAGAATTTTAGAAGATTTGCTGCGGGCTTGCGTTATTGATTTCGGAGGCTCATGGGAAGATCACTTACATTTAGCCGAATTCTCTTACAACAATAGCTATCAAGCAAGTTTGGGAATGTCTCCATTTGAAGCATTATACGGTAGACCGTGCAGATCTCCCGCATGTTGGGTAGAACCTGGCAAAAGACTTGTGTTAGGGCCCGATATGATTCAAGAAGCATCGGATAAAGTTGATTTCATTAAGAAGCGATTGAAAACAGCACAGAGCCGACAGAAAAGTTATGCTGATGCGAGAAGAAGGGATATATCGTTTGCCGTTGGCGATTATGTTTATTTAAGAGTTTCTCCAATGCGGGGAGTAATCAGATTTGGCAAGACTGGGAAGTTGGCACCGAGATTTATTGGTCCCTTTCCTATACTTGAACGGATTGGAACTCTTGCATATAGGGTTTCATTACCTAATTGGTTTCCTGGTGTACATGATGTGTTCCACGTATCTCAACTCAGAAAACATGTTCATGATCCAGATCTTGTTGTGGAAGAAGCAGCGCAACATGATATTGACATAACGCCAGAATTAACACTCAGAAGAGAGCCATTAAAGATAGTTGGCAAAGAAACTAGAGAGCTAAGGAGGAAAAAGATTCATTTAGTCAAAGTGCAGTGGAGTAGTGATCCTAGAGACTGTACTTGGGAGACTGAGGAAAGCATTAAACAAGCCTATCCCAAATGCAGAGTGGACATCTCTGACTAACTCCGGTGCAAGGTACCTTTACAATACTTTGCATTTACATTTTTTTCCTACTTAGCTGTTATTCCCTTTTCGAGGACGAAAAGTTTTAAGTGGGGGAGATTGTAATAACCCGGAAAATGTGAACCAGTTTAAAATTTTTAAATTAGGTTATTACCCAAGAATTTGAATTGTTGAAATAGCATATTTCAATAAAATATAGAATTGGGTATGGTATGGCAGTTTGAAATTTTGAATACAAACTTTGTCTGACTGTACCAGGTGGAAAATATAACGGATTTTAGCGAAACTGAAAATATTTAAATCTGTTTATCAGTACCTTTCTAACGAATCCGAAAAATCAAAATTTCATAACGGAAATCAAAAGTTATGGCCAAATGAATTTTCAGAAAGGTCGCTATATAGCATATATAGCCCTTGAAAATTGATATTTTGCATACGACCTCGGAATTCGACGAAACCACTTTTGTTGGGTCCGGGATGTCAAATTATTGCTAAGTTTCAAATTTCATAATTTTTGAAGCTAGTATGTGAGCGGGGCAAAAGAAAATGTGATTGGTCAAATTCTGTTAAAATGGGTCGACCTAAAATTGGCCGTTTTTCAAACGAGCTCAGAATTCGATGAAACTGGTTTTGTTAGGACCGTATCGTCAAAACAAAGCTAGATTTATTTTTCTGGAATTTTTCGATTCAGTTTGTGGCCCTGGCAAATTGAAAAGTACGTTTAAATTAAATATCGAATGTTTTATATTTTAATTTGAAAAATAACTGACTGTAACAGTCGAAATGGCCAACGAAACATATCCCATTGTGTCCGGAATGGGGGTATTTAGCTAGGGGCGACAATCGTTGGGTTTAAAAAGGAGTCCGTTTGCAAAAACACTATTTAAAACTTCCTATAAAGCTCTGGCCAATAGGAATTTTTCTTTTTAAAAAAAAAATACGAAGGAACCCTAGCCGCCAGCGATTTGGACGACTCAGAGGGCTCGAAACTTCCAGTCGATTTTGCCGCCGCCTCAGGCGATTTCGCCGCCGCCGCCTGTTGAAGCTTCTGACCGCCTTCGCCTCCTCTACCCATCCGACCAAGCCACGCCTCCATCCATCAACCGTAGGCGTCGGAATTCGACCTGAAAGTCGCGCCTTTCAGAGCGCCGCCGCGACGCACACAAGCCACCGAACCCATCGCCACCACCGCCGATCTGGAGGTGGTTCGTAGCTCTCTGACGCAGCGTGGTCTGATCGAAGCATCGAGGTACGGTTTGGCTTAAAAATCGAGACCTAGTTTCGAAGTTTTAAAAACTTTTCTGATGTAAAATTCTGAAATGAAAATAACACTTTTAAGTGTTGCAAAACTTTGAAAAATAATATCTTTTTCGTTCTTTAACAAAATTTGATGAAACAGGAGACACCGTGACCGCAAGGAGGCTCTCTACATTCTAGAAGAAGCCGCGGATTTTTCTGACCTTCCTACGATTTTTAGCACTGCAATAACCAATGTGAGGAATCTAAACTATTTGTGTGAATGAAATCGTGTTGTATAAATTATATAAGCGAAGTGTAAATTATATACGCATTGTATACCTCATGTACATGTGTTGTATAAGTTATATTAGCGATGTATAAATTATACAAGCGTTGAATGAAACATATATGCTTTGAGTTGTGATAAAATGCAAGTGGATTATTATATTATATATATATATATACTCCCCTCGTCCACAGACCATGGACGATATTTATTGCTTGTGATTGACGTGATATTATATGGTATGACGAACGGTTGGAAATAATTGTTTGTGGTTGATATTATGGTTGAAAAATACCTGTATGGTTGGAAAATACCTTTGTGGTTGAAAAATACCCTCTTGTGGTTGAAACAAAATAGAATAGGATTTTGGAATTGAAAATAAAACATGCCGCCTGCGTGCGAACTAGATGCATGATCCCCATTGTCAAAAACCGCGAGGTTTTAAGGTAGAGCGAGGAGCCGTACTAGGGACGGTCCCGGTTTTAACTACCCTACCGTTATGCTGCCGAAATTTTCTGAAATATTTACGTGTTAGAATAATTTTCATTCGTCGAAATAAATTACATAAACTATATCGAATATTCATGTGTTGAGTTGCAATTCATTCGTTGGGTTGAAATTCATGTGTTGAATATTATTTGAATTTAAACAAATGGCTTTAGCGATAAAAATCACATTTTTATATATATACAAACTATATCGAATATTCATGTGTTGAGTTGCAATTCATTCGTTGGGTTGAAATTCATGTGTTGAATATTATTTGAATTTAAACAAATGGCTTTAGCGATAAAAATCACATTTTTATATATATACAAACTATATCGAATATTCATGTGTTGAGTTGCAATTCGTTCGTCGAGTTGAAATTCATGTGTTGAATGTTATCATCTTTTAAAAATAAAATGAATCGACAATAAAAACTGCACCTTTATTGTGAACATGAAGTGATAAAAATACACACGTGTCGAATAAATATTTTTGATGATAAAAATATTTCTTTTATCATGTATACGCTTAGATAAAAATACACACGTGTTGAGAAAAATAATAGTTTGCTAGAAATATTATTATTAGCTTTGTTCTGCCTATATATACATGTGTTGAACAGGAAAAATGGATTAGCTGTAGAGTAAAGAAATTATTTGCGTGCCCGACAAATAGGTAAACCTTGATGAGTTGGCTGCGCAATTTTATTTATATATCAACTCCTGTGAATACCATTGGATGCGGAGTGCTGGTTATTCTGTGTGAAATAATAAATAACGCCATAGGATAGCAACAATTAATTTTGAACTACACTACATGGCATACTTCATGACGATAGGCATACTTCGTCATATTCCACATAAGCAATTGGAGCTTGTGTGACGAGGTGGGAGATTTACCATACAAGCAAGAGGCTTGTATGGCGATGACTATATACTACAGGTTGAACTGATGACTGATATGGACTATATAAATTATAACGATAAATTGCCAGATTAATAAAAACCCCACACGGGTCTGGAGTTGACAATAATCACGTCGCTCTAGTTATTAGATACGACACATGGACTATTTATTTCCACACGGAAACGGGGTGACGGGAATTTATTCTCTGGAGTGATTATCAGTACATGCTCCCCCGTAAACACCAGAATATATCACTATAAATATGTGAATGCTTTTTAGGATTTATTGGGTACCTAATACGGCCCAATAAATTTCCAAACCCCTCCCCGTACAAAGGAGGTTATGGCGAAATTTTTCGAAATATTAAGGCGTTAGAGAAATATTTGAAGTGAAAACGAAGTTGAAAATATAGAATGAACTATAGTTGAAATTATAGAATGAACTATATTTATATATATAAAAATAAATATAATTAAAAGGAATAGAGGCCGTGCAGTTCGTGTTTCGGAATCGTAATTTGAAACGATTAGTGCGAGAAATCCGACCATCGGATTTTCCCGAAACCGATACCGCTAGGTTCGCTTTGGGAATATCTTCCCACTGATATAGACCTTGTAAAAATCCAACGGTTGGATTGTCCGGAATGTTTAATTCAAATCTGAAGAAAAACAGCGCCAGAATCGTTTATATTTATATAAATATAAATATAATTAAATTAAATCGAATAACGGCGCTGCAGTTCGAATTTTGAAACCGTAACTTCAAACGACTAGTGTGGAAGATCCGACCGTCGGATTCTCACGAAACTGGAACCGTTGGGTTCGCTTTGGGAATATCTTCCCACTGATATAGACTTTGTAGAAATCCAACGGTTAGATTTTCCGATATGTGTAAAACAAATTAAGGGAAAAACAGCGCCAGTGCCACGGCACGACCTGAAACATCGTTAAATTAAATATGGCCATTTTTAAATAAATAAAAATGGCGAAAGATCGTTATAAAATATTACAAGCAACATAGATTGCAAATAAACCAATTGGATTTGAATTGTTTGATATTTGATGGTTGTATGTGTATGACATGAAAATAACACTAAAGAACCGAAAGATGGATGTCGAATAATATAACCATAAAAAGAATCGATTTAAATTTTAATGACGTGAATTATTTGAAAAGGCTGAGCTAACCCTCATTTCAAATAATTTATCGAGCGATTCGAATTGGCAAATGCAAAGAAGATTCAAGACCGACGATCTTCGTATCGGTTGGATGGGCGCTACTGAGGTTCCTGACCGGAGTAGCTACCGGAAGGGGACGGAAGTAGTAGTCGTCTGAACGTATGTGTTGATTGGACGGATATACGAGGAATTTGACGCCTCCGGTTTCGTTCAGACCCAGAACGGACTTGTAAATGGACTGTGTGTCTGACATTGGATTTTGTTCTATACTGATTGATCTCTGTTAAATATATATTTGTTTGGCGGCGGAGAATTTATTCTTTTGCTTAACGCCCTTCTCTGAGACGTACGAGCTCAGGGGTTATATATCGATGGAAATCAATCGTATGGAGTGGACTGCCTATGTGGCATGCCAAGATGCTGTGATCAAGGCTTCTGTTGCAAAGCAAAGTCTTGTGGATGATGATCAAAGCACGGTCTAAGTGGCCTGGCTTTGTGTATTTCGTAGATTCGCGAGCCTCACACCTCGGTATGAGTCAAAAACGGGATAAGGACCCAAGGAGAGCATGACGTTTCTTTCTAGCTATGGTGGTGTCAGTGACTTACCAGCCCTGACATTTATATCTATTTTTCACCTATGTGGTTGTTGGAATGCGAGGCGCCTCGATTATAGGTCTGTAAGGACCGGGAAACGTGTGCTCAGGAATAATTAATCCTCAAACGTAAGAGAGGACCGGCCTTGGAGGATCCAGGGTTACCCAGAGTGTGTAGTCCTGAGGCATTTGCTAGAGTGTCTCGAAGCGGAGAGGAGCTTGCCCCTTGCCTCGACTCATGAAGGAAATCCAATTTCCAATACGAGATAACGGATTCGATTGTAACTTATATATGGCGACATAGTGGCATGGGACGCTCATGTCGCCTATGATTGATATTTATGATGCTATTCGTTTTTGAAACATATATGCACTAGTAATAATATCAAATGATTTCGCTTTATACGTATCAAGCATATTTGGCTATTATAAGGTAAAACTCTATCCTCCGGCTTGCGTTGCATTGTGTGATGGGACCTGAGTCTTATAATGGCTTCATTCTTTCTAAAAGCATTGCGTTGTTTTAAAAGAATTTATTTTGTTTTAATGCACTAGCAATCACTGGAGTAAACCCGTTTCGCGATAGTGGCGTGGTCCTATGATTTGCTTATTACTGTTGTTAAACTGTTAAATAGATTCCTCATACCAGTCCCCATGACTGACTCGTTGTTTGTTTCACTTTGCAAACGCGGGTGCCCTTATTTTCACACGGGCAGCCTAGTACACAGGTGACAGGTTGTTTTTGGCTCTGCACTGCTGCATAGGGTGCATTTTTGGCTCATGGCGAGGCTGACTTCACAGAGACGACTTTGACATTTTCCGCCATTACTGTACTTATATTATGATCCTGCCACTGGCGATGCAGACTGATTTACTTTCCGTATTTCTTACTATATGTATATGTATTCCGCCTTCGGCGATGTAGACTGATACCCTTATTATGTCTCACTGCATGTACGTATTCCGCCTCTGGCGATGATGACTGATCGCTTTCCTTTTTATTTACTAAGTTATATCCCACGCTATGCTATTCTGATATTATTACATGTTGTGATTCCGCTGTCATATCCATGTAAATTTATTCTATTTATTGTTTTTGCTATTATCTGTTCTCTGCTAGGATGATTAATGTGTTATTTCCCAATGATTATCCTTAATACCGCCCCTCGGATTTTGGGACCGTCACAGTGAGGCTCGCGAATCAACGCTACACAAAGCGATGCCACAAAGGTCATGCTTTGATCATCAACCACAAGACTCTGCTTTTCAACAGAAGCCTTGATCATTTACATCTTAGCATGCCACACAGGCAAACCACTCTATGCAACCGATATCAGTCACACAGAATGAAATCCAATGTTAGACACACAGTCCATTTAAAAGTCCATTCTGGGTCTGAACGAAACCAGAGGCACCTAGTACCCCGCATACCCATCGATCTCCAAATACGTCTGGATGACCACCAACTGATTCCCTCCTCTTGGGTGTACGGCCCAATCAAGATCATCAATAAGTATCCAAATGACGTGAAGACCTCCGGTCTTCAACCACCGTCTTCATCTTCGACTTATCGTCGTATCAGTTATTCAGAATGGGATAAACCCGGTCTTTCCTAATAACTCGCGTATATAATAAACAAGTGTTACACAAACACAATATATGCCTCATTCCAATTCATCAGTCGCTAACCGTAAATTAGTTAGAGAACAATTCCCCAAATGTTAACCCCGAAGGCCGAAACCAACATCAGATCAATACACAGGAAACCATTCTTCTTAAATAACCTACAGTTAGTTTCCAAATTTCACATTCTTAGGGAAAGGTTCCCATTAATTTTATCAAAGATAAATTCTTATAAATTTATTCTTTAATCTCCTTTTGAATATCAATTCAAACTAGTCGGAATTAACGAACCTTACCGAAGTAATCGTTTGTTTTAATTTCCCAATCCCAACCTATTCATCCCATGAAGTAAAACTGGTCTTACTTCATATCTAATACCATAGTGTTATCGGTAAATTCAATTACCATTTCACGTTTAAATCTAATTAAAGATTTAACTATCGCCTGGAGCAAAAACTGGCGATACTCCATTCTCGATCTTTTCAATCTAATTAAAGATTCATTAAAACTCCACTTAGTTTTAATCTTTGACTGGGTTAAAGAATCAGTGTCATTTAAAACACAGTTCACGATAAACCCAAAATCACATCACATTTCAATCAGTCCCTAACCGTAAATTAGCAAGTGAGCAATTCCCTAAATATTAACCCCGAAGGCCGAAACCAACATCAGATCAATACCTAAGAAACCATTCAACTTAACTAATCTCCAGTCAGTTTCTGATTTCCTTAACTCCTTTGGGTCTAAGAACAGTATTATTGAAGATACCGTTCACGACAACCCAAAATCACATTTCATTAATTATCGGGTTAAAGAACAAGTGTTATTTAAAACAATGTTCACGATAAACCCAAAAATCAATACCAATTCAATTCCAATTAAATACTATTTAATTGGTGCACTTCATTAAATCTAAATAAAAAGATTTTTTTTTCTCAATTGGGCTTAAGAACAGTGTTAATGATGACACCATTCACGACAAACCCAAATCACATTTGATATTAAGTACAAGGCTCTGAATAGAAAATATATCGGCTTATATTCAATATCAAATTCTACGACCAACAAATATCGTATTGGAAATAAAGATATATATATATCTTTCAAATTTCCATAACAACATCTGTATAATCACGAAATCCAACATCGAAATATTCCAAAGACAATTTCGATTCAAATCCATTCCAACTCACTTATTGGAAATTCTGGTTACTTTTCAAATCCTTTTCATATCCAATTTATTTATTTAAAATTAAATAGAATTATAATTCTAGTTCAAAACTAGTTCATTTCGATAAAAATCTATTTTTGTCTTTTCAAATATGGAGTTTTTCATCCCAATTCTTACCAAATCATTTCTTATGATTTTACACAAATTATTACTATTTTTAATAATTTTATCAAGGCCCGTACAGTCGATTTCCATCAACAGCCATCGAACTGCACTTACAACGACCTTTTCCAAATTTGATTTGGACATAATTCCAAATCCAACCGTTAGATTTCTAATTTCTAATATTCGTTAGAAAGCTCTTTTCGATGAGAACCCAACGGTTCCAGTTTCAGGAGAATCCGACGGTCGGATCTCCCGCAATATCCATTCGAAGTCAATGGTCGAAATTCACGAACAACCGCAGCGCGGCGCGTTCTATTCAGGCCATTATATATAAATAATATATATTATATATATTTCGTCGATTTCCTTTTAAAACGTATTTTATAAATCGTTTAAAATTCGTTTTCAAAACGATTTCAACTTCTTTTCAAATTCAAATCAAAATTGAATTTTTCCTTCTAAATTCGTTTTAAATTCATTTCGAATTGATTTCAATTCAAATTTTCAATTTTCGTTCGTTTTCAATTTTATTCAATTTCAATTCGAATTCATTTCTATTCAATTTCAATTTGAATTCATTTCTATTCAATTTCAATTCGAATTAATTTCTATTTAATTTCAATTCGAACTTCAATCCTTTTCAAAATATCAAATTTTGAAATCACTTTCGATATTCATTATAAAATGAATAAAATCGATATTAAATATCATTCACGTAAAAATGGCGTCAATCTAATCAACACGGCTTCATATATTTCTATTTTCAAATATTCTATTTCAAATATTTCTTTTTCAAATATTTCTATTCAAATATTTCTTTTACAAATATTTCTATTCAAATATTTCTATCCAAATATTTCTTTTTCAAATATTTCTATTCAAATGTTTCTTTTTCAAATATTTCTATTCAAATATTTCTTTTCAAATATTTCTTTATCAAATATTCTATTTCAAAACTGGAATGAGGCCCAATCAATTACTATATAATGTTAATTATACGGATTTTCTACCACACGTATATAACAACAACGATAAATCATCAACCATCATCCAAAGTGCGTTCTACACTGTATAAGCATCAAATATAAATATTTAACGCTTATAACAGTCTGTCAATCAATCGATCGACATACAACTAACTATTGGGATTAGTGTATGTCATATATCACCCTAATATCCGTGTGGGGTTATCAAACAATCAAACACAGATTTTATTTGTGCAGTTGGACGATGTGTAAAATTTATCGTCCCAATCAATATCAGTCAAATGTGTGTATATAAACAAATCGCCCGATTTGTTTATATTTATTTCATTTCAAAGACAAGTTAAAAATTCTATTTTCAACTATAAAATATTTTAACTATATAAATATTTTATTTCACATCACATCACACAATCAACTACACATCAAAATTAAACAAACAAGCATACAAGCCGTCCATGGTCTGTGGACGACGGGTGTCGGGTGCTACTAAACACCGTCAGCATCCTAGTATATATATTTTAACTAGAAAATTAAATTAAAGGTGAGAAGTTCTCA
The DNA here is from genome assembly GCA_030737875.1 of Allium sativum. Lineage (NCBI taxonomy): Eukaryota > Viridiplantae > Streptophyta > Magnoliopsida > Asparagales > Amaryllidaceae > Allium > Allium sativum. Next base: position 211,798,754 of record CM060919.1, read on the forward strand.
CATTGGGGATCCACTCCGCCATCTTTATTTCTAAACGGTTCAGATTAGGATTTGTTTTCCATCAGTTTCATCGCTATCCTTTAACACTGTTCATATTAAAAATCACATTTTTATTATCACTACATGTACATAAAAATCATATTTTTATTCTGCTTCTTTATTAATAAAAATCAAATTTTTACTCTGCTTCTATATAAATAAAAATCGAATTTTTATGTCCTTAAAAATCGAATCTTTTCAGGGTTGAAGATCACGCCTTTACATAAATAAAAATCAATACTTTATGTATTCAAAAATCCAATCTTTAATCTAAATAAAAATCAAATATTTATTTCACTTTCATATATATATATATATGTATATGTATATAAATCGTAGCTTTTCATTTACAAAAATATGATCTTTTCGTTTAGAAAAACAAGATTTTTTTTCATTTACAAAAATCTGATCTTTTCACTTTATAAAAATATAATCTTTCTGTATATAAAAATATAATCTTTCTGTATATAAAAATATAATCTTTCTGCAATAAAAATTCTACTTTTATTTTAAAATCATTCATATATATATCCTATCTTTATTCGCTATTTTAGATTTTAAAAACCATGACTTTTATATTTAAAAAAATCCGATCTTTTCTAATCTAAGAATATAATCTTTCTAACGATAAAAATCTATTTTTTTACAAATAAAAGTACACACTTTTCATAAATAAAAACATATAAACTTTTCTACATTAAAAATATAATCGTTTTATACATAAAAACCCTAGCTCTATATATAAAATATCCGAACTTTATACAATAAAGAGATTTTACAAATTAAAATAAAACAAAAATAAATAAGTAAAAACAAAGGAGAACTTACAGCGAATGGGGGGCAGTATCGCGCCAGCGTCAGAGCTAGGGTTGGTCGCATGTCGGAGGCGGGTCCAACGGGGGTGGGCGATGGCAGTTGAGGCGGCGGGGACCACTGGCTAGGGCGTGGAGTCGAATTGAGAGAGGAGAGAGAATCGAGAGAGATGGGTGGTGGAGATCCCGCCTGAGGTGGACGTGGACGGGGAGTGGCGCGCGACGAGGCTGCGCGACGGAGGGAGGCGGCGCCTCCGATTAGGTCAAGGCGGAAAAATTTGAAAAAGGGGCTCCTGAGTTTGTTCAATGTAAAGTGAACGGGGGGGTCATAAATGAAAGAAACTATAATATATTCATTTAATTAATTAATTTATTCAAAAAAAAATAGCTTTCTATTTCGAACTCGAAATCGAACCCACCGACTGTCATCCATAGCTAATTACCCCCATTCTGAACACAATGGGATATGTATCGTAAGCTGATTCGATCGATTCGATCAGTTTTTGTTAAAATTCAAATATAACGCTTTATATTCAATTTTAAACGTATTTTTCAATTTACTGGGGTCACATACTAACTCTAAAAATTCTCGAAAAATATTTTCTAGCTTCGTATTGACGATACAGTCCTAACAAATCTTGTTTCGTCGAATTCTGAGACCGTTTGAAAAATGGCCATTTTCTAGTCGATTAAAATCAACTGAAACTGGTCAAACGCATTTAACTTCGCTACGCTCACATATTGATTCGAAAAATTATGAAATTTGAAACCTAGCAATAATTTGACATCGCGGATCCAACTAAAGTGGTTTCGTTGAAATCCGAGGTCGTTTGCAAAATGGCTATTTTCAATGGCCAGAATTCCATAGCGACTATTATGAAATTTCAACTGGACATAACTTTTTATCCCCGCTATGAAATTTCGATTTTTCGGATTCGTTGGAAAGATATTCTCAAATAGATTCTAATATTTTTGGTTTCACAAAAATCCGGTTTATTTTGCACCCAATACATTCATTTGAAATTTGAAATTGAATTATCGTACTACCGCGCCATTTTCAATTCCTTTTATAATTTAAAATAAATATTTATATTCTAACGACTATCTATATAATATATACGTTCAAATTCTATTCAAAATAAATTTCTCGTCTATATTATTTAAAATAATTCATTTTAAATAATCAAAATTCACTAAAATTGCCGAAATAAAATTTTTAAATTGGCTCGGATTTCCGGGTTATTACAATCTCCTCCACTTAAAACTTTTCGTCCCCGAAAAGGAACGAAGCCGAAAGTTGTTTAACAAATCAACTCAACTTTCGTTATTTTCATTACGGCTTAAGTTCTTCAACTTTTAAGTTTCTAAGAACTTTTCAAATTTTTCAAAAAATTTGGCTAACACCCTAAATTTTCGAAAAATTTCGCCATAACCTCCCCTGCACCGGGAGCACCGGGAAAATCCCGAAATTGCCATACAGGCCTTCTGATCTCAAAAAGAAAAAGAAAAAGCCAAGCGGCTAGCCAATCGGCTCATAAAATCATCATCACCCAAACAAAACAGTAAATTATGGTAAACATGTACCTATTTGTCGGGCAAACAATTGTATTCTTCTGCTCTAGCCTCTTTGCTATGACCTGTTCAATGAAAGTACATGTATATGCAAGCAAATGCGACCAAATTTCAATACAAATCAATTTTTGGTCAATTTGGCTAAAGGTTCAACATTTAATTAATCAAACTATAATCAAACAACACAATCAGCAATCAATTAGTGAATTATCATTTCAAGTTCATAACTTTGATATATAGTCAAAAAATCACATTTTTGATGCCAATTCACAACAATAAGCCCTATCTAATTTTGGTTCTCACACCAGTCAATAGGAAATATATAGATATCACACGTTCGTCACTCGAATATAAATTCTGATGATGATATATCAATCATCAGAATCACCCGTGGGCGATTAAAGTGTAATTCTATATCTACCCAATATATTAAAACTTCGAATACACGCGGATCAGACGTATACGCAAAATTTTTATATATTGGATAGTCCAAAACAATATAAATGAATACTCAAATACGAATAATTCGATTTAAATTTTTAAAACAAAATTTGTTTTCATTTTAAAGATATACTCTTCACACTCATTCTAGGATTCTACTAATCTTATCTTTAACAAGACATTCTTATTGGATATTACTAATCCAATTCTGATGAATTCTTTCGCATGGTTCTAATGTGTCTTGTTCTCTGAGCTTTGTAAACCAAAGCTCTGATACCAACTGTGACAACAAGGAATTTCGCTCGATCCGAATCAGTCGCTAAACCGATCAAGACCGTTCGAAATGCCTGATTGTTTTGAGAACACGACAAATTAGAACGTAGACAGAAGAACATTTCAATGTTTATTACAACAATTCTATCAGAATACAAGAATATATAGAGTATAAATCAATATTACACAATTTACCAAATATCAGAGATTACAATAAATTACATAGCAGCGGAAAATAATACAATACACAACTGAAGGAGATATACGGATACAAAGCTTTCCGGATATCATTTTAGCTGTAAACCAGGATCTTGTGAATGAATATAAATCTGCAAAACCAAAACTACTAGCTGCCCGTGTCAAAATAAGGGCACCCAGAGTTTAGGTTAAAACAATAAACTCCAGGTCAGTCATGTGACTGGTGTGAGAACTAAAACAGTTATTAATCTTTATTTTAAAGTTAGGTAAATCAAGGGACCACGCCGTATAACACGGAACGGGTTTCTTCCCAAGAATACCAGTGCATATAACAACAGCGCAATGCTAAATAAAGAAAAATGAAGCTATTATAAGACCCAGGTCCCATCACATAATGCAACGCAAGCCGGGGGATAGGGTTTTCCCTTATAATAACCAAACATGCTTAGTACGTTTAAAACAAATCATTTGATACTACTATAAGTGCATAGTGTATAAAACAACTTCAAATCATAAGTATCAAACATAGACGGCATGGGTACCATATATCATGTCGCCATACTAATTCTACAATTAAAACCGCAAAATCACGTATTTGGAAATTGGATTTCCATTTGTGAACCGAGGCAAAAGATAGTCCTCTACCGATTCGAGACGCTCTAGCCCGTGTCTCAGGTCAGAGCTCGAGTGACCTTTGGAGCGACAGGGTCGGTCCACCGATGTGGATTAAAATTCCTGAACACTGTGTTTCCCCACCCTTTGGGGTGTCAATGAGCCAACGAATGACTCCATCGGCTTCACAAAGTCACCGATATATCCGAGGCGCCTCGCAACAACAACAACCACATAAGTCAAACTCGTCAGGGCGTGTAAAACCACTGACGCCACTTCTAGCTAGAAGAAAACGCATGTCCTCCCTGAGGTCCGTCTCCCATTTTTGGTTCACCCCGGGGTGTGAGGCTTGTGAATCAACGCTACACAAAGCGATGCCACAAAGGCCGTGCTTTGATCATCAACCACAAGACTCTGCTTTTCAACAGAAGCCTTGATCATTTGCATCTTAGCATGCCACACAGGCAAACCACTCTATGCAACCGATATCAGTCACACAGAATGAAATCCAATGTCAGACACACAGTCCATTTACAAGTCCGTTCTGGGTCTGAACGAAACCGGAGGCACCTAGTACCCCGCATACCCATCGATCTCCAAATACGTCTGGACGACCACCAACTGATTCCCTCCTCTTGGGTGTACGGCCCAATCAAGATCATCAGTAATTATCCAAACGACGTGAAGACCTCCGGTCTTCAACCACCGTCTTCATCTTTGACTTATCGTCGTATCAGTTATTCAGAATGGGATAAACCCGGTCTTTCCGAATAACTCGCGTATATAATAAACAAGTGTTACACAAACACAATATACGCCTCATTCCAATTCATCAGTCGCTAACCGTAAATTAGTAAGAGAACAATTCCCCAAATGTTAACCCCGAAGGCCGAAACCAACATCAGATCAATACACAGGAAACCATTCTTCTTAACTAACCTACAGTTAGTTTCCAAATTTCACATTCTTAGGGAAAGGTTCCCATTAATTTTATTAAAGATAAATTCTTATAAATTTATTCTTTAATTTCCTTTTGAATATCAATTCAAAAGGATCGGAATTAACGAACCTTACCGAAGTAATCGTTTGTTTTAATTTCCCAATCCCAACCTATTCATCCCATGAAGTAAAACTGGTCTTACTTCATATCTAATACCACGGTGTTATCGGTAAATTCATTTACCATTTCACGTTTAAATTTAATTAAAGATTTAACTATCGCCTGGAGCAAAAACTGGCGATACTCCATTCTCGATCTTTTCAATCTAATTAAAGATTCATTAAAATTCCACTTAGTTTTAATCTTTGACTGGGTTAAAGAATCAGTGTCATTTAAAACACGGTTCACGATAAACCCAAAATCACATCACGTTTCAATCAATCCCTAACCGTAAATTAGCAAGTGAGCAATTCCCTAATTATTAACCCCGAAGGCCGAAACCAACATCAGATCAATACCCAGGAAACCATTCAACTTAACTAATCTCCAGTTAGTTTCTGATTTCCTTAACTCCTTTGGGTCTAAGAACAGTATTATTGAAGATACCGTTCACGACAACCCAAAATCACATTTCATTAATTATCGGGTTAAAGAACAAGTGTTATTTAAAACAATGTTCACGATAAACCCAAAAATCAATACCAATTCAATTCCAATTAAATATTATTTAATTGGTGCACTTCATTAAATCTAAATAAAAAGATTTAATTTTTTTTCTCAATTGGGCTTAAGAACAGTGTTAATGAAGACATCATTCACGACAAACCCAAATCACATTTGACATTAAGTACAAGGCTCTGAATTGAAAATATATCGGCTTATATTCAATATCAAATTCTACGACCAACAAATATCGTATTGGAAATAACGATATATATATATATATATCTTTCAAATTTCCATAACAACATCTGTATAATCACGAAATCCAACATCGAAATATTCAAAAGACAATTTCGATTCAAATGCATTCCAATTCACTTATTGGAAATTATGGTTACTTTTGAAATCCTTTTCAAATCCAATTTATTTATTTAAAAATAAATAGAATTATAATTCTAGTTCAAAACTAGTTCATTTCGATAAAAATCTATTTTTATCTTTTCAAATATGGAGTTTCTCATCCCAATTCTTACCAAATCATTTCTTATGATTTTACACAAATTATTACTATTTTTAATAATTTTATCAAGGCCCGTACGGTCGATTTCCATCAAAGGCCATCGAACTGCACTTACAGCGACCTTTTCCAAATTTGATTTGGACATAATTCCAAATCCAACCGTTAGATTTATAATTTCTAATATTCGTTAGAAAGCTCTTTTCGATACGAACCCAACGGTTCAGGTTTCAGGAGAATCCGACGGTCGGATCTCTCGGAATATCCATTCGAAGTCAATGGTCGAAATTCACGAACTACCGCAGCGCGGCGCGTTCTATTCAGGCCATTATATATATATATATATTTTGTCGATTTCCTTTTAAAACGTATTTTATAAATCGTTTTAAATTCGTTTTCAAAACGATTTCAACTTCTTTTCAAATTCAAATCTAAATTGAATTTTTCCTTCTAAATTCATTTCAAATTGATTTCAATTCAAATTGACTTCTAATTCAATTTCCATTCGTTTTCAATTTAATTCAATTTCAATTCGAATTCATTTCTATTTAATTTCAATTCGAATTCATTTCTATTCAATTTCAATTCGAATTCATTTCTATTTAATTTCAATTCGAACTTCAATCCTTTTCAAAATATCAGATTTTGAAATCACTTTCGATATTCATTATAAAATGAATAAAATCGATATAAATATCGTTCACGTAAAAATGGCGTCAATCTAATCAACACGGCTTCATATATTTCTATTTTCAAATATTCTATTTCAAATATTTCTTTTTCAAATATTTCTATTCAAATATTTCTTTTACAAATATTTCTATTCAAATATTTCTATTCAAATATTTCTTTTTCAAATATTTCTATTCAAATATTTCTATTCAAATATTTCTTTTTCAAATATTTCTATTCAAATATTTCTATTCAAATATTTCTTTATCAAATATTCTATTTCAAAACTGGAATGAGGCCCAATCAATTACTATATAATGTTAATTATACGAAATTTCTACCACACGTATATAACAACAACAATAAATCATCAGCCATCATCCAAAGTGCGTTCTACACTGTATAAGCATCAAATATAAATATTTAACGCTTATAACAGTCTGTCAATCAATCGATCGATATACAACTAACTATTGGGATTAGTGTATGTCATATATCACCCCAATACCCGTGTGGGGTTTTCAAACAATCAAACACGGATTTTATTTGTGCAGTTGAGCGATGTGTAAAATTTATCGTCCCAATCAATATCAGTCAAATGTGTGTACATAAACAAATCGTCCGATTTGTTTATATTTATTTCATTTCAAATACAAGTTAAAAATTCTATTTTCAACTATAAAATATTTTAACTATATAAATATTTTATTTCACATCACATCACACAATCAACTACACATCAAAATCGAACAAACAAGCATACAAGTCGTCCATGGTCTGTGGACGACGGGTGTCGGGTGCTACTAAACACCGTCTGCATCCTAGTATATATATTTTAACTAGAAAATTAAATTAAAGGTGAGAAGTTCTCGAAATTGGGGATCCACTCCGCCATCTTTATTTCTGAACGGTTCAGATTGGGATTTGTTTTCCATCAGTTTCATCGCTTTCCTTTCACGTTGTTCATATTAAAAATCACATTTTTATTATCACTACATGTACATAAAAATCATAATTTTATTCTGCTTCTTTATTAATAAAAATCAAATTTTTACTCTGCTTCTATATAAATAAAAATCGAATTTTTATGTCCTTAAAAATCGAATCTTTTCAGGGTTGAAGATCACGCATTTACATAAATAAAAATCAATACTTTATGTATTCAAAAATCCAATCTTTAATCTAAATATAAATCAAATCTTTATTTCACTTTCATATATATACATATATATATATATATATATATATATATATATATATATAAATCGTAGCTTTTCATTTACAAAAATATGATCTTTTCGTTTAGAAAAATAATATTTTTTCGTTTTCAAAAATCTGATCTTTTCACTTTGTAAAAATATAATCTTTCTATATATAAAAATATAATCTTTCTGTATATAAAAATATAATCTTTCTACAATAAAAATTCTACTTTTATTTTAAAATCATTCATATATATATATATATATATATCCTATCTTTATTCGCTATTTTAGATTTTAAAAACCATGTCTTTTTTATTTAAAAAAATCACTTATAAAAGAAAAAAATCCGATCTTTTCTAATCTAAGAATATAATCTTTCTAACGATAAAAATCTGTTCTTTTTACAAATAAAAGTACACACTTTTCATAAATAAAAACATATAAACTTTTCTACATTAAAAATATAATCGTTTTATATATAAAAACCCTAGCTCTATATAAAAAATATCCGAACTTTATACAATAAATATATTTTACAAATTAAAATAAAACAAAATTAAATAAGTAAAAACAAAGGAGAACTTACAGCGAATGGGGGGAGTATCTCGCCGGCGTCAGGGCTAGGGGTGGTCGCAGGTCGGAGGCGGGTCCAACGGGGGTGGGCGATGGCAGTTGAGGCGGCGGGGACCACTGGCTAGGGCGTGGAGTCGAATTGAGAGAGGAGAGAGGATCGAGAGAGAGGGGTGGTGGAGATCGCGCCTGAGGTGGACGTGGGCGGGGAGTGGCGCTCGACGAGGCTGCGCGGCGGAGGGAGGCGGCACCTCTGATTAGGTCAAGGCGGAAAAATTTGAAAAAGGGGCTCCTGAGTTTGTTCGATGTAAAGTGAGCGGGGGGGGGTCTTAAATGAAAGAAACTATAATATATTCATTTAATTAATTAATTTATTCTCAAAAAAAGTAGCTTTCTATTTCGAACTCGAAATCGAACACACCGACTGTCATCCATAGCTAATTACCCCCATTCCGAACACAATGGGATATGTATCGCAAGCTGATTCGATCGTTTCGATCAATTTTCGTTAAAATTCAAATATAACTCTTTATATTCAATTTTAAACGTATTTTTCAATTTACTGGGGTCACATACTAACTCTAAAAATTCCCGAAAAATATTTTCTAGCTTCGTATTGACGATACGGTCCTAACAAAACTAGTTTCGTCGAATTCTGAGACCGTTTGAAACATGGCCATTTTCCAGTCGATTAAAATCAACTGAAACTGGTCAAATGCATTTGACTTCTCTACGCTCACATATTGATTCGAAAAATTATGAAATTTGAAACCTAGCAATAATTTGACATCGCGGATCCAACAAAAGTGGTTTCGTCGAAATCCGAGGTCGTTTGCAAAATGGCTATTTTCAATGGCCAGAATTCCATAGTGACTATTCTGAAATTTTAATTGGACATAACTTTTTATCCCCACTATGAAATTTCGATTTTTCGGATTCGTTGGAAAGATATTCTCAAATAGATTCTAATATTTTTGGTTTCACAAAAATCCGGTTTATTTTGCAATAGGTACATTCATTTGAAATTTGAAATCGAATTATCGAACTACCGCGCCATTTTCAATTCCTTTTATAATTTAAAATAAATATTTATATTCTAACGACGATCTATATAATATATACATTCGAATTCTATTCAAAATAAATTTCTCATCGATATTATTTAAAATAATTCATTTTAAATTATCAAAATTCACTAAAATTGCCAAAATAAAAATTTTAAATTGGCTCGGATTTCCGGGTTATTACAGGTGTGAGAACTAAAACAGTTATTAATCTTTATTTTAAAGTTAGGTAAATCAAGGGACCACGCCGTATAACACGGAACGGGTTTCCTCCCAAGAATACCAGTGCATAAGACAACAGCGCAATGCTAAATAAAGAACAATGAAACTATTAGAAGACCCAGGTCCTATCACACAATGCAACACAAGCCGGAGGATAGGGCTTTACCTTATAATAGCCAAAGAATGCTTGACACGCTAAATTTCATCTTTTATTATTACTATAAGTGTATAGTGTCAAAACAATTTCAATCATAAGTATCAATAATAGACGGCATAAGTGCCCCCATACCACTATGTCGCCATATACAGGTTCTACAATCAACACCGCAAGGTCACGTATTTGAAGTTGGATTTCCATCTGTGAATCGAGGATAAAGATAGTCCTCATCGATTCGAGACGCTCTAGCCCGTGTCTCAGGATCATAGCTCGAGTGACCCTTGGATCGTCAGGGCCGGTCCACCGATGTGGATTAAAATGCCTGAACACTGCGTTTCCCCGCCCTTCGGGGCGTCAATGAACCAAATGACTCCATCGGCTCCACATAGTCGCCGATATATCCGAGGCGCCTCGCAATCCAACAACCACACAGGTGAAAATAATATAAATGTCAGGGCTGGTAGGTCACTGACACAACCCTTGCTAGAAGGAAACGCATGCCCTCCCTGATGTCCTCTCCCGTTTCTAGTTCACAACCGGGGTGTGAGGCTCGCGCATTAACGTTACACAAAGCTATGCCACATAGGCGGTGCTTTGATCATCAACCACAAGGCTTTGCTTTGCAACAAAAGCCTTGATCATTTGCCACACAGGCATGCCACATAGGCAATTCACACCCTGCGACTGATGTCTATCGATATACAACCTCTGATCCCATACGTCTCAGAGAAGGGTGAAGTAAGGGAAAGAATTCTCCTTCACCAGACAGATGTATATTTAATAGAGATCAATCGGCACAGAGCAAAATCCAATGTCAGACACACAGTCCATACAAGTTCGTTCTTGGTCTGAACAAAACCAGAGGAACCTTATTCCTTGCATATCCATCGATCTCCAAGTATGTCTGGACGATCACCAACTGTTTCCCTCCTCTTGGGTGTACAACCCAATCAAGATCATCAGTAATCCCCCAAACGATGTGAAGACCTCCGGCCTTCGACCACCGTCTTCATCCTCGACACATCGTCAAATCAGTTATTCAAAATGGGATAAACCCGATCTTTCTGAATAACTCGCGTATATATAATAAACAAGTGTTACACAAACACAACATACGCCTCATTCTAATTCAGAATATTCGTTTATTCAAATATTCTTATACTTTGGGAAAGGTTCCCATTAATTTTATCAAAGATAAATTCTTTAAATTTATTCTTTAATCTTCTTTTGAATATCAATTCAAACCAAATTATGGTTTATCCAAACTAGTCGGGATTAGCGAACCTTACTGAATTAATCACTTGTTAAATTTCTCAACCCCAACCTATTCATCCCATAAAGTAAAACTGGTCATATTTCATATCTAACACCACAGTGTTATCGGTAAATTCAATTACCATTTCACGTTCAAATCTAATTAAAGATTTAACTGTCGCCTGGAGCAAAACTATTGATACTCCATTCTCGATCCTTTCAATCTAATTAAAGATTCATTAAAACTCCACTTGGTTCTAATCTTCCCAAAAATCAACATTAATGATTGTTTAACTTGGGAAATCATATCCTGTCTTTAACTGGGTTAAAGAACCAATGTCATTTAAAACACGGTTCACGATAAACCCAAAAATCAATTCCAATCCAATTCCAATTAAATACCATTTAATTGGTATACTTCATTAAATCTAAATAAAAAGATTTAATCTTTTTCTCAACTGGGTTTAAGAACAGTGTTAATGAAGACACCATTCACGACAAACCGAAATCCCCTTTGATATTAAATACAAGGCTCTGAATAGAAAAATATATCAGCTTATATTCAATATCAAATTCTACGACCAACAAATATCGTATTGGAGATAACGATATTAATATATCTTTCAAATTTCCATAACAATATCTGTATAATCATGAAATCCAACATCGAAATTTTCCAAATACAAGTTCAGTTCAAATCTAGTCCAATTTAACTATTGGAAATTCTGGTTATTTTTAAAACCCTTTAAAATCCAATTTATTTATTTCAAAAATAAATGAATTATAAATCTAGTTCAAAACTAGTTCATTTCGATAAAAATCTATTTTATCTTTTCAAATATGGAACTTTCATCCCAATTCTTTCCAAATCATATCTTATGGTTTTACACAAATTATTACTATTTTTAATAATTTTATCAAGGCCTGTACAGCCGATTTCCATCAACGGCCATCGAACTGCACTTATAGCGACCTTTTCCAAATTTGATTTGGGCATAATTCCAAATCCAACCATTAGATTTCAAACCTCTAATATTCATTAGAAAGCTCTTTTCGATACGAACACAACGGTTCCGGTTTTAGGAGAATCCGACGGTCGGATCTCCCGTAACGTCCATTCGAAGTCAATGGTCGAAATTCGCGAACTGCCGCAGCGCGGCGCGTTCTATTCAGGCCGTTATATATATATATTATATATATCATCGATTTCCTTTTAAAATGTATTTTATAAATCGTTTTAAATTCGTTTTTAAAACGATTTCAACTTCCTATTCAATTTCTAATCAAAATTGAATATTCCATATCATCGATATATAAATGATAATATTTTCAAATCATTAGATTTTGAAATCAATTCCTTTTCGATATTCATTATAAAAATGAATAAAATCGATATAAATATCATTCACGTCAAAGCGGCGCATATCTAATCAACACGGCTTTATATATTTTAATAACTTCGTTATTCTATTCAACAAATGAATATTTTCTTCAACACATAAATATATTTTTTATTCAACACATGAATATCATTTTATTCAACGCATGAATATTTATTCTATTCAACACATGAATTTTTATTCTATTCAACACATGAATTTGCTAATATTCTTTATTTTCCAAATTGGAATGAGGCCCTCAATTACCATATAATGTTAATTATATGGATTTCATACAACACATGTATATAATAGTAATGATAAATAATCAACCATCATCCAAAGTGCACTACACAACTGCATAAGCATTAAATATAAACAATTAACGCTTACACAGTCTATCAACCAATCGATCGACATACAACTAAATAATTGGGATTAGTGTACGCTAAATATCATCCCAACACCTGTTGGGGTTTCAATCCACAAATACTGAATATTATTTGTGCAGTTGGGCGATGTGTAAAATTTATCGTCCCAATCAATATCCGTCAAATGGGTGTACATAAACAAGTCGTCCGATTTGTTTATAAATATTTATTTTATATACACGTTAAAAATTATATTTTTAACTATAAAATATTTATTCATTCCACGTCACACCATAAAATTTCACAACACATCAGTCAAACAAACAAGTCATCCATGGTCTGTGGACGACGGGTATCGGGTGCTGCTAAGCACCGTCTGCATCATAGTATATATTTCAAACTAGAAATTAAAATAAAAGTGAGGAGTTCTCACCGAGGGTTCCACTCCGCCAGTTTTTACTTCTAAACCTCTGAACCGTTTGGATTTGTTTGAAATTCCAATGCAGTCCTTACCACGCTGTTTATAATAAAAATTATATTTTTATTACTTCATTCCAATAAGTAAAAATCACATTTTTATTTCTTCTTCATATATAAATTATATTTTTTAACCACCCTTTAAAATAAAAATCACATTTTTATATCGAAGTTATTTAAATAAAAATCATATTTTTATTCTCATCCCATTCACATAAAAATCACAATTTTTTATAACGATGTTCATATAAATAAAAATCAAATCTTTATCTTGCCCCTCTCTATATAAAAATCGTATTTTTTTACTAAATCAAAAACCATATCTTTACGTTATGAAAAATATAATCTTTTCTTTACAAATCATTCCTTTTCATTTTATAAAAATCTATTCTTTCATCATGTTAAAAATCCAACCTTTGTTCGCTAACATCATATATGAAAATCTAACCTTTGTTCGCTAACATCATATATAAAAATCCAACCTTTGTTCGCTAACATCATATATAAATATCCAACCTTTGTTCGCTAACATCATATATAAAAATCCAACCTTTGTTTGTTTAAAAATCTTGTCTTTCTAACTATAGAAATCAAATCTTTTTATCATAAGAAAAAATAAACTTTTTGCATAGAAATCAGAATTTTATAATATAAAGAAATCAGCTTTTATTTTATAAAGAAATCAGTTTTAATTTTATGATTTAAGGAAATCATAAACACTTACAACGGGGGAGGGGGAGGATTTCTGATCGTCGGAGGGGGCATGGGGAGGCGGCGCTGGCATAGAGGGAGGCGATGGGTGGTTGCAGCGGTGGGTAGTGGTGGCTGTAGGGTTTCGGGGCTAGGTTTCTTTTTGGGGTTTGGGTTTTCAACTGTGGCCGAGGAGAGAGAGAAGGGGAGAGGATGGTGGCAGTTCTCTGATGTGGCGGCGCGGCGGTGGGTCTCCTCCGATGCGGCGACGGCTTCGAGAAGGGGGGCGACTAGGGCTACGGGTTTTTTATTTTTTATTTATTTTAGATAACGAGTTGACCTGAAGAGAGAAGGAGAGGGGGTAATATATAATTAATTATTTATTTATTTTATTTCTCCAAAAAGTTAACTTTTCATTTGAACTCAGAATTGAACCCAATGACTATAGTCCATAGTTAATTACCCCCATTCCAAACACAATGGGATAGGTATCGCAAGCTAATTCGACCGTTTCGATTGGTTTTCTTCAAAATCAAAATATAAATCTATATATTCAGTTTTGAACGTTCATTTTAATTTACCGGGACCACAAACTAACTCTAAAAATTCCCAAAAAATATTTTCTAGCTTCGTATTGACGATATAGTCCTAACAAAATTAATTTCGTCAAATTCTGAGATCGTTTGAAAAATGGCAATTTTCAGGTCGATCGAAATTGACTAAAACTGTCAAAACACGTTTAACTTCACCACGCTCACATATTGATTCAGAAAATTATGAATTTTGGAATCTAGCAATAGCTCGACATCCCGGATCCAACAAAAGTGGTTTCGTCGAAAACAGAGGTCGTTTGCAAAATTTCCATTTTTAAGGGCCAGAATTCCATAGCGACTATTCTGAATTTTCAACTGGGCATATCTTTTTATTCCCGCTATGAAATTTCAATTTTTCGGATTCGTTGGAAAGATATTTTCTAATAGATTCTAATATTTTTGGTTTCGCTAAAATCCAGTTTATTTTGAATCATGTACATTCATTTGAACTTTGAAATAGAAATTTCAAACTACCGCGCCATTTTCAATTCCTTTTATAATTAAAATAAAATATTTATATTCTAACGATGATTCAAATAAATATATACGTTTTATTTCTATTCAAAATAAATTTCTCGTCGCTATTATTTAAAATAATTCATTTCAAATATTCAAAATTCATCAAAATTGCCAAAATAAAAAATTTAAATTGGCTCAGATTTCCGTGTTATTACAATCTCCCCCACTTAAAACTTTTCGTCCCTAAAAAGGAACGAAGCTGAAAGTTGTTTAACTAATCAACTCAACTTTCACTATTTTCATTATGGCTTAAGTTCTTCAACTTTTCAGTTTCTAAGAACATTTCAAATTCTTCAAAAATTTGGCTAACACCCTAAATTTTAGAAAAATTTCGCCATAACCTCCCCTGCACCGGGAGCTTCGGTATATTTCAAATAGCCTCCCATGGCCCTCACCAATCCAAAACGAAACAGCCAAGCGGCTAGCCAATCGGCTCATAAAATCATCAAACACCCAAGAAATACAATAAACATGTACCTATTTGTCGGGCAAACAATTTTATTCCTCTTCTCTAGTCTCCTTGCTATGACCTGTTCAATGTAAGTACATGTACAAGCATGCAAATGTGATAAATTTTTAATACAACCCACTATTTGGTTCAATTTGGCTAAAGATTCAACATTTATTTAATCAACCAATAATCAACTAACACAATCATCAATCAATTAGTTGATTATCATTTCAAACACATAATTTTGATATATATACAGAAAATCATGTTTTTGATGCCAAATCACAACAATAGCCTTAACTAGTTTTGGTTCTCACACCAGTCTATGGAAATATATAAACATCCCACTTTCGAAACTCGAACACATATACTGATGGTAAGACAGTAATCATCAGGATCGTCTCCGGGCGATTACAGTGTGATTCTATATCTATCCAGTATATTAAAACTTCAAATACACGCGGATCAGACGTATATGCAAAATCTTTGTATATTGGATTGTCCAAATTCAATACAAATAAATATTTAAATACCAATAATTGGTTTAAATTTTCAAAACAAAATTTGTTTTCATTTTAAAAATATACTCTTCTCACTCGTTCTAGGATACTACTGATCCCATCTATAACGAGTCGTTTTTATTGGATATTACTGATCCAATCTCTGATGAATTCTTTCGTTTGGTTCTAACGTGTCTTGTTCTCCGAGCTCTGTAAACCAAAGCTCTAATACCAAGCTGTTACGACCCGAACTTCCCCGTGAAGGAAAGCACGGATTGCTTTGAGGACAAGACGAATTAGAACACAAACAGAAGAACATTTCATTGTTAATTACAACAATTTCATCAGATTACAAGGATATACCGAGTATAAACAAATAATATACATTTGATAAATATTAGAGATTACAATACATTACACAGCAGCGGAAAAATAATACAAAACACAACTGAAAGTAATACACGGATACAGAGCTTTCCGAGTATCGTTCTAGTTGTAAACCAGGATCCTGTGA
The DNA here is from genome assembly GCA_030737875.1 of Allium sativum. Lineage (NCBI taxonomy): Eukaryota > Viridiplantae > Streptophyta > Magnoliopsida > Asparagales > Amaryllidaceae > Allium > Allium sativum. The sequence goes on from CM060919.1 coordinate 211,815,459, forward strand.
ATATAAATCTGCAAAACCAAAACTACTAGCTGCCCGTGCGGAAATAGGGGCATCCAAAGTTTAGGTTAAAACAATAAACTCCAGGTCAGTCATTTGACTGGTGTGAGAACTAAAACAGTTATTAATCTTTATTTTAAAGTTAGGTAAATCAAGGGACCACGCCGTATAACACGGAACGGGTTTCCTTCCAGGAATACCAGTGCATAAAACAACAACGCAATGCTAAATAAAGAATAATGAAGCTATTATAATACCCAAGTCCCATTACACAATTAGAAGGATAGGGCTTTACCTTATAATAGCCAAAGAATGCTTGATATGCTAAATTTCATCTTTTATTATTACTATAAGTGTATAGTGTCAAAACAATTTCAATCATAAGTATCAATCATAGACGGCATAAGTGCCCCATACCACTATGTCGCCATATATACGTTCTACAATCAACACCGCAAGGTCACGTATTGGAAGTTGGTTTTCCATCTGTGAACCGAGGCAAAAGATAGTCCTCACCGATTCGAGACGCTCTAGCCCATGTCTCAGGATTAGAGCTCGAGTGACCCTTGGATCGTCAGGGCCGGTCCACTGATGTGGATTAAAATGCCTGAACACTGCGTTTCCCCGCCCTTTAGGGCGTCAATGAGCCAAATGACTCCATCGGCTCCACATAGTCACCGATATATCCGAGGCGCCTCGCAATCCAACAACCACACAGGTGAAAATAATATAAATGTCAGGGCTGGTAGGTCACTAACACCACTCTAGCTAGAAGGAAACGCATGCCCTCCCTGATGTCCTCTCCCGTTTCTGGTTCACAACTGGGGTGTGAGGCTCGCGAATTAACGTTACACAAAGCTATGTCACACAGGTGGTGCTTTGATCATCAACCACAAGGCTTTGCTTTTCAACAAAAGCCTTGATCATTTGCCACTTAGGCATGCCACACAGGCAATTCACACCATGCGACTGATGTCAATCGATATACAACCTCTGATCCCGTACGTCTCAGAGAAGGGTGAAGTAAGGGAATGAATTCCCCTTCACTAGATAGATGTATATTTAATAGAGATCAATCAGCACAGAGCAAAATCCAATGTCGGACACACAGTCCATACAAGTTCGTACTGGGTCTGAATGAAACCGGAGAAACCTTATTCCTCGCATATCCATTGATCTCCAAGTACGTCTGGACGATCACCAACTGATTACCTTCTCTTGGGTGTACAACCCAATTAAGATCATCAGTAATCACCCAAACGATGTGAAGACCTCCGGTCTTCGACCACCGTCTTCATCCTCGACAAATCGTCAAATCAGTTATTCAGAATGGGATAAACCCGGTCTTTCTGAATAACTCGCGTATATATAATAAACAAGTGTTACACAAACACAACATACGCCTCATTCTAATTCAGAATATTCTTTTATTCAAATATTCTTATACTTTAGGAAAGGTTCCCATTAATTTTATCAAAGATAAATTCTTTAAATTTAATCTTTAATCTTCTTTTGAATATTAATTCAAACCAAATAATGATTTATCCAAACTAGTCGGGATTAGCGAACCTTACCAAAGTAATCACTTGTTAAATTTCCCAACACCAACCTATACATCCCATAAAGTAAAACTGGTCATACTTCATATCTAACACCACAGTGTTATCGGTAAATTCAATTACCATTTCACGTTCAAATCTAATTAAATATTTTACTATCGCCTGGAGCAAAATGGTGATACTCCATTCTCGATCCTTTGAATCTAATTAAAGATTCATTAAAACTCCACTTGGTTCTAATCTTCCCAAAAATCAATATTAATGATTGTTTAACTTGGGAAGTCATATCCTGTATTTAACTGGGTTAAAGAACTAATGTCATTTAAAACACGGTTCACGATAAACCCAAAAATCAGTTCCAATTCAATTCCAATTAAATACCATTTAATTAGTATATTTCATTAAATCTAAATAAAAAGATTTAATCTTTTTCTCAACTGGGTTTAAGAACAGTGTTAATGAAGACACCATTTACGACAAACCCAAATCCCCTTTGATATTAAATACAAGGCTCTGAATGGAAAATAAATCGGCTTATATTCAATATCAAATTCTACGACCAACAAATATCGTATTGGAGACAACGATATTAATATATCTTTCAAATTTCGATAACAATATCTGTATAATCATGAAATCCAACATCGAAATATTACAAAGACAATTTCGATTCAAATCTATTCCAATTCACCTATTGGAAATTCTGGTTATTTTTAAAACCCTTTCAAATCCAATTTATTTATTTCAAAAATAAATGGATTATAATTCTAGTTCAAATCTAGTTCATTTCGATAAAAATCTATTTTATCTTTCCAAATATGGAATTTTCATCCCAATTCTTTCCAAATCATTTCTTATAATTTTACACAAATTATTACTATTTTTAATAATTTTATCAAAGCCTGTACAGCCGATTTCCATCAACGGCCATCGAACTGCACTTATAGTGACCTTTTCCAAATTTGATTTGGACATAATTCCAAACCCAACCGTTAGATTTCAAATCTCTAATATTCGTTAGAAATCTCTTTTCGATACGAACCCAACGGTTCCAGTTTTAGGAGAATCCGAAGGTTGGATCTCTCGTAACGTCCATTCGAAGTCAATGGTCGAAATTCGCGAATTGCCGCAGCGCGGCGCATTCTATTCAGGCCATTATATATATTATATACATATTTCGTCGATTTCCTTTTAAAACTTATTTTATAAATCGTTTTAAATTCATTTTTAAAACGATTTCAACTTCCTATTCAATTTCTAATCAAAATTGAATATTCCATATCATCGATATATAAATGATAATATTTTCAAAACATTAAATTTTGAAATCAATTTCTTTTCGATATTCATTATAAAATTGAATAAAATCGATATAAATATCGTTCGTGTCAAAATGTCGTGTATTTAATCAACACGGCTTTATATATTTCAATAACTTTGTTATTATATTCAACAAATGAATATTTTCTTCAATACATGAATAACATTTTATTCAACGCATGAATATTTATTCTATTCAACACATGAATTTTTATTTTATTCAATTATTTTATAGTATTCTTTATTTTCCAAATTGGAATGAGGCCCAATCAATTACCATATAATGTTAATTATATGGATTCCGTACAACACATGTATATAATAGCAATGATAAATAATCAACCATCATCCAAAGTGCACTACACAACTGCATAAGCATTAAATATAAATAATTAACGCTTACACAGTCTATCAACCAATCGATCGACATACAACTAAATAATTGGGATTAGTGTAGGGTTTCAATCCACAAACACTGAATATTATTTGTGCAGTTGGGCGATGTGTAAAATTTATCGTCCCAATCAATATCCGTCAAATGGGTGTACATAAACAAATCGTCCGATTTGTTTATTAATATTTATTTTATATACATGTTAAAAATTATATTTTTAACTATAAAATATTTATTCATTCCATGTCACACCATAAAATTTCACAACACATCAATCAAACAAATAAGTCATCCATGGTCTGTGGACGACGGGTGTCGGGTGCTGCTAAGCACCGTCTACATTCTAGTATATATTTCAAACTAGAAATTAAAATAAAAGTGAGGAGTTCTCACCGAGGGTTCCACTCCGCAAGTTTTTACTTCTGAACATCTGAACCGTTTGGATTTGTTTGAAATTCCAATGCAGTCCTTACCACGCTGTTCATAATAAAAATTATATTTTTATTGCTTCATTCCAATAAATAAAAATCACATTTTTATTTCTACTTCATATATAAATTATATTTTTAAATCGCCCTTTAAAATAAAAATCACATTTTTATATCAAAGTTATTTAAATAAAAATCATATTTTTATTCTCATCCCATTCACATAAAAAAAAATTATAAGGATGTTCATATAAATAAAAATCGAATCTTTATCTTGCCCCTCTCTATATAAAAATCGTATTTTCTTACTAAATCAAAAATCATATCTTTACGTTATGAAAAATATAATCTTTTCTTTAAAAAATCATTCCTTTTCATTTTATAAAAATCTATTCTTTCATCATGTTAAAATTCCAACCTTTGTTCGCTAACATCATATATAAAAACCAACCTTTGTTCGCTAACATCATATATAAATATCCAACCTTTGTTCGCTAACATCATATATAAAAATCCAACATTTGTTTGTTTAAAAATCTTGTCTTTCTAACTATAAAAATCAAATCTTTTTATCATAAGAAAAATTAAACCTTTTGCATAGAAATCAGGATTTTATAATATAAAGAAATCAGCTTTTATTTTACAAAAAAATCAGTTTTTATTTTATTATTTAAGGAAATCATAAACACTTACAGCGTGGGAGCGGGAGGATTTCTGATCGTCGTAGGGGGCATGGGCAGGCGACGCTGGCACAGAGGGAGGCGATGGGTGGTTGCGGCAGCGGGTAGTGGTGGTTGTAGGGTTTCGGGGCTGGGTTTCTTTTTGGGGTTCGGGTTTTCAACTGTGGCCGAGGAGAGAGAGAAGGGGATGAGGATGGCGGCGGTTCTCTGACGTGGCGGCGCGGCGGTGGGTCTCCTCCGATGCGGCGACGGCTTCGAGAAGGGGGGCGACGAGGGCTACGGTTTTTTTTAAGATAATGAGTTGACCTAAAGAGAGAAGGAGAGGGGGTAATAAATAAATAATTATTTGTTTGTTTTTTTTCTCCAAAAAGATAACTTTTCATTTGAATTCAGAATCGAACTCAATGACTGTCGTCCACGGCTAATTACCCCCATTCCGAACACAATGGCATAGGTATTGCAAGCTAATTCGACCGTTTTGATTGGTTTTCTTCAAAATCAAAATATAAATCTATATATTAAGTTTTGAACATTCATTTTAATTTACCGAGACCACATACTAACTCTAAAAATTCCCAAAAAATATTTTCTAGCTTCGTATTGACGATACAGTCCTAACAAAACTAATTTCGTCAAATTCTGAGATCGTTTGAAAAATGGCCATTTTCTGGTCGATCGAAATTGACTGAAACTGTCAAAACACGTTTAACTTCACCTCGCTCACATATTGATTCAGAAAGTTATGAATTTTGGAATCTAGCAATAACTCGACATCCAGATCCAACAAAAGTGGTTTTGTCGAAAACAGAGGTCGTTTGCAAAATTTCCATTTTTAAGGGCTAGAATTCCATAGCGACTATTATGAATTTTCAACTGGGCATATCTTTTTTTCCCGCTATGAAATTTCAATTTTTCGGATTTGTTGGAAAGATATTTTCAAATAGATTCTAATATTTTTGGTTTCGCTAAAATCCGGTTTATTTTGAATCCTGTACATTCATTTGAACTTTGAAATAGAAATTTCAAACTACCGCGCCATTTTCAATTCCTTTTATAATTAAAATAAAATATTTATATTCTAATGACAATTCAAATAAATATATACGTTCTATTTCTATTCAAAATAAATTTCTCGTTGCTATTATTTAAAATGATTCATTTTAAATATTCAAAATTCATCAAAATTGCCAAAATAAAAATTTTAAATTGGCTCAGATTTCCGGGTTATTACATCGTTTGTACTAGATCTTTAATTTTATGCCTATTTTCATCAGATCTACTCATTGTATTGTTGTAATAGAATTAGCACCTATCAGATCTGATTGTAAAAATTGTCAAAACTTGTGAATTGCAAATTGTGGTTAGGCTTAATATTAATTGTAGGATTCTTAATTTTATTTATACATATTTCCTAGAATTATGTTGTAAAATGTATTGTGTTTGTTGCAAAGCACTATAGCTATGGAATTCGGTCCCATTAAACACCATTTAGATGCAGTTATATTCCAGACCTCTAGCTCAAGTGTTGAATGATAAATTATTTGAATTCGATAAAAAGATACAATTGGTGAATTATGTGATTGTAATTTTAAAAGAAATATGCCTACTTGTACTAAATGTTGTTGGGTTCTGGCTTAGTTGTTGTAAATATGTCGTTTCCCTCTTTTTGAACAAAAGATGTAATTTTGAATTCACAAGCAGTATGACAAAAAGATTAAAAAGGGAAAAGGGGTGCAAACGTACGTACGTATATATATATATATATATATATATATATATATATGTGTGTGTGTGTGTGTGTGTGTGTGTATTTTATTTATTTATTTTTGCTTAGTTTGCATCAACTATTCTAAAAATATATATAAACATATATATATATATATATATATATATATATATATATATATATATATATTTCTTATGAATTCTAAATATGTCTATTTTACTAATCATGCATAGTTTACAATAATTATAGCCAACGGACTTTTTGTAAGATTTGGAACCTTTTTGGCCTGATTGAATGCAAAAGGGAATGCTTGGCTATTGATTAAACCAAATTATTAAAATAATTAAAATAACAATAAGAATAAAAGATAACTATGTTGACCGCACGAAAAACATAAATATATATATATATATATATTACCCATCCAAGTCTGCATAAATTGGTAAAATATACATTGTATTGAATGTTTGATGATATTCAATTATGGAATTATATGTGAAAATAAGATCCATATCCAATTAATATGTTTGTGGTGACTATTGTAGCAATTAATTTAATTTATTGCCAAAAATAGAGCTAGAAATAAATGAATAACAATTGTGACCAATGTTGGTTTGGAAAAAGTGAATATAATAGGGAAATGGTTACAATTCCTAAATTAATTAGGATAAATGTTGTAAACCCCAATTAGGTAATGTAAATTGTAACAACATTTATCATATCTAGATCACATTGTCTCTGGAAAAGGTATTTCAGTGGACCCAAGAAAATTCATGGCAGTACAAACTTGGAGAAGGCCTAGAACAGTGAGTGATGTAAGATCATTCATGGGTATGGCAGGATACTATAAAAGGTTTATAGAAGATTTTGCAAAATAGTCTATTCCCCTTACACAACTAACAAGAAAAGATCATCCCTTTATTTGGACAAAAAAATGTGGTAAGGCATTTGCAAAATTGAAGAAAGCTTTAATAGAAGCACCAGTTTTGAATGTTCCAAAGGGTAATGAAGGACTTATAATGTACACTGATTCAAGTAGAAGTTAGCTAGGAGCTGTTTTAATGCAAAATGAGCATGTAATAGCCTATGCCGCTAGACAACTAAAAGCTAATGAAGTAAGGTATGCTACATATGATTTGAAATTAGCTACATCAGTATATGCTTTAAAATTATGGAGGCATTATTTATTAGGAGCAAAATTTGAGTTGCATACTGACCATAAATCATTGAAATATTTCTTTTCTCAAAAAAACTTAAATATGAGACAACATACTTGGGTAGACACTACAAGAAAAGGTAACTTTCTTAGCACGAGGCCATAGTGTTTGACCACGACGTGTTGTAATAATTTTTAGTTTTAGCGTAAAATAATAAACATTGCATCTTATACGCTGTTAGAAATTAAGGCGCAAAAACATTTCGTTTCCCTCCATTTCACGGAATCCCACTAAGAAACACTTCCCAGATTATCTACGGAAAACCCTTTCCCCAAATCAATACACCAATCAAAATCCATTACAGAAACCCGTCTCGTTTCCCTCTGTTTGATGTTTTCCCATTACAGAAGTTCAATCGCAGTTGTCACCGCGGGCTCGTCTTCGTTTGTTCTCGTCTTCATCTCCGTGGCAGTCGTCTCCATCTTCTGTTAGTTACAGATATTCGATCGCGATCGGTTATACTTCTTCGGTTAATTTCCGTCATAGTCATCCCATTACATTAATTTTGCTTCCTTTGCGCTTCTTCGGTTGGCCATTGAATATCTGTAGGCATGTGAGTATAATCAATTCGAACATGATTTTTTTATCCAATCCATAGGCATGTATGTATATTCAATTTGAACATGATTCTTTGTTTTATACATGTTTAATTTGCATTATGTATTTTGCTCTTCATTAGACACAAGATATCATTTGTTGATTAATTATTGTTTTTTTAATCTTGGGTGGATAAGTGCGGTGTACGCAGTGAGCGTATTGACACCTTATTAAGCATAACAATCATGCCTCGTTTGAAGTAATCAGGATCGAATTGGGGATTTTCTTTGATTCGGTTTTGGTGAGATTATATGTGTGTATTATGATGTTTTGTGTACATCAATAATGTTGGATTGAATTTTGGCTGAAGTGAGGGCTATTCTTTTTGCATGGTAAATAGAATTACAAACGTCTTAAAATATGATATTTATTGAAAAATGTGCATGGTTAGAACTAATAGTGGAATATAATTAAATTTGGTTCTAACCATATTTTAATTGTATTCCACTATTAGTTCTAACCATGGACGTTTTTCAAAAAATATCATATTTTAAGAAGTTTTTAATTCTATTTACCATGCAAACTGAATTCATTCCAAGAATGTACCCTGCATTTGGTAATTTCGTAGTCATATATAATTAAGTTGCTTAACCAGGTTAAAGGATACATAAATGAAATGGTTGTACGTATAGAAGATAAGGATGAGAGAATTTCAAGTCTTGCCAAGCTTTTCGTCCACGAACTATCCAAAAAAGGTAGTTTTTGTAACGACACTGTCAAAAATTGGTGATCATTGTATGATAGCATATCTGTTTGTTCTTTTAGGCAGCAACCCAATCTATAATTTTCTTCCAAATATATTGAGTAGGCTCTCAAACCAAAATTTAGAAGAAGACACTTTCTGCAATATAATACAGTTTTTAATTACTTCTATCACTAATTTTTTTTGAAAAACTAATTTGATTTATCATTTTATTTTGTGTCAACAGCTTATTATCAAATTTCAACAGGATAAACAAATGGAAGCTCTTGTTGAAAAGTTTTGCAACCGATTCAGTGGAGTAACCGGTACATATTTTGTTTGAAATCTAATCAAACTTAGTTGTTAGTCTTTTACCTGCTTAAAAACTCTACTACATCTGATAGTTGTGTAAACGAACACCAAATATTCTGATATGAATTATAACAAATGTATCTAAGGTAATCAAATAAACTTGTAATATGCTCATTTCAAATGATAGTTATCAATTGTTCGAACATCGCTTGTTAATGTGTTTAGTTAAACAAAAAAAATATGTTTTGTAATTTTTATTTATTCTATAAAATTCGAAATGCTAATCAGACATAAATATACATTAGATTATGGTCATCTTATTTTAACTTTGATTTCTTTTACAGACGCTACACAGTGGGAAAATATTGCTTATTGCCTTTCTCAGTTAACTTTCAATGACAAGGGTTTGAAAAAAAAACCAATTGACTCTTTTAAAATTTACGAGCATGCTCTGTGCGAAAATTCCGTAATGGATTATTTAAGAGTTATTATTAACAAGTTACTAAATTCCCAAAGCCTCGATGTTCATCTTATTTTAGGGAACCTTGGTAATATGGTACCAGATGCATGTTACATTCTCTCAAAACCAAAGCAAAAAAATTACGAAGCCAGAAGTTAAATCCTTTATTGAGGAGTTTGAAGAGAAGCTTAACAAGATACACATGGAAAGAAGAGAACAAGAAGAAACTACGAGAAATGCTCAATATCATAAAAAGAAGCTCAGCTCTATACAAAGCCTCATCACAACGAGTAAAAGTGATGTTGAAAATAATGCAGAAGGTAATGCTTTGAATTTTAGCTCAATTAAAAATTTAAAATACTTACATATACTTCTATTTCTGTTGTTGTATATACTAAACATTGAATGCTATGATCATCCCTGTAAATTATATTTTGCTTCTTCTCTCATCATAATTTTTTATTGTCGGTTGATGGGAATGGTGAAGTTATTGATGAAAATTGGGAAAAAATTGATGGAAATGGTGAGACCGAGAAAAGCAGTACAAATTGCAAACCTGTATCCAATGCTAAAGAGGTTGAAGCAGATGAATGTGGCATTTCAAGCGTCATAAACAAAGATGAGCAAGAGGAACCAGAGGTTCTATCACCGAAAGCTTCACACAGAGGTAGTTGAATTGTATCTAGTCAGTGTTCTAGTTTTATTTTACTTAATTTACTTACAATTTGTCAAATGTGTCAGCAACAAGGACCGCCAAATTGAGGGAAACTTCCCCTAAAACCAGAAGACAAACCCACTCTACTAGAAGGTTCAGTATTTTATTGTATTTATAGTCAAGTGTTGAGATAATTCCTAAAAATTTTGTGTAATGAACTGACAAATTATTTCCTTGCATGGTATTATTTGCAGATAGTCAAGTAGGAAAATGATGATGTCCTTTTTGTTAGATCCACTCTACTAGAAGGTTCAGTATTTTATTGTATTTATAGTCATGTGTTGAGATAATTCCTAAAATTTTTGTGTAATGAACTGACAAATTATTTCCTTGCATGGTATTATTTGCAGATAGCCAAGTAGCAAAATGATGATGTCCTTTTTGTTAGATTCTTCACTAGTTCTGGTCATGTATCTAATAGTAAGGTATCGTTGCTTTATTGGAAGATCACAACGTTTCAGTTAGAATCAATTGTTGCTATATTATGATGTAAAATAAGTGTATTCTTCTCTAACATGTTTATTTAGCCAGGAAAACTCTTGCTGACTTGTTGTTTTGATTTTTAGTTTTTGATATGGAAATTCCTGGATCGATGCTGAAGTGAGTGCTATTCTGTTTGCATGGTTATCAATAATGTATTATGAGTGCAAATATTAAATGCTAGAAATTGTCATCAGTGGTCTTTAACTCTACTGATGACTTTGTAGAAATCAATCGAGTTTTATATTAAGCATTTAATTTTTTTGCATAATTACATAGCTTTTCCAGATTTCCACCCTGATAATTCAGTTTATTTTACTATATAGGGACAAAAAACATTTGCTTTGCTATATGGAAGATTGCTAGCTGAAATTCCTATAAAGAGGTAAATTTCCATGCATTTAAATGTGTATGCTACATGAAGTGTATTTTTTTATATTTGATATGAATCCGATCTTGTTTTGATTGTGTAAATACATATTGAATTAAGGTGCGTAGAAAGCACTAATCACAAATCCAATGATTATGTAAATATATGTTAAATTAAGGTGTGCAAAAAAGCAATAACTAAGCAAATGAGGCATTGTTGTTCTTTCTTAGTAGTTGTAATGCCAACCATATCATGAAAATACAGGATTATGGTCAAAAATATTTTTATAGGGTACTGTATTCAAGCAATTATAAAATGTGGCTTTACTGAACCATGGTGAATTCAACTCAGAAAATGGCCTGTAGCTCCCAAAGGAAGACATGTAATCCCTGCTTTGTGCATGTTTTCGCTTAACAGAAATTGGCTTAGTCACTAGCTATAACTGAATTTGGGTAAGTGATGTCTGTGAGGTGCCTTTCAATTAGTTGAGCCTGTGAATTAAATATTAGTTGAGCCTGAGAAATTGGGTTATCATTGATCTACCTTATATAAGAGTTGAGCCTGAGAATTAAATATTACCTGATCCAGTAACATTCATCTTACTTGTATTTTACACACAAGGAGGCATTCACGTGCAATTTGTGTCCATTTGCATATAGTTAGCTATGAGTTTATTAAGAAATCTTTAGCTGACTATTAAACCATGTTACCGGGTTCAAATGAAGTTGAATTTCATTTTTTCTTTATGGTTCTTAAGCCCTACTTTCAGAGCACAAGAACATATTTTTCTCACATTTAAATTTTCTTATTGAACTAAAGAAATAAAAAATATAAGATAACTCGGCAGTGAGCCATACTATGTCTACAATGATGACCAAAGAGATATAATCAAGTGTATATGCAGCTTTCTAGGGATTACATGTTAAAAAATAATTAGCTACTGGCATCATTGCCAATGAGTTACTACTTTTTTTTTAAAGTCTAGTGCACCTTTTTTGCTGGGGCATACTTTACCATACTTGTGCACTGATACCTCAAAATTGTTGGAGCATACATGGACAAGGACCATGGAAACTATATATGTCTCAATTGCATATTGTATGGATGTGTGGTAAATATGACATCAGTTGGATTGTGACTGTATCAAATTTTTTATTGCTCCAAGCAATGTTTAAGTAGTAGTTAATACCAATTCTTTACCGACCCGTCAACTCTAACTACGATTCATGTCCATCATCAGCTTTTTGGCAGACTGCTTTTTCACCGTGTCATACCTTTTCTTATGTCTACTTGCATGCATGTGAGTTTAACAACACAATTAAGAGGTTTAGTGGCAATTGGATCTTAAAGTAAAGAGAAAATAGTTTTTTAAAGATGAAAGAAAAGTTGAATAAGGAGACGACAGTTGTAGGTCAAAAATAGAGACCTACAATGCAGGAAATGCTAATGTTGTTTTCAAAAGATATGCCTGTAAGTACGTGATCTGGTATGTGAAACTTAGTTTCTCCTTCTTACTTTTCTGTGTCACATTACATAAATGTTTGTATTCTTACGCATGCACAAAACACATAAATACACAAATACATATGCATGTGCACATATAGATAGGGCTGTTATGGTAACGGTTACCGTTACCGTTTAGCAAATACCGTTACCGTACCGTTTTTACTGGTAAGCCAGAATTGCTTACCGCTACCGTTACCGATCGACTGGTATACCGATGATTGGTATACCGATAATCTGGTAACCGTTACACTGGTAATGGTAAATTACCGTTTGTCCAACGAAGTTTATATCTTAACATATTTTTTGTACATAGTGCATCTTTATTATACTATATGTAGTGTTAGTTTATAAAAAAACATAAATGAAAAAGAAAATAAGTGTATCTAGGATTATTTCATTTGATTATTGAACTAAATACAATCATTTATTTGGTTCTACGTGCATGTTATAAAGCATATCAGATGAGTATACTTAGGTTTTGAATTAACTGGTAAATTACCGTTACCGCTGGTATTGAAGAAACGCTACCGATAATTTACCGTTAAAAATGGTAAATTTACCGTTACCATACCGTTTTAACTGGTATACCGATTTCAATCAAAAATGGTTACCGATCGACTGGTAATGGTATGGTAATGGTAAATTTACCGTTACCGTAACAGCCCTACATATAGATAAGTAAGTATACAAAAGTAAGTAAATTTGTCAAAACATAACTAAGTATAAAAATTAACTTAATATATGAAAATTAACAAAATTTTATGGAAATTAAATTTACAAAAAATGACTATGTTTATAAAATTTAGTTAAGATTCTAAAATAGAGTAAGTTTATAAAGATAACGAAGGTAATGAAAATTAATTAGGTTTTATAATTATTTGACAAAATTAAATAAGTCTGTAAGATGTAACCAAGTTTTGGAAAACTTTAATATTTTATAAAACTAAATTATATAAAGAGTAAATTAGTTTAAAGGAAAAACATTACAATAATTTATAAAGCGGGGACGTAACTTTTATTATTTCACCAGAAGGACAATCACCGCGATTTCACCGTTTCCCACTGATTGCCTTTCGAACTCATCGCCGTCGACGCAGAAGCCGCCGCCGACAATTGAATCGTCACTATCGCTTTTAACCTTCAACAATTGAATCGCCACCGCCAATAACATCAACGTCTTCTTTTTTTACCATCATTGATTGTCCTCCCCGTAAAATTCCTACTCGTCCTCTTCTCAATCATATTGTACCACGTCTATGTCTCAATTATATGTTGTTGTACCATCTGCACCCTCATCATCATTGATCTGGATTTTTAAAAAAAAAAAGCATACTGCAGCACGACATCTTCTCATTCATTATTGATGTGAATTAAAAAATATCAGTGATACTAGAAGTGTTAAATTAACTTAGCATTAAATCATGATATATCATATTAGCTTTTTTACAGTTCAAAAATGCTAAATTATATCATTGTTTTGCATATAGTTGAAATGCTATGTTAGTCTATCATTTCAAATATCATGAATATGTTACTACGCTCTACAATCAAAATGCTATTAAACCATTAGTTCGTAATTCTGACATCATATATGCGATAGTTTAACACAATATTTGAGTTAGCTCACTTTAAAAATACAATGCTATATTCAACTATCATTTAGCATATTGTACATATGTTATTTCACTTTAAAAATATAATGCTAAATTCAACTATCATTTATCATATTTTATACATGTTAGTTCACCTTACGATTCTAATGCTATATACAGTTATCAATATTCATATTTTATACATGTAATTTAATTTAAAAATATAATGCAATATTTAACACTCATGTAACGTATTCTACACATGTTAGTTTCATTTTTTTTTATAAATATTATGCTATATTCAACCATTATTTAGCATATGATACATGATGCTCTATTCATTTTAATAATGTAAGGCTAAATCACTTTAAAAAATGCAATGCTAAATTCAACTATCATTATATATATTCTATATACCGTACTAGTTTAATTTACAAATATAGTGCTAAATTTAACTATCATTTCAAATACTATACACATGCTAGATCACTTTCAAAAATATAATGCTAAATTCAACTATCATTTATCATATCTATACATGATAGTTCTCTTTAGGAAACACACTGATATATTTGTGTATCATTTTTCATATCTTATATGTGCTAGTTCGCTTTAAAAATACAAGGTTATATTCAGCTATCATTTAGCATATTCTATACATACTAGTTCACTTTAAAAATACGATGTTGAATTCAAATTACCAGTTCTACTTAAAAATACAATGTTAAAATCATCTATAGTTTAGCATATTCATACATGCTAGTTCATCTTAAAAAATATAATGCTAAATTCGACTATCATTTATCATATTCTATATCTACTAATTCATTTTACAAATACAATGTTATATTCAGCCATCATTTAGTACGTTCTACACGCGATAGTCCACTTTATAAAAAAAATACAAAATTCAACTATCATTTGGTATACTTAACATATAAAGAGTACTTTAAAAATATAATGATATATTTAGTTGTCATTTATCATATTTTATATATAACTGTTTATTTTCAAAATGCACTGCTACGTTTAACTATCATTAAATATATTCTACACGTTCTAGTTTACTTCGAAAAATGCAATTCTAAATTCAACTACTATTTTATATATTCAACATATACTATAGTACTTTAAAAATATAATGCTATATTAAGATATCATTCATCATATTATATACATGCTAGTTCACTTTGAAAACACAAATCAGCATATAATGGACATATAATACAATAAACAGTCTGAAAATGACAAAAAAACAAATTAACATAAAATACAAGGACATCAAACTAAACTGCACATATAATGGAGCAAAATTCATAGCACAAGTAGGAATGATAGTTTCATATATCATTATCCTAGGCAGAAACCAAAATTAGTCGAAACAAATCACAACAACATAATTTTTACTCCCAAAATTGCAAATCACAACAAGAATAAAAAACTCGTTTGATTTGCGACTAGGTTTGGAATGAACGACGATGACTTCAGGCGTTGATCGGTCGGATGATGGCTAGGGCATGAGGTCGGCAACAGAAATGGAGTGGAGGTTAAGGCGACGATGACTGCTTGGAGAGGCGGCCTACCCTTGAAGTTGTCGCCGCCGCCGCCTGAAGTTGTAGCCACCGCCGCCTGAAGCTGAGAACCCGTGTCCTTCTGGTTGAAGAAAAGAAGGCGCGTCATTTTGACAAAAGGAGATCAAAGAAGACGAACAATTTAATTTTTCTGCAATTTATTTCCTTCAGCCGAAAATATAATTTGCGCGTCCTTTTGATGGAAAAAATAATGTCGCGTCTTTAATTCTAAAACCGGACCGATGTTCTTCTTTCTACCTATTTTCCTATTGTATAAAATTTTAAATATGATAAAAAAGTTTGTAACAAATTAAATAATTAACTAAATATTAACAATTTTTTAGGAATAGTAAATAAATTTATAAAAAATAATAAAAATTTAATTATCTAAGTTTTACAAAAATTAAATATTTTTTTAAAAGTTATTCTAATTTGTAAAAAGTAATGTGTTTTGTAAAAGTTAAATAAGTTATATAGAAATTAAGCAAGTTTACGAAAAATAAAAAAAAATTACAAAATTAAATTAAGGTTTGAAAAATATTCTAAGTTTATAAAGATAACGAACTTAATAAGGTTCAACTAATTTGTATAAAAGTTAACCAAGTTTGATCAAAGTTAAATAATTTTCTAAAATCGACTAATTTTTTTGAAAACTTAAGTAAATTTAGCAATATTAACAAAGTTGTGTAAAACTTAAATAAAATAAACAAGTTTTATTTAAATTAAATAATTATCTCAATATTGAGGAATAGTAAATAAAAATTTTCAAAGTTATCTAAGTTTTATAAAAATGAAATAATTTTATAAAAACTATCCTAATTTTAAGTTAACTAATTTTTATAGAAGGTAACTAAGATTTATAGAAATTACGTAAGTTTATAAAAAATAATGAAGTGTATAAAATTTAATTAAGGTTTGAAAATAAATTAAGTTTGTAAAAATAATAAAGCTAATAAAGTTTAACTACTTTTTGTAAAAGTTCGCCATGTTGGCTACTACTTACCAACAACACAATAGCCATGTGCTGCTCCTATTGTATGCGGCATCACATGTTAGCCACCTTTTTGGACACCTGACCGGAGTTAAGTTAAGCAAGGGTGCAGGCTTATTTTGTCCACGGTATAACACTGCCCCTAGCCTTGAGACCAGTTCCTTTATACATAAAAAAATAGAGTGAAAATTTAAGCTCAGTGGGTAGTGAATATATATTTACTGTGCGTGTGTTATTTGTATTACATGTGTTTGGGGAGAGTATTTATAAGTGAATAAATGACATGTTCTCATTCATTTTGGAAATTAATTATTGTTTTGGGTGATTAACTTTGCTTCTTAGTGTACTAACAATAGTGAAAATTTTGATTTTTTCTTTATAGGTAGACAGACTACGCCGATGAAAAACATTGTTGCGATTAGTTATGGGTTGAACTTATTCTTGCTGCTAAGACTATATTTTGGTTCGTAAGATTGTATGAACTACTATTTTTGATAGCTACTACTTTTTGTATGTGTATGTTTGATGTCTCACTACTATTTTATGAAATATTGTGCATGTTTGATGTAAGAATATTGCATATTTTGATTATATAATTTTTCCTGTTGGTTATGAATTATGTGATCAATATAAAATATGTTATTTATATGATGCATTGATTATAAAATGTGGTATTGGTATAATATGTTGATTTTAAACAGCCATAAAAGTACCGAGATTTTTGGACATTTTACGGCGCATTTAAAACGCTACAGAAAATTTTCATGGTGATTTTTCAATGGTGTTTTAAAACGTCTTAAATAGTTTATTTAAAATTTGATATATAGATATTTACAATAGTTCATAAACGTTGTAAATAAATATCACAACAAAAAATAAACACTATACAAAAAATCAGTCTAAGCACTATAAAATGTGTTAACAGCACAAAGGAAACGCCATTCGGCAATACTTTTCTCAACGTTTCATTACTGTTGTTGTATGTTTCTGACTTTTAACTGCATGTCGATACACAAGGCATGTAAAAACAATATTATTACCTTTTATGTTTTAAATGCTGTAAAGAACCTTATTTGTTCTAGTAAGAGTTCTTGGAAGCCTATGATTTAGATATATTGTACACCCTTGGAAAAGCTAATAAGGTTGCTGACGCCTTGAGTAGACAATACGCCAAAGTAGCCACATTGATGTTAAAAGAATTTGGAGTTTTATCCTTGCTTTCTGATATAGACATAAAGAGTATCAATGGGGAAATGCCAATGGATATAGCCAGTGGACCAATGGATCAAGGGAAGTTGAGTACTATTTTGCAGTTTGATTTGGTTAAAAAGGTGGGAGAACTACAAGACCAGGATCCATTTTTAAGGGAAAAGAAAATGCTTTTGGCTAAGGTAGAAGAGGTGGAAAATTTTCAGATTGATAATCAAGGGTTTTTAAGAAATAAGAGAAGGTTATGTGTTCCATTGAATACGGAATTAAAGAAAGAAATACTAGATGTATACCATAGAAGTAAATTTATCATTCATCCTGATGGCACAAAAATGTATCATAATTTAAAGAGGGTCATTGGTCGAAGGAATAAAGGGGATGTAGGCAAATATGTAGCTGAATGCATGGTTCGTCAACAGGTTAAAGAAGAATACCAAAAGCCTTCTGGATTATTACAACCCCTGAGTGTTCCTGAATTTAAGTGGAAAGAAATCTCCTTGGATTTCATAGATGGTTTACCAAGATCTAAAAGAGGAAATGATAACATTTGGGTAGTGGTTGATAAGTTGACCGAAGTATCACATTTCATACCTTTAAAATTAGAAAGAATTGCACCAGATTTAGCTCAACTATTCATGAAAGAAATAGTAAGATTGCATGGTGTTCCAAAATCCATTGTGAGTGATAGGGATACATTGTTTACCTCTAAATTCTGGAGCAGCTTTCAGGAAGCCGTGGGTACAGAACTATGTATGAGCACAACATACTATCCTCAATATGATGGACAAACTGAAATAGTAAATAAAGTACTTGAAGATATACTCAGAGCATGTATATTAGATTGAGGAGGTAGCTGGGAAGATTATCTCCATTTAGCTGAATTTTCTTATAATAACAGCCATCAAAGAACAATAGGTATGACACCCTTTTAAGCTTTATATAGGAAGCCATGCTTATCCCCTTCTAATTGGATGGAAGTTGGAGAAAAACTTGTTTTAGGGCTTGAGCATGCGAAAGAGACATCAGATAAAATTTCCTTGATAAGGAAAAGGATGGAAGTACACAAAGTAGCTAGAAAATGCATGTTGATCAAAAAAGGAAACTAGTGGAGTATGCAGTAGAGGATTATGTTTTTTTTTGAAAGTATCTCCAATGAAGGGAATTTTTAGATTTGGGATGCAAGGTAAGTTGACCCCTAGATATATTCGACCATATAAAATATTGGAGAGAATTGGATCAATTGCATATAAATTGGAACTACCAGATTACATGGATGCAATACACATTGTGTTTCATTTTTCTCTATTGAGGAGGTGGATACACGATGAGAAAACTGTATGAAAAACACCCACTAAATTGAAGATAAACCCTATCTTGATATATGAGAAAGAGCTAGTGGGAATAGTGAGCAAGGAGGAAAAGAATTGAGAAGTAAAACAATTAAACTTGTGAAAGCACAATGGAGCGTTGATTCCAATGATTATACCTGGGAGGTTGAAAGTGAAATCAAGAGAAAATATCTCAAAGTGTTTGCTGAATGGGAAAAAGGTATTTGAATTTCTGACTTAATTTATTTTGATAAGAATTCTATTTTAAGCCGAGGAATAGTAAAAATAGAAAGGAAATTTTTTTAGATAAGGAATAATGATACCCTAAGAAATATGCAAAATTACCGAACAAAATTTCTAAAAGTAGGGGAAAATGTGGTAACCCTGAATTGTTTTGTCATTTAACACAGAAATTAATGATTGTTATTAATACATGTATGAGTGTGACATATATGAAGATATAAGTGTGCATGAATAAGGTGAAGGTTGCACAAGAATATTCAGTATACATGAAAAATGGGGTATTACACTTGTTTGAATTCATTTTATTATTACTAGAGAATAAATAAAGGGAATGTACATATTTAGTATTTTTGTAAAAATTATGTTTGTGATAATATACATTGTGCATATAGTTAGAAAAATCCCAGAAGAAAACTTATGAGACTACACATATATGGGCTATGGAAATATGCATATAGCATTTACAATTCTTGGCTAATATGATCATGTAGAAAGCATGATAGTTGGGCTAAGAATGGGATATTAAATACCCTATACATCTAGAAAGAAAATGACATAGTCTGGTAAGGTATAGTGTATTTCTTTAAAAAGATAAAAAAGGCAAATGGGTATGGCTTTGATTGCTTTTACATGATCAATAAAATTGTTTCTCTGAATGGATAAATATGACATTAGTAGCCTTAAACCCTAGTTTACCCGATATAAAAATGCTAGTCTTGTGATCTAGACAATTTTCCTTCTGGATAAATATTAAATATAAGCAAATAGTAGCTGCAACACCAAGGAGTCCAAGATATTATCAAGTAATTAAGGATTAAAAAGAAGAAAACACTATTGTGAGCATATACTATATTTATACAGGCATTAAGTCCTTTAAGGCAACCATTTTAATTGCTTACCTGTTATGTTTTCTCTCGAAATAATTTATTATGCCAAGTTTAAACATGCTTATGAAATCAGTATAATATTGCAAGTCATATGTACTATCTGCATGAAGAATAACTTAAATATATACAATTGAGATGTAGGATTTGGGTGTGGAAATATGGTAGTATGGACAAGTGGTCTCATGCTTATACCTATTTTCATATAAATAGGGTAAAGAGGAGCAATATGAAATAGGGTAAAGAGGAGCAATATGAAATATATGTGTTGATCTTCTTTACCAAATATTTTCTAATGAATCACCTTATTTTAAGGAGATCGATGAAAAGATTATGGGATTCAGAGGCTCCATATGCCTCTAATCACAAGCTCTCAATAATTGCTAATAAGTGCAGACTATAAAGAAAATAGGGAAACTTATGTTTGATAAAAACTGACTTAATACCCACATGATTGACTGTATTATGTGCATGTATATTTACGATATGAATGTATGAAATCCTAAATATTTGGGTATGATTGCTTGGTGAGTTGAAATGTGTGAAATGTTTTTGTATGTTAAATCATTGACACAGACGCACAAGTTACTTTGAGGGGGTATTACTCTGTGGGATAAATCCTAGTATGATCGAAAAAACAATGGAAAGAATATATACATAAATATATATATATATAATAGATTAATAATAGAAGACAAAACCAGTAAAATGATGGGGTCAGTGTGGTTAAAATGGCAACAACCTACATTGATCCGTCTAGATTTCCACTGGTAAACCAAGCGTGCACATGGCATATAATTGCCCTGAGGCCTTTCGGTGATGGGTTAACAGATAGGGGGATCCCACACAGTGTGTACAATAGTGTTCAGTGTAAGGGAATAGGCTTACGAAAAGTGAAATATGATAACCTGAATGGGGGTGAAGGTTGGGAAAAGAAATAAAGCAACGTTTATTCTCGGAAAAAGAATTGGCACAAGAATGTATGATTGAGTACAACTGTTTATATTCTAGATTGAAATGTATGTGCACACTTGAATATGTCATACATAGGACATAAATACTGAAAGTTCCTTATAAATGGTTTAGTAGATGGAAGGTGAACATATGATATATGAGTAAGGCCATGGGATGACACTTATAAACATGTAAACAAGCAGATTTATATAAGTTTAGTTATGCTCACACCAAATAATTTGTTTGACCTATTTGCTTATGGATGTGGGGTGTCTAAATTAAAATGAGGCAGCCTCTAATGCTTCTGTAGGTAATACTGAAGTAAATTAGAAAAAGTAGGGAAATATTGCTGGAAAAATGAAGTGTTATTGCTTGCTGTTTGTAAATGAAGTTATGATTAAGAAAGAATTAACCTGCTAAATTTTAAGTAGGAAGCTTGTATGTTTTATTAATGTAATGACTGCATGTATCAGGTCAATTAAGTAAACTCAGACTTAAACCTTAGTTGAAGATTACATTATTTGGTTTATGTTTGTTAGATTATGTTAATCAAATCTGGACATGTATGTGAATGCATTTAACTGCGAATCTTGTTACCGGACTTGAGTGGCTAAACAAAGCAAGTATAAACAATAAATTGTACACTTGTTAAAAAGAGATAAAATCTTTAGATATAAGAGTATATGAACCATGTTATAGTCACTGAAGCATGTAAATTATAAAGGCATATTTTATATGCTAATGTCACATGTGGAAGTGCAGTATTGAACATGGTTAATATATCCTGAACCATACATGTTAAGAGTCTCTATTACATAAGGCAACACTTAGAAATGGTCAATGAACATGCCTTGCTTTTGCTAATCAAACTTAGTAAGAAAGAAACTATCTATTTCAAGATTAAATCCTTAAACATGTAATCTGCACACAACCCAGTAATAAGGTAAAAGTTATCCATGAATTTGACAAAGTATTAGACTGAAGATATGTAGAATTAAGACCATGTTTTAGATGACAAGTATACATAGAAATAACCATGATTGAACACCATCTTTGATTGAACCCAGTTTAAGCTTCATTGCCACTTGCTTATGCTCTGTTTTATGGCCTTTAAACTATATGTAATGACCCGTATATTCAGCTATAAAATAATTAATTTATTTAATTATTTATATAGTGAATTAGAGAATATAAGGTTGTTTAATAAAATCATATTGAATATTTAATTAAAATAAATAATATATTTAATTTCTGAAATAGTCAGAAATAGTGGAATTCACAATATGGTGTGAACTGGATCATATATAAGCTATAATTCAGTTTAGAGTTGAATTATAATAACGAATATATTATATAAACGACAGTTGAACGAATAAATTATAATATAATTATAATCGAGCTCGAAATGGCGCGGCAGTTCGCTATTTGGCGATTTGAATTTCAACTGAATGTACAGGGTTCGTTTTAAATCGAATTTCTGTGAAATAAGAAATGTTAGGAGCTGGTAAAGTATATATTTCTAGTGGAAGAGAAAAATCGGGATTTTGTCATGTAGATTGTGAGTTGTGTCCAAATCAAATTTTAAAATAGTCGCTATAGAATCGTTTATCGACCGTAACTGTTTATTCGATATAACTAGACACCGGTTTGGAATTTAGACAAGGTTCTTTTGAGACATAGATATAATTTAATTTGTAGAATTTTATTGTAATTTTAATTAATTAAATAAGCAACTTTTTATTTGGAGTATTTTGCACCCTTAATCAGCGATTTTGGGGTTTCATAATATGAGTCAACCTACTGGTATTATTATATATTTGAGATCGTGGGACATCGCTCGTCTCACTGATATTTTTATTTCTGTCGTTAGCAGTCCATAGGCATACGAAATTTTTGAAATTGGTACCCTAAATATCTAAATAACCCTTAACCTATCTAATTGTTTCTTGCGATCAAAACAGATGCCACACCTTCATTCTTCTCAGCCGCATGTTATTCTTCTAAAAACGTGGATAGGGGAAATGCCAAGCATATCAAAACAAAATTCTATAAAAGCCAAAACCTAATTTACATCTGTTTTCTCCAATCAAAAGAACAAGCCTATACTAAAAATTTTCCTCAAACAAAAAAATCGCAACTTTAAAAATGGTGATAAAATCGTATAAAAATACTCAAATCTTGAAACGAGATTTATTGAGATCGTCGGAGTCTGAACATCGATCTGGTATTAGTCTTGACCAGCTCGATGTATTTCAGAGAGGGAGCTCGACTGTTCCAGCAATGCTAGGGTTCGGTGACTGAACTTCGGTGGGTATCAGTTAAATCTTAGGTTGCGTTTCTTCGCAGCGTCTACAGGAGTAGCTCGACGTGGGGGTTTCGTCTGGAGCATAACAGGGACACGAGGAAGAGGCAGGGAAAGTGCGGACTGTTTGTTTTGGTCGAGGAGTTTTTCTAGTTTGATATTAAGGAATGGTGGAGGGAGAAATCATAATAGGAATTCACATAAATGGCTTTTGTCGTATGCTTAGGAAGGAGCAACCAGGTTTTTCCCTTGATCTAGAAGAAAGAAACGACATTGAGTTTAACTCCTTGGGTATGGTTCGATGGAATTGATGTTGGAGATTAATTGGTGATTGAAATTGCTTTTGTAATTAAGTAGTGTGGGAGGAAAATGGGATGTACATGAGTTGGCGTTCAAAAGGACAAAAAGGACGCGAAAGAAATAGAATGGAAGAAGGTGCTGCTCCTTTTAATGCAAATGGGCCGGGTCTGCTAAATGAAGAGGGGATGGGCCGTAAGATAAGTGTAAGCCCATAATTTAATAAAAACTTTAGTTTTAATTTAAATTATAATAACCGTATAACTTGTACAACGTATATCTTTTCCATACGATATCAGAATCACGAACAGTCGGATCCATTGGGACCGTAGGGACGAGGACTTCGAAATAAAGCTGACTAGAAATGAATTGAAGCTCGTTTGAATTTACGGCGAAATAATTTTTTTGATTCAAATCAAACAAAAGTTTATCGTTCTTTAACAATGAACTGCCAATGTGAGTAAAACTCACCAACTCTGAACAGTTCTATTTTTATAACGTATATTTAGAACTGATAAATGATGACTGATTGTTGTGTGTTAACTGTTGGTTGAGTTGTTTGTGTATTGATTGAAATCATAGATAACGATATATATATAAATCGTTGATCGAATATTGATTCTGTTTAATAGGATATTTTATATTCGTGTGTTTAACATCTGTGATGCAGGGGAACAGGTTGGAGGGGTCCAACTGGACTCCTCAATATTTATAATGATGTTCTGTTTATGTATTGTAATATATGATGTGATATATAATCTATTATGGACTCTGTGTGCTAGAATGATGTTGATAATTGTTATTCGATATTTTTAATATCATAAGAAACCCTGGGATGTAAAAAGGAATATTTCAATGTATATTGAAATAAAGGAACTTTATAAAATCAATCGATTTTATAAAAGGATATATTTTGAAAATAAAGTATTTATAAAATCATAGGATTTTATAAAGGAGAACATTTATTTAGAAAATAAATAGGAGTT
Source organism: Allium sativum (assembly GCA_030737875.1). Classification (NCBI taxonomy): domain Eukaryota; kingdom Viridiplantae; phylum Streptophyta; class Magnoliopsida; order Asparagales; family Amaryllidaceae; genus Allium; species Allium sativum. Next base: position 211,840,259 of record CM060919.1, read on the forward strand.
TATAAAGGAGGATATTTATAAGACAAATAAAATATCATAAGGAAATATTTATTGGGAAAATAAACAGGATAAAGATAAAAGGGAAATATTTATAAAACGAATAGAGTTTCATAAAAGGAATATTTATTTGATAAATAAATAGAATTAAAATGGAATATTTATTTCGAAAATAAATAAAAGTATAAGAGGATTATTTATTTAGAAAAATAAATAGACAAATATAGGAAGAGAAATATTTGTAAAACATTTACAAATAAAGGTTATAAAAGGAATTATTTATTTACGAAATAAATAGAGTTATAAAAGGGAACTTTAAATAAGATTTAAGTGATAGGTACTTAATGGATTATATAAAGGAATTAATCAAGTTAGAATTAATCGATTAGAGTAAATTGAATATAAAGTTATTCGAAATAGAGTTTATCGAATATTAGTTATTCGAAATAGAGTAAATCAAATAAAGTTAAGCAAAATTAGAAACTGACTAGAGATTAGTAAATTGAATGGTTTTCTAAATGTCTATCTGATGTTGGTTTCGTCCTTCGGGATTAATACTTAGGGAATTGTTCTCATACTAGTTTATAGTCAGGGACTGATAGTTATGGAAGAATAGTGATACGTAATTAAGCCATGGAAATATTTTCCAGTGTTAATAACGTATATTTTCTAAAACATAGAAATGAGAATATATATATGTGTGAATGATGATTGATCGATATAATTTCCATCTGGAAATAATATCGTTGTTTGCACACGTATTTTTCTTTGATAGTTAAATCATAGACTATCAAAGTTTTCGACCATTTTAACATTGTTAATATGGAGAGACCGGTTGGATTATTATCCAAAGAACCACTCTGTATTGGCATAAACGTTGCGAATCATATATGCCAAAGATAATTGAAGACGGAGTAAAGTGCAAGGGATATTGTATAAGTCTTAGATAACAGTGCCTAAGATGGATGTACTGAATAGTGCCTTCGGTTTGTCCAGTCCCAAGACAACTTGTATGGATGGAGGTCTGACAAAGTATATCTAATAAATCACGTAAGTTGATCTCTTCAAACGTATTCACGTTTGGTGGCGGAGGAATTCGTTTCTCTTAGCTGTATACCCGTGATATTTTTGGATAAGTCAATTTGTGATTTGGTGGGTATGACGATGTTACATTCTAAGTGAATGAAGATGTGATATGTAAAAGATAAGCATAGCTTCTAGCCTCACATCCGGTAAATGACAGAAATCGGGCAGGCAGCATGGCTATGTAGGTCGCACCTATTAGGGTGTATAATCACCTGATCTAGAGTTTCATTTACTTCTAAAAATCTATTGTTGATATTGTCCCATTCGGGAAACGGTTGCTGATCCCAACCATTGGTGATATACATTCGATACACTCAAGCAAAATGAGTGGTCGGTCATGTGTGGCCGGGTTGCAAGATGATCTTGTTGAACCCAGAGTAATCCTCTCTAGAGGTACACTAGCGAAAGGTGGTTCCATACCTTGTCATAGTTGGAAATCCATTACCCAATACGTGCTTGCGGTTTTGATTGTATACTATATGTAGAACGTGAGATGAAAGCGTTTCTGCTAGATGATTATTATATTGTGGTTGATAGACATTATTATAATATCAAAAGGTTTTTGATATAAAGATATTTTGGATTGTCATAAGGGAAAAACCCGTTCCGTTATACGGCGTGGTCTTATGAGATATCATTTAATGGCTCAAACTGTTTTAAACTGTTTTACTCATACCAGTCCTATGACTGACCCGGAGTTTATTTTGTTTTGTTTTTCCTAAATTCTTCGGTGCCCAATTTTGTATGGGCAGTCAAGTAGTCGGGATTTACAGACACTTGAAGAGCTGGAGCAGGAGGCTTCAGGATCATATAGCTATAGTTTATTTCCGCTGTGTTGTAAGTGCTGTACTTTGATAATGATGTATATTCAAGTACAGATGTATATTTCAAGTTATGTTATATATGTTAAATGTTATTCGTTCCGCTGTGAGGTTCGTGTTACTCTGATGTTGTGTTCTTCTTCTTCTTATATTCTAAGTTTATATCTTATCTATCCTCACCCTCTAATTTCTTCTATTAACTTTTCGGTATTTTTCGATGTTTGGTTAGTCATCATTGAGTTTATGGCGATAACCAAAGTTTATAAAAACCGGGTCGTTACAGTTGGTATCAGAGCTTAAGGTTAAGAGAATTACCTTGGCTCTGTGGTGTGACTCAGTAGAGATAGGGTTAGTAATACCCTAGATTGAGTTGAGTGTGAATATACGAGTGAGCGTATTTGTTATTGATATAAAAAATTGTTTTATATTATGGTGATTTATTGGTTGAGTTGTTAATGAGTTCTGGTCGATCAGTTTGATCCACTGTATCGGTAGGAGTTACTATACACTCGAATACGATGGATCGACATGATATGTTTTGAAAAGAGGGTAAATTAAAATAAGTTTACCCAAGGTATATCTTGATATAAAGAAGATATATATATCAAAATTATAATATAGTGGATATATTGGTTGTTATTATAATCGAGTAAGATTATAAATTAAATGGTTATGTAAATAACCAATCAGAATTCATATAAGTGAAGTACGTGAAATCGGATGAGTTAAATCTGAAATTTAAACCAGAAATTGAATTAAAATTCTGGAAATTTGGATAAGTGTTTGTAAATGGATTTGGATTAAAAATAAGGAAAATTTAAGATCCTGGGAGATTTTAAATTGTTTTACAAGCAGTGTGAATTATATTTTGAAATGAATTTCAAAGTGGAAATGTTTAGAAATGGTTTTATAGCATTGAACTCACTTCGATCGCTGGAAAATAGATTCTGATGATGACAGCTGCATCATCAGTATTCATTTTCGAGTTGTAAGTGACGAATTACTACTAGAGATACTGTTTTGAATTTGTTTTGGGAAAGACAAGTTGTGTTGAATTTCAAAAAGGAAAATTTGATTTTTGAAAAGAGTAAACTGTTTAAAAACTCCCTGGGAAAGACTGTTTGAATTAAAAACAAACTTAATAGAAATTCGTGAAAGCAAATTGAAATTGAAATTGAATTGAAACCCGTAAGTGGGAGTTGAATGGAAATAAGAAAATCGAGAATGGAACTCTGGTTTGAAATGAAATTCGACTTAGGTATAAGCGAATGGTTGGATTTGTGGATAAAAATAGCTGGGAGTTTGATTGGAAATTGGTTAAGATGACATTGGTATATGTTGAATGGATAACAGGTGAAAGTGATAAAGTTGATAAGCCCGACGGAAAGGTACAAGTTTATATTTGGTATAAGTATGAGATTTATGAGCCGAATTGGCAAGCCGCTTGGCTGTTTGATTTTCTTTTGGGTTGAAGATGGCCCAGGGAGGCGAGTTGGAGTTTGACCTATTGACCAGTACAAAGGAGGTGCTGGCGAATTTTTTTAAAAATTTCGGGTGTTAGAAAATTTTCAGGATTTTCGAAAATATTCGTTAATAGAATTGAATTGATAATTTAATTGAAATTAAATTAGTTCAGTGGAAACTGAAGTTAAGAAGTGAAAAAATAAGTTCTAACCAGTCAATACGGTTTGTTTTTTACCTTAGCAATTTCGAGGACGAAATTATTTTAAGTAGGGAAGAATGTAATGACCCGTATTTTCAGCTATATAATAATTAATTTATTTAATTATTTATATAGTGAATTAGAGAATATAAGGTTGTTTAATTAAATAATATTGAAAATTTAATTAAAATAAATAATATAATAATATATTTAATTTCTGAAATAGTCAGAAATAGTGGAATTCACAATATGGTGTGAACCAGATCATATATAAGCTATAATTCAGTTTAGAGTTGAATTATAATAACGAATATATTATATAAACGATAGTTGAATGAATAAATTATAATATAATTATAATCGAGCTCGAAATGGCGCGGCAGTTCGCTATTTGGCGATTTGAACTTCAACTGAATGTACAGGGTTCGTTTTAAACCGGATTTCTGTGAAACAAGAAACGTTAGGAGCTGGTAAAGTATATTTTTCTAGTGGAAGAGAAAAATCGGGATTTCATCGCGTAGATTGTGAGTTGTGTCCAAATCAAATTTTAAAATAGTCGCTATAGAATCGTTTATCGACCGTAACTGTTTATTCGATATAACTAGACACCGGTTTCGAATTTAGACAAGGTTCTTTTCAAACATAGATATAATTTAATTTTTAGAATTTTATTGTAATTTTAATTAATTAAATAAGAAACTTTTTATTTGGAGTATTTTGCACCCTTAATCAGCGATTTTGGGTTTCATAATATGAGTTAACCTACCAGTATTATTATATATTTGAGATCGCGGGACATTGCTCGTCTCACTGATATTTTTATTTCTGTCGTTAGCAGTCCATAGGCATACGAAATTTTTGAAATTGGTACCCTAAATATCTAAATAACCCTTAACCTATCTAATTGTTTCTTGCGGTCAAAACAGATGCCACACCTTCATTCTTCTCAGCCGCATGTTATTCTTCTAAAAACGTAGATAGGGGAAATGCCAAGCATATTAAAACAAAATTCTATAAATGCCAAAACCTAATTTACATCTGTTTTCTCCAATCAAAAGAACAAGCTGCCACTAAAAAAATTCCTCAAACAAAAAAAATCGCAACTTTAAAAATGGTGATAAAATCGTATAAAAATACTCAAATCTTGAAACGAGATTTATTGAGATCGTCGGAGTCTGAACTTCGATCTGGTATCAGTCTTGACCAGCTCGATGTATTTCAGAGAGGGAGCTCGACTGTTCCAGCAATGCTAGGGTTCGGTGACTGAACTTCGGTGGGTATCAGTTAAATCTTGGGTTGCGTTTCTTTGCAGCGGCTACAGGAGTAGCTCGACGTGGGGGTTTTGAATGGAGCATAACAGGGACACGAGGAAGAGGCAGGGGAAGTGTGGACTGTTTGTTTTGGTCGAGGAGTTTTTCTAGTTTGATATTAAGGAATGGTGGAGGGAGAAATCATAATAGGAATTCACATAAATGGCTTTTGTTGTATGCTTTGGAAGGAGCAACCGGGTTTTTCCCTTGATTTGGACGAAAGAAATGACGTTGAGTTTAACTCCTTGGGTATGGTTTGATGGAATTGATGTTGGAGATTAATTGGTGATTGAAATTGCTTTTGTAATTAAGTTGTGTGGGAGGAAAATGGGATGTACAGGAGTTGGCGTTCAAAAGGACAAAAAGGACGCGAAAGAAATAGAATGGAAGAAGGTGCTGCTCCTTTTAATGCAAACGGGTCGGGTCTGCTAAATGAAGAGCGGATGGGCCGTAAGATAAGTGTAAGCCCATAATTTGATTAAAACTTTAGTTTTAATTTAAATTATAATAACCGTATAACTTGTATAACGTATATCTTTTCCATACGATATCAGAATCACGAACGGTCGGACCCGTTGGGACCGTAGGGACGAGGACTTCGAAATGAAGCTGACTAGAAATGGATTGAAGCTCGTTTGAATTTATGGCAAAATAAATTGTTTGATTCAAATCAAACAAACAGTTTATCTTTCTTTAACAATGAACTGCCAATGTGAGTAAAACTCACCAACTCTGAACAGTTCTATTTTTATAACGTATATTTAGAACTGATAAATGATGACTGATTGCTGTGTGTTAACTGTTGGTTGAGTTGTTTGTGTATTGATTTAAATCATAGATAACGATATATATATATATAAATCGTTGATCGAATATTGATTCTATTTAATAGGATATTTTATATTCGTGTGTTTAACATCTGTGATGCAGAGGAACAGGTTGGAGGGGTCCAACTGTACTCCTCAATATTTATAATATTGTTCTGTTCATGTATTGTAATATATGATGTGATATATAATCTGTTATGGATTCTGTATGTTAGAATGATGTTGATCATTGTTATTCGATATTTTTAATATCATAAGAAACCCTGGGATGTAAAAATGAATATTTCAATGTATATTGAAATAAAGGAACTTTATAAAATCATAGGATTTTATAAAGGAGAACATTTATTTAGAAAATAAATTTAGCGACCCGTAACTTCCCCGGTAAGGAAAGCCCGGATTGCTTTGAGAACACGACCAATCAGAATGCAAACAGAAGAACATTTCATTGTTATTACAACAATTCCATCAGATTACAAGAATATACAGAGTATGAACAAAAATTATACAACAGAAAAATATCAGAGATTACAATTAATTACATAGCAGTGGAAAAATAATACAAAACACAACTGAAAATAATACACGGATACAGAACTTTCCGAGTATCGTTCCAGCTGTAAATCAGGATCCTATGAATATAAATCTGCAAAACCAAAACTACTAGCTGCCCGTGTCGAAAATAAGGTCACCCAGAGTTTAGGTTAGAACAATAAACTCCAGGTCAGTCATGTGACTGGTGTGAGAACTAAAACAATTATTAATCTTTATTTTAAAAGAGAGTAATTCAAGGGACCATGCCGTATAACACGGAACGGGTTTCCTCCCAAGAATACCAGTGCATAGAATAAACAACGCAATGCCTTTTCGAAAAATGAAGCTATTATAAGACCCAGGTCCCATCACACAATGCAACGCAAGCCGGAGGATAGGGTTTTCCCTTATAATAGTCAAACAAGTTGGTACGTTTAAAAACAAGTCATTTTATACTATTATAAGTGTATAGCGTCAAAACAACTTCAATCATAAATATCAATCATAGATGGCATGGGTACCATATATCATGTCGCCATACTAGGTTCTACAAATAAAACCGAAATATCTCGTATGGGAAATTGGATTTCCGTCAGGAGTCGAGGCAAGGGGCAAGCTCCTCTCCGCTTCGAGACACTCTAGCAAATGCCTCGGGACACCACACTCTAGGTAACACCTGGAATTGGCTGGGCCGGTCCTCTCTTACGTTTGAGGATTAGTTATTCCTGAACACACGTTTCACGGTCCTTACAGACCTATAATCGAGGCGCCTCGCAATCCAACATCCACATAGGTATAATAATCAACGATGTCAGGGCTAGTAAAAAACTGACACCACCCATAACTAGAAAGAAACGTCATGTTCTCCCAGCGGTCCGTATCCCGTTTTTAACTCATACCGAGGTGTGAGGCTCGCGAATTCACGCTATACACAAAGCTATGCCACGTAGGCCGTGCTTTGATGATCAACCACAAGATTTTGCTTTTCAACAGAAGCCTTGATCATCTGCCACTTAGGCATGCCACACATGCAATTCACTCCATGCGACTGATGTCCATCGATATACAACCTCTGAGCTCGTACGTCTCAGAGAAGGGCGTTAAGCAAGAGAATAAATTCTCCGCCGCCAAACAGATGTATATTTAATAGAGATCAATCAACACAGAATAAAATCCAATGTCAGACACACAATCCATTTACACGTCCGTTCTGGGTCTGAATGAAACCGGAGGCACTTTATACCTCGCATATCCATTGATCTCCAAATACGTCTGGACGATCACTAACTATTTTCATCTTCTTAGGTGCACAGCCCAATCAAGATCATCAGTAATTATCCAAACGATGTGAAGACCTCCGGTCTTCGACCACCATCTTCATCTTCGACTTATCGTCGAAACAGTTATTCAGAATGGGTACAGACCCAGCCTTTCTGAATAACTTGCGTACATAATAAATAAGTGCCAGAAAACATAACATATGCCTCATTCCAATCCATCAGCCGCTAACCGTAAATTAGCAAGAGAACAATTCCCCAAATATTAACCCCGTAGGCCGAAACCAACATCAGATCAATACCCAGGAAACCATTCTTCTTAGCTAACCTACAGTTAGTTTCTAAATTTCACATTCTTGGGGAAAGGTTCCCATTAATTTTATCAAAGATAAATTCCTTTAAATTTATTCTTTAATCTTCCTTTGGATGTCATTTCAGACCATGTTAAGGTTTTCCAAACTAGTCGGGATTAGCGAACCACACCGAAGTAATTATTTATTTTATTTCCCAATCCCAACCTATTCATCCCATGAAGCAAAACTGGTAACACTCCATATCTAACACCACGGTGTTATTGGTAAAATTAATTACCATTTCACGTTCAAATCTAATTAAAGATTTAACTATCGCTTTGGAGCAAAACTGGTGATACTCCATTCTCGATCACTTTCCAAATTTGATAATTTAAATTATCAATTCACATTTCAATCTAATTACAGATTCATTAAAAATCCACTTAGTTTTAATCTTTAACTGGTTTAAAGAACCGATGCCATTTAAAACACGGTTCACGATAAACCGAAAATCACATCCCATTGTTAATCGGGTTAAAGAACAGGTGTTATTTAAAACACCGTTCACTATAAACCCAAATATCAATTTCAATTTAATTCCAATTAAATATTAATTAACTGGACAATTTCACAATTAATTAAAAGATTTATTCTTTTCTAAACTGGGTTCAAGAACAGTGTTAATGAAGACACCATTCACGACAAACCCAAATCACATTCGATATTAAAAACAAGGCTCTGAATAGAAAATATATCGGCTTATATTCAATATCAAATTTTGAAACCAACAAATATCGTATTGGAAATAACAATATAAATATATCTTTCAAATTTCCATAATAATATCAGTTTCATCACGAAATCCAACATCGAAATATTCGGAAGATAATTTCGATTCAAATCCATTTCAATTCGTGTATTGGAAATTCTGATTATTTTCAAAACCACTTCAAATCCACTTTATTTATTTATTTAAAAATAATTGGATTTCTAATTCTAGTTCAAAACTAGTTCATTTCGATAAAATCTATTTTTATCCTTTCAAATGTGGAATTTTTCATCCCAATTCTTTCTAATTCATATATTACGATTTTACACAAATTATTAATATTTTTAATAATTTTATTAAGGCCCATACAGTCGGTTTTCAATAATGGCCACCGAACTGCACTTACATCAACCTTTTCCAATTTTGATTTGGACATGATTCCAAATCCAACCGTTGGATTTTAAATTTCTAATATTCATTGGAAAGCTCTTTTCGATACGAACCCAACGGTTCCGGTTTTACGAGAATCTGATGGTCGGACCTCCCGCAATATCCATTCGAAGTCAATGGTCGAAATTCACGAACTACCGCGGCGCGGCGCGTTCTATTCAGGCAATTATATATATAATATATATATATTATATTATATTTCATCGATTTCCTTTTAAAACGTATTTTATAAATCGTTTTAAATTCGTTTTGGAAACGATTTCAACTTCATATTCAATTTCGAATCAAAATTGAATATTCCACATCATCAATATACAAATGATAATATTTTCAAAACGTTATATTTTGAAATCACTTCCTTTTCTATAATCATTATAAAAACGAATATAATCAATATAAATATCGTTCACGTCAAAATAGCGCATCTCTAATCAACACGGCTTTATATATTTCAATAACTTCGTAATTCTATTCAACAAATGAATATTTATTCTATTCAACACATGAATCTATATTTCTTTCAACACATGAGTACTGTCAACACATGACTATTTTTTTTATTTAATATATTTTATAAAATTTTGATTTCTATCATTTAATTTTTAATCAAACTCTAACCGCAAATTAGCAAGAGAGAAATTCCCTAAATATTAACCGCGAAGGCCGAAACCAACATCAGATCAATATCCAAGAGACCACTCATCTTATCTATTTTCCAGTTAGTTTCTAATTTTATATATGATAAAGATGTAAATTTTATTGTTAAAATATTTTACTCAACATATGAATCTATATTTCTTTCAACACATGACTAATCTCAACACATGAGTACTGTCAACACATGAATCTTTATTTTATAATATTCTTTATTTTCCCAATTGGAATGAGGCCCAATCAATTACCATATAATGTTAATTATATGGATTTCATACAACACATGTATATAATAGCAACGATAAATAATCAACCATCATCCAAAGTGCACCATACAACTGCATAAGCATTAAATATAAATAATTAACGCTTACACAGTCTGTCGACCAATCGATCGACATACAACTAAATAATTGGGATTAGTGTACGCCAAACATCATCCCAACACCCGTGTGGGGTTTCAATCCACAAACACTGAATATTATTTGTGCAGTTGGGCGATGTGTAAAATTTATCGTCCCAATCAATATCCTTCAAAGAGGTGTACATAAACAAACCGTCCGGTTTGTAAATGAATATTTATTTATTCACATTCACGTTAGAAATTATATTTTTAACTATATTAATTTATTTCAACACATGAAGGTTTTATCATCTATTTCACATCAACATCACAATCAAACTCCACAACACATCAAACAAGCATACAAGTCGTCCATGGTCTGTGGACGACGGGTGTCGGGTGCTGCTAAGCACCATTTGCATCCTAGTATATATTTTTAACTAGAAAACAAGATTTAAAGTGAGAAGTTCTCACCGACTAGCTAAACCAAACGCCACGACTCTTCATAGGTAGAAATCTTCGTCGTGCTCGCCTTCTGTCACTTTCATTGTCCGTAGCCACTACATATATAAAAATCACATTTTTATATTGTTGCTATGTATATAAAGATCACATTTTTATAATCACTCTATATGGATAAAAATTCTATTTTTACAACGGTGTTCATATAATAAAGATTATATTTTTATTTCGCTATTCTCTATATAAAAATTATATTTTTATATATAAAGATCGTATTTTTATATCACTGCTACATATGTAAAAGTCACTCCTTTACAACGCTACTTCCATGATAAAAATTATATTTTTATCTTGCTAGCAATATAATAAAAATTATATTTTTATTACTCTACATGAATAAAAATCATGTTTTTAATCTTTCTATAATATAAAAATCATATCTTTAATCCCTCTATAATATAAAAATCATTTTTTCCTCAGCCTTCATGACAATAAAAATCAAATCTTTATTTTATGTATCGTTATACAACCAAAATATATTATTTTATACGATAAAAATCATGTTTTTATACACATAAAAATCAATTTTTAAAATAAAACAAAATAAAAATCTCACCTTTTCAACGTTCGGAGGAGGAAGAGAGTTCGCCGGACGTTGGTTGCTCAATGCAGGTGGCAGGTGGTGCGGCTGAGGTGGCGGCGCCCGTATGGTTGCTCACAGTCGAACGGAGGCGCGATTTTTGAGGGAGGGAAGGGCTGTGAGGGTTCGGAGGTGCGGAGGAGCTTCGGAGGGCGGCGCTCTACAGTGGCGGCGGCGGCTTCAGAGGAGGTGGAGGTCGAGGAGGGGGCAGCGGAAGGAGGAAAGGGTGGTTGAGGGTTTGGGGTTGCTCAAAGAAGGGGGGAACAGGAAGGAGAAGAGGAGGAGGAGGGGCTAGGGGGGCAGCGGAGGCAGGCGGAAGGAGGAGGGGGGGCGGCCGACATCGACGAGGGCTCTGCCTTTTTTTTAATGTATGGAGGGAGAGTACTGATGGGAGAGATTTTATTTGTTTATATATATATATATTTTATTAATTTAATTTCAAAAAGTTACTTTTTATTTTGACCTCGAAATGAGACCAACCGCCTGTCGTCCATAGCTAATTACCCCCACTCCGAACACAATGGGATATGTATTGTAGGCTCGTTCGATCGTTTCGATCAGTTTTCGTCAAAATCAAAATATAAATATATATATTGAAATTGAACGTGCATTTCAATTTATTGGGGTCACATACTAACTAGGAAAATTCCCGAAAAATATTTTCTAGCTTCGTATTGACGATACGGTCGTAACAAAACAAATTTCGTCAAATTCTGAGACCGTTTGAAAAATGGCCATTTTCCAGTCGATTAAAATCAACTGAAACTACGATCTATATAAATATATACGTTCGAATTCCATTCAAAATAAATTTCTCGTCGTTATTATTTAAAATAATTCATTTTAAATATTCAAAATTCACTAAAATTGCCAAAATAAAAATTTTAAATTGGCTCGGATTTCCGGTTTGTTACAATCTCCCCCACTTAAAACTTTTCGTCCCCGAAAAGGAACGAAGCTGAAAGTTGTTTAATAAATCAACTCAACTTCCATTATTTCTTTACAACTTAAGTTCTTCAACTTTTCAGTTTCTAAGAACTTTTCAAATTCTTCAAAAATTTGGCTAACACCCTAAATTTTCGAATTTTTTTGCCATTAGCTCCCCTGCACCGGGGACTTCAGGATATTTCATATAGCCTCCCATGGCCTTCTTCAATCCAAAATAAAAAGAAAAATCCAAGCGACTAGCCAATCGGCTCATAAAATCATTAAATCCCAATAAATTTGTAAACATGTACCTATTTGTTGGGCAAACAATTTTATTCTCTGCTCTAGCCTCCTTGCTATGACCTGTTCAATGTAAGTACATGTATATGCATGCAATTTCAAACAATTTCAATACAGTTCAATATTTGGTTCAATTTGGCCTAAATTTACCGTTCATTCACATAATGGTTTAAAGAAATAATCATACAACACAACCATCAATCAATTAGTGTATTAACGGTTCAAATTCATAACTTTGATATATATATATATATATACAGAAAATCATGTTTTTGATGCCAATCACAACAATAAACCTATCTTGTTTTGGTTCTCACACCAGTCTAATAGAAATATATAGATATCACACCTTCGAAACCCGAACATAATATTGGTGATGGAGCTCCATCATCAAAATCATCTCCGAGCGACTAGAGTGTGATCCTATATCTATCTAATATATTAAAACTTCGAATATACGTTCATGACACGTATATGCAAAATCTTTATATATTGGATTGTCCAAAATCAATATAAATAAAGTATCCAAATACGTATACGTGAATTTCATTTTCAAAACAAAGTTTGTTTTCATTTGAATAATATACTCTTCACACTCATTCTGGGATACTACTGATCCTATCTCTAACGAGTCATTCTAATTGAATATTACTAATCTAATATCTGATGAATTCTTTCATTTGGTTCTAATGTGTCTCGTTCTCGAGCTCTGTAAACCAAAGCTCTGATACCAAAATTTAGCGACCCATAACTTCCCCGGTAAGGAAAGCCTGGATTGCTTTGAGAACACGACCAATCAGAACGCAAACAGAAGAACATTTCATTGTTATTACAACAATTCCATCAGATTATAAGAATATACAGAGTATGAATAAATATTATACGACAGAAAAATATCAGAGATTACAATAAATTACATAGCAGCGGAAAAATAGTACAAAACGAAACTGAAAATAATACACGGATACAGAGCTTTCCGAGTATCGTTCCAACTGTAAATCAGGATCCTGTGAATATAAATCTGCAAAACCAAAACTACTAGCTGCCCATATCGAAAATAAGGGCACCCATAGTTTAGGTTAAAACAATAAACTCCAGGTCAGTCATGTGACTGGTGTGAGAACTAAAACAGTTATTAATCTTTACTTTAAAAGAGAATACTTCAAGGGACCATGCCGTATAACACGGAACGGGTTTCCTCCCAAGAATATTAGTGCATAGAATAAACAGCGCAACGCCTTTTCGAAAAATGAAGCTATTATAAGACCCAGGTCTCATCACACAATGCAATGCAAGCCGAAGGATAGGGTTTTCCCTTATAATAGCCAAACATGCTTGGTATGTTTAAAAACAAGTCATTTGATACTATTATAAGTGTATAGTGTCAAAACAACTTCAATCATAAATATCAATCATAGACGGCATGGGTACCATATATCATGTCGCCATACTAGGTTCTACATATAAAACCGAAATATCTCGTATTGTAAATCGGATTTCCATCATGAGTCGAGGCAAGGGGCAAGCTCCTCTCTGCTTCGAGACACTCTAGCAAATGCCTCGGGATGACACACTCTGGGTAACCCCTGAAATAGGCGGGGTCGATCCTCTCTTACGTTTGAGGATTAGTTATTCCTGAACACACGTTTCCCGGTCCTTACAGACCTATAATCGAGGCGCCTCATAATCCAACATCCACATAGGTATAATAATCAACGATATCAGGGCTAGTAAAACACTGATACCACCCATAACTAGAAAGAAACTTCGGGTTCTCCCAGCGGTCTGTATCCCGTTTTTAACTCATACCGAGGTGTGAGGCTCGCGAATTCACGCTATACACAAAGCTATGCCACGTAGGCCGTGCTTTGATCATCAACCACAATACTTTGCTTTTCAACAGAAGCCTTGATCATCTGCCATTTAGGCATGCCACACAGGCAATTCACTCCATGCGACTGATGTCCATCGATATACAACCTCTGAGCTCGTACATCTCAGAGAAGGGCGTTAAGCAAGAGAATAAATTCTCCGCCGTCAAACAGATGTATATTTAATAGAGATCAATCAACACAGAGTAAAATCCAATGTCAGACACACAATCCATTTACACGTCCGTTCTGGGTCTAAACGAAACCGGAGGCACTTTACACTTCGCATATCCATTGATCTCCAAATACGTCTGGACGATCACTAACTATTTCCATCTTCTTAGGTGTACAGACCAATCAAGATCATCAGTAATTATCCAAACGATGTGAAGACCTCCAGTCTTCAACCACCGTCTTCATCTTCGACTTATCGTCGAAACAGTTATTCAGAATGGGTATAGACCCGGCCTTTCCGAATAACTCGCGTATATAATAAACAAGTGCCAGAAAACACAACGTACGCCTCATTCCAATCCATCAGTCACTAACCATAAGTTAGCAAGAGAACAATTCCCCAAATATTAACCCGAAGGCCGAAACCAACATCAGATCAATACCCAGGAAACCATTCTTCTTAGCTAACCTACAGTTAGTTTCTAAATTTCACATTATTGGGGAAAGGTTCCCATTAATTTTATCAAAGATAAATTCCTTTAAATTTATTCTTTAATCTTCCTTTGGATGTCATTTCAAACCATGTTAAGGTTTTCCAAACTAGTCGGGATTAGCGAACTACACCAAAGTAATTATTTAATTTATTTCGCAATCCCAACCTATTCATCCCATGAAGCAAAACTGGTAACACTCCATATCTAACACTACGGTGTTATCGGTAAAATTAATTACAATTTCACGTTCAAATCTAATTAAAGATTTAACAATCACTTTGGAGCAAAACTGATGATACTCTATTATCGATCACTTTCCAAATTTGATAATTTAAATTATGAATTCACATTTCAATCTAATTACAGATTCATTAAAACTCCACTTAGTTTTAATGTTCACGATAAACCGAAAATCACATCCCATTGTTAATCGGGTTAAAGAACAGTTGTTATTTAAAACACCGTTCACTATAAACCCAAATATCAATTTCAATTTAATTCCAGTTAAATATTAATTAACTGGACAATTTCATTAAATCTTAATTAAAAGATTTATTCTTTTCTAAACTGGGTTCAAGAACAGTGTTAATGAAGACACCATTCATGACAAACCCAAATCACATTCGATATTAAATACAAGGCTCTGAATAGAAAATATACCGGCTTATATTCAATATCAAATTCTGAAACCAACAAATATCGTATTGGAAATAACGATATAAATATATCTTTCAAATTTCCATAACAATATATGTTTCATCACGAAATCCAACATCGAAATATTCCGAAGATAATTTCGATTCAAATCCATTTCAATTCGTATATTGGAAATTCTGATTATTTTCAAAACCACTTCAAATCCACTTTATTTATTTATTTAAAAATAATTGGATTTTTAATTCTAGTTCAAAACTAGTTCATTTCGATAAAATCTATTTTTATACTTTCAAATGTGGAATTTTTCATCCTAGTTCTTTCCAATTCATATATTTTGATTTTACACAAATTATTAATATTTTTAATAATTTTATCAAGGCCCGTACAGTCGGTTTTCAATAATAGCCACCGAACTGCACTTATAGCGACCTTTTACAAATTTGATTTGGACATAATTCCAAATCCAGCCGTTAGATTTCAAATTTCTAATATTCGTTGGAAAGCTCTTTTCGATACGAACCCAAGGGTTCTGGTTTTACGAGAATCCGACGATCGGATCTCCCGCAATATCCATTCGAAGTCAATGGTCAAAATTCACGAACTGCCGCGGCGCGGCCCGTTCTATTCAGGCCATTATATATATAATATATATTTCGTCGATTTCCTTTTAAAACATATTTTATAAATCGTTTTAAATTCGTTTTCGAAACGATTCCAACTTCATATTCAATTTCGAATCAAAATTGAATATTCCACATCATCGATATACAAATGATAATATTTTCAAAACGTTATATTTTGAAATCACTTCCTTTTCTATAATCATTATAAAAATGAGTATAATCGATATAAATATCGTTCGCATCAAAATAGCGCATCTCTATTCAACACGGCTTTATATATTTCAATAACTTTGTTATTCTATTCAACAAATGAATATTTATTCTATTCAACACATGAATCTATATTTCTTTCAACACATGACTAGTCTCAACACATGAGTACTATCAACACATGACTATTTTTGTTATTTAAAATATTTTATAAAATTTTGATTTCTATCATTTAATTTTTAATCAAACTCTAACCGTAAATTAGCAAGAGAGAAATTCCCTAAATATTAACCCTGAAGGCCGAAACCAACATCAGATCAATATCCAGGAGACCACTCATCTTATCTATTTTCCAGTTAGTTTCTAATTTTATATATGATAAAGATGTAAATTTTATTGTTAAAATATTTTACTCAACATATGAATCTATATTTCTTTCAACACATGACTAATCTCAACACATGAATCTTTATTTTATAATATTCTTTATTTTCCCAATTGGAATGAGGCCCAATCAATTACCATATAATGTTAATTATATGGATTTCATACTATATAATAGCAATGATAAATAATCAACCATCATCCAAAGTGCACCACACAACTGCATAAGCATTAAATATAAATAATTAACGCTTACACAGTCTGTCGACCAATCGATCAACATACAACTAAATAATTGGGATTAGTGTACGCCAAACATCATCCCAACGCCCGTGTGGGGTTTCAATACACAAACACTGAATATTATTTGTGCAGTTGGGCGATGTGTAAAATTTATCGTCCCAATCAATATCCTTCAAATAGGTGTACATAAACAAACCGTCCGGTTTGTAACTGAATATTTATTTATTCACATTCACGTTAGAAATTATATTTTTAACTATATTAATTTATTTCAACACATGAAGGTTTTATCATCTATTTCACATCAACATCACAATCAAACTTCACAACACATCAAACAAGCATACAAGTCGTCCATGGTCTGTGGACGACGGGTGTCGGGTGCTGCTAAGCACCGTCTGCATCCTAGTATATAATTTAAACTATAAAACAAGATTTAAAGTGAGAAGTTCTCACCGACTAGCTAAACCAAACGCCACGACTCTTCATAGGTAGAAATCTTCGTCGTGCTCGCCTTCTGTCAATTTCATTGTCCGTAGCCACTACATATATAAAAATCACATTTTTATATTTTTGCTATGTATATAAAGATCACATTTTTATAATCACTCTATATGGATAAAAATTCTATTTTTACAACGGTTTTCATATAATAAAGATTATATTTTTATCACGCTATTCTCTGTATAAAAATTATATTTTTATATATAAAGATCGTATTTTTATATCACTAATACATATGTAAAATTCACTCCTTTACAACACTACTTCCATGATAAAAATTATATTTTTATCTTGCTAGCAATATAATAAAAATTATATTTTTATTACTCTACATGAATAAAAATCATATTTTTAATCTTTCTATAATATAAAAATCATAACTTTAATCCTTCTATAATATAAAAATCGTATTTTTCCTTGGCCTTCATGACAATAAAAATCAAATCTTTATTTTATATATCGTTATACAACTAAAATATATTATTTTATACGATAAAAATCATGTTTTTATACACATAAAAATCGGTTTTTAAAATAAAACAAAATAAAAATCTCACCTTTTCAACGTTCGGAGGAGGAAGTGAGTTCGTCGGACGTTGGAGGCTCAATGCAGGTGGCAGGTGGTGCTGCTAAGGTGGCGGCGCTTGTATGGTGGCTCACAGTTGTTCGGAGGCGCGGTTTTTGAGGGAGGGAAGGGCTGTGGGGGTTCGGAGGTGCGGAGGAGCTTCGGAGGGCGGCGCTCTACAGTGATGGCGACGACTTCACAGGAGGTGGAGGTCGGTGGTTGAGGGTTTGGGGTTGCTCAAAGAAGGGGGGAACGGGAAAGAGAAGAGGAGGAGGAGGGGCTGGGGGGCAGCGGCGGCAGGCGGAAGTCGGAGGGGGGGAAGGCCGACATCGGCGAGGGCTCTGCCCTTTTTTTTAATGTCTGGAGGGAGAATATTGAGGGGAGAGGTTATATTTGTTTATATATATATGTATTATTAATTTAATTTCAAAAATGTACCTTTTATTTTGACCTCGAAACGAGACCCACCGCCTGTCGTCCATAGCTAATTACCTCCACTCCGAACAAAATGGGATATGTATCGCAGGCTCGTTTGATCGTTTCGATCAGTTTTTGTCAAAATCAAAATATAAATCTATATATTGAATTTGAACGTGCATTTCAATTTACTGGGGTCACATACTAATTAGAAAAATTCCTAAAAAATATTTTCTGGCTTCGTATTGACGATACGGTCCTAACAAAACAAATTTCGTCAAATTCTGAGACCGTTTGAAAAATGGCCATTTTCCAGTCGATTAAAATCAACTAAAACTGGTCAAACGCGTTTTCCTTTACCACGCTCACATATTGATTCGAAAAATTACGAATTTGGAAACCTAGCAATAACTTGACATCACGGATCCAACAAAAGTGGTTTCGTCAAAAACCAAGGTCGTTTGCAAAATTTCCATTTTTAAGGGCCAGAATTCTATAGCGACTATTCTGAATTTTCAACTGGACATATCTTTTGATTCCCGCTATGAAATTTCGATTTTTTAGATTCGTTGGAAAGATATTCTCAAATAGATTCTAATATTTTCATTTTCGCCAAAATCCGATTTATTTTGCACCCGGTACATTCATTTGAACTTTGAAATCGAATTTTTCGAACTACCGTGCCATTTTCATTTCCTTTTATAATTATAAATAAATATTTCTATTATAACGACGATCTATATAAATATATACATTCGAATTCCATTCAAAATAAATTTCTCGTCGTTATTATTTAAAATAATTCATTTTAAATATTCAAAATTCACTAAAATTGCCAAAATAAAATTTTTAAATTGGCTCGGATTTCCGGGTTGTTACAATAAATAGGAGTTTATAAAGGAGGATATTTATTTATAAGACAAATAGAATATCATAAGGAAATATTTATTGGGAAAATAAACAGGGTAAAGATAAAAAGGAAATATTTATAAAACGAATAGAGTTTTATAAAAGGAATATTTATTTGATAAATAAATAGAATTAAAACGGAATATTTATTTGGAAAATAAATAGAAGTATAAGAGGATTATTTATTTAGAAAAATAAATAGACAAATATAGGAAGAGAAATATTTGTAAAACATTTACAAATAAAGGTTATAAAAGGAATTATTTATTTACGAAATAAATAGAGTTATAAAAGGAAACTTTAAATAATATTTAAGTGTTAGATACTTAATGGATTATATAAAGGAATTAATCGAGTTAGAATTAATCGATTAGAGTAAATTGAATATAAAGTTATTCGAAATAGAGTTTATCGAATATTAGTTATTCTAAATAGAGTAAATCAAATAAAGTTAAGCAAAATTAGAAACTGACTAGAGATTAGTAAATTGAATGGTTTTCTAAGTGTCTATCTGATGTTGGTTTCGGCCTACGAGATTAATACTTAGGGAATTGTTCTCATACTAGTTTATAGTCAGGGACTGATAGTTATGGAAGAATAGTGATACAAAATTAAGCCATGGAAATATTTTCCAGTGTTAATAATGTATATTTTCTAAAACATAGAAATGAGAATATATATATGTGTGTGTGTGAATGATGATTGATCGATATAATTTCCATCTGGAAATAATATCGTTGTTTGCACACGTAATTTTCTTTGATAGTTAAATCACAGACTATCAAAGTTTTCGACCATTTTAACGTTGTTAATATGGAGAGACCGGTTGGATTATTATCCAAAGAACCACTCTGTATTGGTATAAGCGTTGCGAATCATATATGCCAAAGATAGTTGAAGACGTAGTAAAGTGCAAGGGCAATTGTATAAGTCTTAGATAACAATGCCTAAGATGGATGTACTGAATAGTGCCTTCGGTTTGTCCAGTCCCAGGACAACTTGTATGGACGAAGGTCCGACAGAGTATATCTAATAAATCGCGTAAGTTGATCTCTTCAAACGTATTCACGTTTGGTGGCAGAGGAATTCGTTTCTCTTAGCTGTATACCCATGTTATTTTTGGATAAGTAAATTTGTGATTTGGCGGGTATAACGATGTGACATTCTAAGTGAATGAAGATGTGACATGTAATAGATAAGCATAGCTTCTAGCCTCACATCCGGTAAATGACAGAAATCGGGCAGGCAGCATGGCTATGTAGGTCGCACCTATTAGGTTGTATAATCACCTGATCTAGAGTTTCATTTACTTCTAAAAATCTATTGTTGATGTTGTCCCATTCGGGAAACAGTTGTTGATCCCAACCGTTGGGGATATACATTCGATACACTCAAGCGAAATGAGTGGTCGGTCATGAGTGGCCGGGTTGCAAGATGTTCTTGTTGAACCCAGAGTATTCCTCTCTAGAGGTATACTAGCGAAAGGTGGTTCCATACCTTGTCATAGTTGGAAATCCATTACCCAATACTTGCTTGCGGTTTTGATTGTATACTATATATGTAGAATGTGAGATGAAAGCGTTTCTGCTAGATGATTATTATATTGTCGTTGATAGATATTTTAAAATATCAAAAGGTTTTTGATATAAAGATATTTTGGATTATCATAAGGAAAAACCAGTTCCGTTATACGGGGTGGTCTTATGAGATATAGTTTAATGACTCAAACTGTTTTAAACTATTTTACTCATACTATTCCCATGACTAACCCGGAGTTTATTTTGTTTTGTTTTCCCTAAACTCTTGGGTGCCCAATTTTGTACGGGCAGTCAAGTAGTCGGGATTTACAGATACTTGAAGAGCTGGAGCAGGAGGCTTAAGGATCATATAGCTATAGTTTATTTCCGCTGTGTTGTAAGTGTTGTACATTGATAATGATGTATATTCAAGTACAGATGTATATTTCAAGTTATGTTATATATATATTATATGTTATTCGTTCCGCTGTGAGGTTCGTGTTACTCTGATGTTGTGTTCTTCTTCTTCTTCTATTCTAAGTTTCTATCTTATCTATCCTCACCCACTAATTTCTTCTATTAACTTTTCAGTATTTTTCGATGTCCGGTTAGTCATAATTGAGTTTATGGCGATAACCAAAGTCGATAAAAACTGGGTCGTTACACTATACAACGAATTGACCTATATGTGTGCGATAGTTAAGGTCATGTTAATACAATTTATCTTTTATGTTGTGGATAAAAGGGATTAAAAGTCTTTTTAATCACCTTTATCTAGGTTGCCAAAAACTCTGATTTACTTTAATAAATAGAATGTCCTATGTATAATTTTGAACATAAGATAGATTAACATATAACATATAATGGTATGTATATACTAGTAGAATTTGATCATGGAAATAAAAAGGAAGAAAAAAATGAAACCCTAGAAAGAGAAGACCCCCGGAAATTCTATCAAACATTATTAATCAATTAGATAATTGTAAAATTAAGAGATGGATACTCTCAGTTGGTATAAGAGTTGTGTTATAAATTGCACAGCTACAAATACTTATATAATAACATAGGAAATCAAGATAAATTACCCAGATAGTGTTATATAGTAACTATATAGCAGAAATTAATAAAATTGCAAAATGTAAGGGAAAAATTAAGTTAATTTGGCAATGATTGTATATAGGCAACCATGGTAGGACCAAGACCTCTATCAGCCACTGGGGCATTAAATACACCACGAATGGTGAGTATGCAAGATTTTATAAGGGAGTTAAGGGAAGGAGTGAACCCTGGACATAACGACCCTCATGAGGAGCTCTCTAAGCTGTTAAAAACCTTCACACACTTAGGAGGCAAGAGTTTTGAAGGAACTGAAGGGGTTATGGGGGTCCAAACTTGGTTAAGAACACTGGAAAGAATTTCCAGTGACATGCAAGTGGAAGATCAAAGGAAGAGGCAAATTGATTCTGGGCAACTGAGAGGAGCAACACTAGAATGGTGGGAGGTAACTATACTAGGAAGACCATAAAATGAAAATACATAGGATCAATTCAAGGAAATGCTAGAAGCTAGGTTTGTACCAGCATCAGCTAAGGCATCTTTGCTGGTGGAGTTCATCAGGCTAAGGCAAGGTGGTGTGAGTGTTATTGAGTACACTAAAAAGTTTGAGAGCTTGTCCAAACATGGACAAATGTTGGTTGCTGATGAAACTTCAATGAATGATAGATATATACAAGGACTAAATGTAGGCTTAGGTAGAGCAATGTTACCATACACCGATAAGACTTTCGATCAAGTGTTGAACTTAACCTTGAGCATTGACCAACATGATAACACAAGAGAGAAATTTAGGAACATGAAGACCAACAACAACAATAAGAAGGGCAAGATCAAGTTTCACCCAATGAAAAGAAGAAAATTGATGCAATAGAAAAGAAGGGCTCAGAGGTTTCTGCTACATCAGATGGTAAAAAGAAGATCATATGCTATAACTGTGGCAAAGAAGGTCACATAAAATCCAAGTGCCAAGCTGGGCAAGTTGCACTTTTAAGTGCTTTAATTGTGGCAAAGAGGGACATTTAAAGAGAAATCTCCCTGAATACAAACAACAAGGAAAAGTTGGAGCTATTGTAACGTCCCGCATTTTTATCGGTTTGTATTTGAATATTTAACTCAGTTTAAATATTGAATTTGTAATATAAGTGGATTTATATATTAATTTAAAACAAAGTTGAATGTATAAAAATATATATTAAATATAATCGAGTCCATAATATCACGGCAGTTCGTAATTTAACGTTCTGAACTTCAACTGAGTGTATAGGACCCTTTATTAATTGGATTTCTGCGAAACAAGAAACGATAGAATCTATTAAACCGTATTTTTCTAATGGAAGTGAAAAACCAAGATTTCATATTATAAATGGGAATTTATGTCCAAATTAAATATTCAGAAAAGTAGCGGCATATTCATTTATAGCCATAATGGTTATTTAAATATATTTAAATATCGGATCCGAATTTAGACAAGATTCTTTTGGGACGTAGTGACAATTTAATTTTTTGAATTTTACTATAATTTTTAATTAAATAAATATGCAGCTTTTTATTTGAAGTATTTTGCACCCTGTATCAGTATTTTAGGGTTTCACAATATAAGTTAACCTACCGATATTATTATATTTCTGGGATCGTGGCTCATCGCTGGACACGACCGTATTCTTATATCTGTCCGTAACGGCTCGGACATGAATGTAATTTTAAACAACGAAGTCCGTAAATTCTTTTTATAAGCTACTTGGCCAAACCATTGCGTTCCTTCCGACTAAAGCAAGCTAAGTGTGACAACCCGAATTCCAACAGACCGAATTTTTTTCCATTCCATTGAAACCTGAGTTGGTTTGCTTGGTATCCTGCAGGAAAGACAGAGACATGCAACATGTCAGTGTTTGAAAAACACCTTACAGCGGAAGGAATAAAATATAATGTAATTAAAACATAGCTTTACCTTAATAATAAACTGCTAACTAGTATCCAAAAGCCATACAGTCTCTGTCATGAACCTAACATGCGAATGTTATGAGGAGGGGGTCAGAACATAAGTTCTGTGTGAATGAATTTAGAATAAACTTATGAATAATCCTACATATACCGTTCTATTATATTTTTCTTAGTTTATTAGGTTATTTGTGATATTAGCATTCTAGGCTTACATACACGTCGCACCCATCTACTCACCAGTAAATCAACCTAATATAGTGTATATGTAGCTACCACCTACTTGCACAATCTTTTTAGTAAGTATGCAATCCCCTTACTCAATGTTCATACAAATTCCCATATGTATGTATGTATATGTATATATATATATATATATCAACGCTACGTTTTCGTACAATCCTTTGTATTACGTAAGCGTTTGGACTGCTACCCTAGATCCCACTAGGTTCTTACTTAACGCCCTCTAGACTATGATACACCACCCAGAGCGACATGAGTGTACCTAGACTTTCCCACGTACATATCGTTAATCGTTCTCGATGTCTATTGCACATGTTCTGTATATGTGCGCCTGAGTCCCGTGGCAAGATTAATCAAGAAACACAGAACTCGGTTGGGAGCTTTTAGATATATGTCGATTGCAGATGCTAAGGTCTGCTTTTACAGTGGCTACGGTCCCACTAGACCCCTACCTCAACTAACAAATGAAAGGCACCCAAGAAAATCAAGAATGAGAACTTAACCCCGGCCCCATTATGCCCTTCAAACCTATAGGCCAACCTCACCCATTACTAGATAGCAAAGTATATGGTCTTTTGGAGTTCTCCGCCTTTCCGCTTTACGTACTGACTGAAGATGGTAGGTAGATGACTAGTTGCCATCACAGGGTACAAACTGGTCTCGTCGAATCACGTTGGTCCATCTTGGTCTTTTTATTTCTCCTTATTATTGCAATCAAGGCATACTCATTGGTTCACCCACGCAGACCTAACCTCTATGAGCACAGGCGTATCATCTGCCACTCACAGAGGAATATCAAGAGTAGCCTACATCCCCGAAAGCCGCATGCTTCTTAACCCAATCCGTTGGAGCCTACAAGAATATCTAGATGGACATGCGCTCCTCTTTTTCTCTTTTGACATCCATATGATCTACCCCTTATGGTTATTCATCCTCTAACGTATGGACTGGTCCAAGCGCCTCATTCTTACGTGTTATTAGAACTATGTCTAATTATCCAATTATGCACTTGTTTTGCTTTATCAAGTTTCTTTATAACTTGGTTAACCTTATTCATATTGCCTTTCGATTCTAATTACCAAGTTTCCCTTGCTTATTGATGTTTCATGTATGACTCATTACTTGTAAATTTACTTAATAAGCTTTATACCCCCATTATCCATCTTAACTCATTTCTTAAATAAGTTTTTCTTCATATCTTCTTATTCAGTTATACTTCCATCTGTTGATGTTGCCACAATCCATTGTTGTTTACTTTCTTTTCTTAACTAAGGCTTATTGCTTAGTTTCCTTAACTAAAGCTTATTACTTAGTTCTCTTTATCATTATTTACTTAGTCCTCTTAACTAAGGTTTTCTACTCATAACCCATGTTATTTTTATCAAGATATTACTCATTATCGCTTTGTAGTTTATATTCAACTTATTTTACAACATAACTTGTCCCATTCTCTAGTCTAATTATCATCTTCCCTTGTCCCTAGGACAAGTCACCTATTATATGACTTTCATATTTCCCCTATATGTTCATAATAGGTTGCTATCATTCTCCATTATTACTTGGTTAAGTTAGTCCATATACCCAAGTTGACATAACTCTATCTTTTTATTTAATCAAACCAGCTTAACCCCTTTTTCTTATTATGGTCATATGACCACTCGTGTATTATCTTGGTTAAGTGTTACATTTGATTCTTATAAAAATAGCTTTATATGTTTACACACTAGACCTCCTACATTAGACTAACCTTTTGCAGATGCTGGATATGCCAGGTGGTTCCGGGCAAACTTCTACCACAATTGCAGTCAACGTCGTGTCTAGGCGTTATGTAAATATGTCAATTACCTCTCACATTAGACATATTACTTGCGGTTGCTGGTTATGCCGGGCGGTTCCGAGCAGACTTCCACCGCAAGTTCATTCTAACCTCGGGTTTTTGGCATGTTCATCTTTTAAACAGATTGTACACTTATGATTCATGCCCCAAATCATGTTTAACATATCAGTTACCGAAATTTATGAAAGTATTCATGTCTCTAATTTCAGACTTATAAGTTAGGTTCAATAATTACCTAAGATAAGTTTTACCCCGACCTATATAATTTTAATTAGGTATCTAATTTACCCATTCCTTTATCAAATTAATATTTTTAACGTTTAAATCTCTTTTCCAAATCCCCAATTCAAACTTATATTTTAAAACCTCAAACCCATAATATTAGATCCGTAATGAATCACCTCTTCCCAAATCCCATTCCATATCCAATGATTTCAATTCACACATATTCCTGTTAATGTCTTAGATTGGAATTCATAATTGTTTGCTATTTAGCATAGCTTCTCATTCCCAAGTTATACTCAAAGATTCATTATGAATTACGCTCCAAAATTCCCAATTACAGATTATACCTCAAAAATTTCCCAATATACTTCCAAATTACATTAATATTAATCGCAACGATATCTGAACTAGGCTTGAAGGTAGCCTAGTCTTAAAAATAAAAAGGAATTGGGATGAAGAAGAATAGAATAGGTATACAACAAGCATTACAATTATTACAACATGAATTTTAAATTGAATCTTCAACTGGGGAATGACGAACGATATTTATACTATTATACATAAAGTGTATTGTAAATCCACTCACCTTAATTTTGCTCTCCAATTCATAGATCTGATTTATCTTTGGTTTTTCCCTTTCCTTGCGCAGCGTAAATTGTAGATCTGAATCCCTTTTCTTTTTAATTTGATGTAGAGGAACTCTTAAATCTATTTTTCTTTTATTTTTGAAGAAGAGATTTGAAAAAGAAGAGAGAAGATCTTCAATTAGTTCTAGGGATTGTTGATGTAGAATCCTAAATCTCCAAGCATGAATTCCCCTAATAGATTGAAGAAGGAAAAGGCTAGAACAATCTATGTTGAAGCAGCACTTCGTTGTCGCCATAGAATTAGATGAATAAATCAGTGGGTTTAAGGTTTTATTTATAGGTGGGTTAGAAGATCTGGGCACTTAGGATTAGATAAAAACTCATCTAAACCGTCCACCTCACCTTAGAAAGAAACATTCCAGAACCCAGCCAACACAGCCAGGGTGCGTTGCACCCATAGACCATGCGCAGGGGCATGTGCTATTATTATTATATATATATATATATTTTCCTCTTTTTGATTTGAAATTTTTATTCATTGCACATAAATAAAATTTCAATACAATCTTTTCTTTCTTTGTCTTGTTATTCCTATGTTCCCGCGCAGTGCTAGTTTTAACTTATCTTCATTTATAATTCACCACTGTGTGTAAACTAAGTAATTGTATGCAAACAATTATATGGTTTATTATTCCCCTAATAAATTAGATTATTCATTTCTCTTTTTAACCTCCTCTCTACATAACCCCTTTCACACCATCTTTTTAATTAAACCATCTTTTTAACCGCTTTCACACTGCATTGCATATATCATTCTTTCTCCAATCAATTAACTTTTTTTCTCCTTCATGCATTTAACTTTCTTTTTATTTTGATTACACATCCTTATTTTACAATCAATCAATTTACCTTTAATGCATTTATTTATTTGTTAACTCATTGTAAATAATGAACTCTACTTTTATGCGCTCAATTCTTTTTATTATTCTATGCATTAACAATATAACTTTCAAGATATTAACTTATGCATATATTCACATGCACATTATTAACTGCATGTTATTAATTCACCTCTTTCTTCCGTTTGCATTTTAATATATATATATATATATATATATATATGCACTGATTATGATACCCTTTAATGCCAAAACATTCATTGCATGCAACTTAATACCTTTGCATGAAATCTATTTCTTTTTGTCGCATGTATTGCACTGACACATTGCCTATTTTAACGTATTGAATTTTCTTTCATGCATTAATATTTTAATTGTAAATTCTATTGCACATTAATTTTTAACATTGACATTAATATATTCCTCTGCATTGTTATCGTATTAATTTTTCCTTCTTTACAACGTATGAACTTGTTATGCATCACCATTGTTTACGTACATTTTAATCGTCATTAAAATGCGGGGTGTAACATTCTCCCATCCTTAAGGAATTTCATCCCCGAAATTCGATGAGGGTAAAATAGATAATCCTTCGCATAATATCCATCCATCAAGTGTGCATCCAATTTTTTACAAACATTGTGCACATGTGCAAAGTGAAATACATCATAGTAATGTATGTATGCCAAATTGGTACCACCTATATGTATGCAAACTTTTTTTAAAATCTCTTTTAAAACATGGTGCTCACATCCTAAATATACTTGCAGTTCTATATGAATGCAATATTTTTTAAAATCAAAAACATTTTTCACCTAAATTTTCCCACACTCTTACAGAATAAGAGCATAGTTCATCCAATTGTTGCATCCAAAACCCTACCAATCATCATTAAATTTAAAATTTAGAAAAATCTAATTTTCTAAATTCAATTTCTTATGTTACAAAAAGGTATAAAACGGAAAAAATTCACTTCTTTCGTTTTTCTTTTATGTACCTTTTCTAATTGTACTTGGATTTTTATGTAACTACTCTATAAAGATTTCTTGTTTTCCTATCCAAGTACAACTACATAAGAAAATTTTCTCTTCTTTTTCAACTTATCTTGGAAAAATTTCATTTTTATTCATCTTTTCTTAAGAATTTCATTTTCTTTTCCCGTCATGTTTGTTGCTTTATTGAATTCGTTGTTTTCTTCTTAGTTAGGCTATTCTCTTTCTTAGCTTATCTTTCCATTAAGCCTTTCCATCTTTCAACATCCTACACAGCAACTACCAAGGGCCAAGAACCATAAGACTATTTCATTAAAGCAAAGTCCAACCATAACTCTCAACACTTACTTGCCCTTCCACTATCTATAGTCACTACTAGTTCTTGCTGTGTATTACTAGCCTACATTTTTTTTCAAGCAACAACTTTAGGCCTCACAATGCTTATGCATTCTACGGGAATTTTCCACTATTCCAAGATGGTCCTTGCTATTTACTTATAGACTCAAACTTCTTCTCGTTCTTTCTAGGCACTAATCCTTACCTACTCCATTCTTTTTAAAACATGGTTTTGCTTTTCTATTTTTTTCATTACATTTTTCTTCCAAAAATTAAAAATGCTAAAACTTTTACTTTCTTCGCCAAAACTTACTTTTTCCGAAACCATAAAAACATGCTGCAACATTAAAAAAATGCAAAACATTTTTTTTCTATTCACACAACTGGAGTAGACAAGGACAACTATTTTCTTAATTGGGTTTCCAAATTACCTAGGCCTTCCTAGATACATCCACGAAATTATTTCTCCTAATTATACATATTCCTTATCCATTTTCCATAATTGAACCTTTTTCGAATTTGTAAGGTTTCCCAACTAAACCCACTAATCTCAATTACTATCGTATGGGATACATCTTTTTCTAATACCAATCATTTTGTACACTTTCCACCCAACATACCTAAGGGTCTCAACTTTCCATGTTCATTCTTTTAGTGTACAAAACAGTTTTTCCATTTCTTTCCACATTCTACTCTTTTTATCTAATGGGGTCCCTTATGAATCTAGGATTATATATATTATATTTATATTTTAGAAAATACAAATACGTCCACTCATTATCTATATAAGGATCCTAAACCGAAGCTCTGATACCAAGTGTGACAACCCGAATTCCAACAGACCGAATTTTTTTCCAGTCCATCAAAACTCGAGTTGGTTTGCTTGGTATCCTGCAGGAAAGACAGAGACATGAAACATATCAGTGTTCGGAAAACACCTTACAGCGGAAAGAATAAAATATAATGAAATTAAAACATAGCTTTACCTTAATAATAACATTGCTAACCAGTATCCAAAAGCCATACAGTCTCTGTCATGAACCTAACCTGCGAATGTTATGAGGAGGGGGTCAAAACATAAGTTCTGTGTGAATGAATTTAGAATAAACTTCTGAATAATCCTACATATACCGTTCTATTATATTTTTCTTAGTTTATTAGGTTATTTGTGATATTAGCACTCTAGGCTTACACACACGTCGCACCCATCTACTCACCAGCAGATCAACCTAATATAGTATATATGTAGCTACCCCCTACTCACACAGTCTTTTCCGTAAGTATGCAGTCCCCTTACTCAATGTTCGTACAAATTCCAATATGTATGTGTGTGTGTCTATATATATATATATATATATATATATATATATATATATATATATATCACCGCTACGTTTTCGTAGAATATTTTGTATTACGTAAGCGTTTGGACTGATACCCTAGATCCCACTAGGTTCTTACGTAACGCCCTCTAGTCTATGATACACCACCCAGAGCGACATGAGTGTACCTAGACTTTCCCACGTACATATCGTCAATCGTTCTCAATATCTACTGCACATGTTCTCTATATGTGCGCCCGAGTCCCATGGCAGGGCTAATCAAGAAACACCGAACTCGGTCCGAGGCATTCAGATATCTTCCAATTGCAGATGCTAAGGTCTTCTTTTACAGTGGCTATGGTCCCACTAGACCCCTCCCTCAACTAACAAATGAAAGGCACCCAAAAAAAATCAAGAATGAGAACTTAACCCAGGCCCATCTATGCCCTTCAAACCTATAGGCCAACCTTACCCATAACTAGATAGCAAAGTATATGGTCTTTTGGAGTTCTCCGCCTTTCCGCTTTACGTACTGACTAAAGATGGTAGGTAAACGACGAGTTGCTATCATAGGACACAAACTTGTCTCGACGAATCACGCTGGTCCATCATAGTCTTTTGATTTCCCCTTATTATTGCAATCAAGGCATACTCATTGGTTCACCCACACATACCTAACCTCTATGAGCACAGGCGTATCATCTGCCACTCACAGAGGAATACCAAGAGTACCCTACGTCCCAGGAAGTTGCATGCTTCTTAACCCAGTCCATTGGAGCCTACAAGCATATCTAGATGGACATGCGCTCCTCTTTATGTCTTTTGACATCCCGATGATCTACCCCTTATGGTTATTCATCCTCTAACGTATGGAATGGTCCAAGCACCTCATTCTTACGTGTTATTAGAACTATGTCTAATTGTCCAATTATGCGCTTGTTCTGCTTCATTAGGTTTCTTTATAACTTGGTTATCCATATTCATATTGCCTTTCGATTCTAATTACCAAGTTTCTCTTGCTTATTAATGTTTCATGTATGACTCATTACTTATAGACTTCCTTAATAAGCTTTATACCCCCATTATCCATCTTAACTCATTTCTTATATAAGTTTTTCCTCATATCTTCTTATTCAGTTATACTTCCATCTGTTGATGTCACCACAATCCATCGTTGTTTACTTTCTTTTCTTAACTAAGGCTTATTGCTTGGTTTCCTTAACTAAGGCTTATTACTTAGTTCTCTTTATCATTATTTACTTAGTCCTATTAACTAAGGTTTTCTACTCATAACCCATGTTATGTTTACCAAGATATTACTCATGGTCGCTTTGTAGTTTATATTCAATATTTTACAATATAAGTTGTCCCATTCTCTAGTCTAATTATCAGCTTCCCTTGTCCATAGGACAAGTCTACCTATTATATGACTTTCATATTTCCCCTATATGTTCATAATAGGTTGCTATCATTCCCCATTATTACTTGGTTAAGTTTGTCCATATACCCAAGTTGACATAACTCTATCCTTTTATTCAATCAAACCCACTTAACCCCTTTTTCTTATTACGCTCATATGACCACTCGTGTATTATCTTGGTTAAGTGTTACATTTGATTCTTATAAAAACATATTTATATGTTTACACACTAGACCTCCTACATTAGACTAACCTTTTGCGGATGCTGGATATGCCGGGTGGTTCCGGGTAGACTTCTACCGCAATTGCAGTCTAACCTCATGTCTAGGCGTTATGTAAATATGTCAATAACCTCTCACATTAGACATATTACTTGCGGTTGCTGGTTATGCCGGGCGGTTCCGGGAAGACTTCCACGGCAAGTTCATTCTAACCTTGGTTTTTTGGCATGTTCATCTTTTAAACAGATTGTACACTTACGATTCATGCCCCAAATTATGTTTAACATATCAATTACCCAAATTTATGAAAGAATTCATGTCTCTAATTTCAGACTTATAAGTTTGGTTCAATAATTACCTAAGACAAGTTTTACCCCAACCTATATAATTTTAATTAGGTTTCTAATTTACCCATTCCTTTATCAAATTAAGATTTTTAACTTTTAAATCCGTTTTCCAAATCCCCAATTCAAACTTATATTTTAAAACTTCAAACCCATAATAATTGATCCGCAATGAATCACCTCTTCCCAAATCCTATTCCATATCCAATGATTTCAATTCACACATATTCCTGTTAATGTCTTAGATCAGAATTCATAATAATGTGCGATTTAGCATAGCTTCTCGTTCCCAAGTTAACTCAAATATTCATTATGAATTACGCTCCAAAATTCCCAATTACAGATTATACCTCAATATTTTTCCAATTACATTAATATTAATTGCAATGATATCTGAGCTAGCCTAGGCTTAAAAATAAAAAGAAATTGGGATGAAGAAGAATAGAATAGGTATACAACAAGCATTACAATTATTACAACATGAATTTTAAATTGAATCTTTAACTGGGGAATGATGAACGATATTTATACTATTATACAAAAAGTGTATTGTAAATCCACTCACCTTAATTTTGCCCTCCAATTCATAGATCTGATTTATCTTTGGTTTTCCCTTTCCTTGCGCAGCGTAAATTGTTGATCTGAATCCATTTTCTTTTTAATTTGATGTAGAGGAACTCTTAAATCTAATTTTCTTTTATTTTTGAGGAAGAGATTTGAAAGAGAAGAGAGAATATCTTCAATTAGTTCTAGGGATTGCTAATGTAGAATTCTAAATCTTCAAGCATGAATTCCCCTAATAGGTTGAAGAAGAAAAAGGCTAGAACAATCTATGTTGAAGCAGCACTTCGTTGTCCCTATAGAATTAGATGAATAAATCAGTGGGTTTAAGGTTTTATTTATAGGTGCGTTAGAAGAACTAGTCCCTTAGGATTAAATAAAAACTCATCTAAACCGTCCACCTCACCCAAGAAAAGAACATTCCAGAACCCAGCCAACACAGCTAGGGTGCGTTGCACCCATAGACCATGCGCAGGGGTATGTGTATTATTATTATATATATATTTATATATATATATATATTTTTCCCTTTTTAATTTGAGATTTTTATTCATTACACATAAATAAAATTTCAAGACAAACTTTTCTTTCTTTGTTTTGTTATTCCTTTGTTCGCGTGCAGTGCTAGTTTTAACTTATCTTTATTTATAATTCACCGATGTGCGTAAACTAAGTAATTGTATGTGAATAATTATATGGTTTATTCTTCCCCTAATAAATTAGATTATTTATTTCTCTTTTTAACTTCCTCTCTACATAACCCCTTTCACACCACCTTTTTAATTAAACCATCTTTTTAACCGCTTTCACACTGCATTGCATATATCATTCTTCCTCCAATCAATTAACTTTTTTTCCTTCATGCATTTAACTTTCTTTTTATTTTGATTGCACATCCTTATTTTACAATCAATCAATTTACCTTTAATGCATTTATTTATTTATTAGCTCGTTGTAATTAATGCACTCTATTTTTATGCGCTCAATTCTTTTTATTATTCTATGCATTAACAATATAACTTTCAATATATTAACTTATGCATATATTCACATGCACAAAATTAATTGCATGTCATTAATTCACCTCTTTCTTCCATTTGGATTTTAATATATATATATATATATATATATATATATGCAATGATTATGATAACCTTTAATGCCAAAACATTCATTGCATGCAACTTAATACCTTTGCATGAAATCTATTTCTTTTTATCGCATGTATTGCACTGACACATTGCCTATTTTAACGTATTGAATTTTATTTCATGCACTAATATTTTAATTGTAAATTCTATTGCACATTAATTTTTAACATTGACATTAATATATTCCTCTACATTGTTATCGTATTAGTTTTTCCTTCTTTACAACGTATGAACTTGTTATGCATCACCATCGTCTACTACATTTTAATCGTCATAAAAATGCGGGGTGTTACACTAAGTCCACAACTATAAAACAAAAACACATACATATAAAAATAACCTATTGAATTCCTTCTTACCTCTACACTGCACAACCTACCCTGAAATGTGCAATACAAGTTTGTTGACACCATTTTAACGTGTGTCACCATGACACTACCAACGACGTTAGTGGTGTGTGGCTGAGATTGCCCCCTGAATTTCTCCTATTAAATCTTAGCCACACACCACTAACACCATTAGTGGTGTCATGGTGACACACGTTGTAACAACCCGGAAAATCCGAACCAATTTAAAAATTTTATTTTGCCTATTTCAGTGAATTTTGAATAGCTAAAATAATTTATTTTAAATAATAATGATTAAAAAATTATTTTAATCGAAGTTAGAGTGAATATATTTATTCTGACTTCAAAAGAAATTAGAAATAGTACGGTAGTTTGAAAAGTCAAACTTGAACTTTGACCAAATTTACCGGATTCAATATTAAATGGATTTTAGTAAAACCAAAAATATCTAAATTTGTTTGAAAATATCTTTCCAACGAATCCGAAAAATCGAAATTTCATAGCGGGAATCAAAAGATATGGTCAGTTGAATATTTAGGATGGCCGCTATAGTAAAATTATAGCCCGTGTAATAGGCCAGTTGTCAAACAACATCCGTTTTCAACGAAACCACTTTTGTTGAATCCAGAATGTCAAATTATTGTTAAGTTTAATTTTCCGGAATTTTTGAAATTGATATGTGAGTGTGGCAAACGGAAATGTGTTTTGTCAATTTCGGTCAAATCTAATCGACTTAAAATGGCCATTTTTCAAACAGTCTCAGAATTCGACGAAATTAATTTTGTTAGGATCGTAACCTCAAAACAAAGCCAGAAATAATTTTTCTGGATTTTTCTGAATTCATATGTGGCCCCGGTGAGTTAAAATATACGATCAAATTAATTTATTAAATGATTTAAATAATAAATTAAAGATTTCAGGCCACAGACAGTGGTTTGGGATGACAAGACCTAACCCATTAGATCCGGAATAAGGGCTATTGGGTGGGGTCAACTCTGGTTGGACTGAAAAAGGATTGGTTTAAAACTTTTGGATTTATTTGCAAAATTAACATTAAAATAATATAAAACACACCTCATCTCCTTCAAACCCTAACCTCTATTGTAGCCGCCGCCCCCCTTAACATATATGGACGAATTTGTTCCAGACTTCCAGCACTTATTTCCACCGATCCACTCACCAAAACCCCCTATTCCTTTAGACTCTTTTGTAGATATTTATCCTCCTCATTTCTATACGGTTGGATCATTGCCAGGAGGCACGGACACCGAGATACAGCCCCCCGAAGGAGCACCGTACATAGCGCCATGCACCCCCTAGGCTCAATCGAGCTTCACCCAGGTAGGCCCCTCCTGTGCGCCTCCCCTAGCTCTCCGACGACCCATCGGTTGATCTGCAAACCGCTTCACGTATTGATCGAATTTTGGATCCAAAGTTTTGAATCAAAGGGAAAAGCTCACAACCGTAGACTAAATAGTGAAGGAAGAAGGGTAAAACCCTTTTAATTATTTTAATAATTTAATTTAAATTTTTATAAATCTTAACCAAGTCATAATTAATTCATACGACGTCTAAAATTAACGATTTCAGATCCTGTGCGATCGTAGAGACGAGATCTACAACTCTAGACTGAAAAGAAGCGATTCCAAGTTGTTTGAATTTTGGACAATTTTGCAGTTCTAAACAAAGCAGAATAACCCGACCGTGAGATTTCTTGATTTTTAACAATTAATCAATTTAATTATTTTACTCACTATGTAATGATTGCTTGTATTGGATTTAGATCTACTTTGTGATGAAATTATGGATGACTGATCTGTCTGTTTGTGATGTATAAACATAGATCTGTTCATTTAATTGTAGATCTGTATGTGTTAGTTAAAATATTATATTATCATTTTTATTGAATTAAATTAGTTTGTCAATTCAATATAAAATATTATTTTGTCAATTTTAATTGAATTGAATTAGTTTGTCAGTTCAATATAAATATTATGTTGTCATTTTCATTGAGTTGATTTGTTAATTCAATTAAAAATAGCATTTTGGTCATTTTTGTTGAATTGAATTAGTTTGTCAATTCAATATAAATATTATGTTGTCATTTTCATTGAGTTGATTTGTTAATTCAATTAAAAATAGCATTTTGGTCATTTTTGTTGAATTGAATTAGTTTGTCAATTTAATTAAAATTATCACTTTCTTATATTATTGTATTGAAATAGAGTTGTCAATACAATGGAAAATATTTCATGTTTTTGGAAAATATAATTGTACTGAAATAGAGTTGTCAATACAATTGAAAATATATCATTTTTAGATTATATAATTGGATTGAAATAGAGTTGTCAATACAATTGAAAATATATCATTTTTAGATTATATAATTGTATTGAAATAGAGTTGTCAATACAATTGAAAATATCACTTTCTTATATAATTGTATTGAAATAGAGTTGTCAATACAATTGAAAATATATCATTTTTAGATTATATAATTGTATTGAAATAGAGTTGTCAATACAATTGAAAATATACCATTTTTTGATTATATAATTGTGTCAAAATACAGTTGTCAATACAATTGTAATTATATCATTTTTGTTTATAGCATTTAAAGTTATATTTTTATTTGCATTCTTTGATGCAAATGAAACATTGAAATTAAAAGTTATATTTTTATTTGCATTCTTTGATGCAAATGAAATATTGAAATTAAAAGTTATATTCTTATTTTCATTCTTTGATGCAAGTGAAACATTGAAATCAAAAGTTATATTTTTATTTGCATTCTTTGATGCAAATAAAACATTGCAATAAAAAGTTGAATTTTTATTTGCATTCTTTGATGCAAATAAAATGTTGAAATTAGAAGTTGAATTTTGATTTGCTTTCCTTGATGCAAATAAAAACTTGATTTAAAAGTTACATTTTATTTGTATTTTAGATACAATAAAACATTGAAATAAAAGTTGCATTTTTATTTGCAATTTCAGATGCAAACAAAACATTAAATTCAGAGTTGCATTTTTGTTTGCAATTTCAGATGCAAAGAAAAACATTAAATTTAGAGTTGCATTTTTGTTTGCACTATAGATGCAAATAAAAACATTCAAAATGAAAGTACATTTTTATTTGCATTTTACATGTAAATAAAAACATGAATTAGAAAAGTATATTTTTATTTACATTTTAGATGTAAATACAAATATAGATATAAAAGTTACATTTATATTTACATTTTAGATCTAAATAAAAACATAGAAGTAACAGTTACATTTTTATTTACATTTTAGATGTAAATAAAAACATAGAAATAATAGTTACATTTTTATTTAAATTTTAGACGTAAATAAAAACAGATATAAAAGTTATATTTTTATTTACATTTTAGATGTAAATAAAAAGAATAGATTTATAGTTACATTTTTTTATTTACAAGTTAGATGTAAATAAAAGATTAGATAAAAAGGGACATTTTTATCGACATTTAGTTATCATTTTCTATTTATTTAAAAAGAACACATTTAGTTATCATTTTCCTTTTAGATAAAAATGACACAATTTGTGGACATTTTCTTTTTAGATAACAAAAACATATTTTTAGCGTCAAAGTTGTTCAAACAAAAGAATAGAAATTAATGTTACACTTTTATCGTCATTTTGGATGCGATAAAAAGAATTGAAATTAATGTTTCCATTAAAATGAAAGTTACATTTTTGTTTGCATTTTTTATGTGAATAAAATATTGATTTAAAAGTTGCATTTTTATTTGCATTCTTTGATGCAAATAAAACATGAATTAAAAGTTGCCTTTTTACTTCTAAATTAGAAATTACCTTTTTATTTACATTTTAGATGTAAATTAAAGAATAGGATTAAAAGTATCATTTTTTAATTTTAAATTAGAGACATTAAAAAGAACAGATTTTAATGTTACACTTTTATTGTCATTTTAGAGACAAAAAAAGAATAGATTTAAAATGTCATATTTTTATCACATGCTTAGATGCAATGAAAATAGTAGGATTAAAAATCACGTTGTTAGTATCATTCGGTCTCAACCAAAAAGAGCTATCGTTAGGAAAATATATTTCTAATGTAATTCAATTATCATTGGAAATAATTAGTCATTAAAACATGATTTATTTCAAATCATCGTTTTATCATGATAGTAAAATTATGAAATTATATATAAATCTCTAACATGAATATAGACTGTACTTGGTTTGTTTGTGATTGTTGAAATAATTGAAATCGCCAAATGATTTATATTTATATATATAAATATATATAAATTAAAATTTAATGAATCACGCGCGGTAGTTCGCGTTTCGGCAATCGTAACTCTAAACGATTACATCGTAAGATCCAACCGTCGGATTTTCCCAAAACTGGAACTGTTAGGACCGTTTTGGGAATATCTTTCCAATGATATAAACTTTATCAAAATCCAACGGTTAGATTTCAAGATAAGTGTAAATCCAATTTTGGTAAAAACAGCGCCAGGGTCGTCCATCGACCCGAAGCGTCGTTTAATTATATTGAGTTATTTTTAAATAAATAAAAATAGCGAAAAATCATTACAAATTAATATTAATGATATTATATGATTTAAATGATAATAATTCGAAAAATTATTTGAAACGACTGAGCTCAACTCATTTCAAATAATTTTACGATGATTTTGATCGAAGATATCGAAGACGGCGATTGAAGACCGATGATCTCCACGTCGAAAGGATAACTACTTATGCCTGGCATTGGCTAGCTACCAGTAAAGGGTTTTAAGTGGTAGTCGTCCAGACGTACTTGTTGATCATCTGGATACGTGAGCACCTAGGCGACTCCGGATTCGTTCAGACTCAGAACGGATTTGTAAATGGATGTGTGTCCGGCATTGAATTTCATGCCGTGTAATTAAATTGATTTCTCTTAATATATATCTTTGGTGGCGGAGAACCTATTCTCTTGCTTAACACCCTTCTTTGAGACACATGAGCTCGAAGGTTATATTTTGGTAGTTATCGATCGCATGGTATGGACTGTCAATGTGGCATGCCAAGATGCAATTGATCGAGGCTTTTGTTGAAAAGCAGAGCCTCGTGGATGATGATCAAAGCATAGCCTATTTAGGCATAGCTTTGCGTATTACGTTATCTTGCGAGCCTCACACCTCGGTAGAGTCAAAAACGGGACAAAGGAACACACGGAGTGCACACGGTTCTTTCTAGCTAGAAGTGGTGTTTGGGTTTTTACAAGGCCTAACATTTTTACTTATGTGGTTGATGGATTGAGGCGCCTTGGATATTTTTATTGGTCGCTAATGGCCAATTTATAGATCCAATAGGATCGGGATGCATGTGTTCAGGAATTGCCAATCCGCTAGCGTTATTTGTGGACCGGCCCTGCTGTATCCAAGGGTTCACTATGGGGAATCATGAGACATTGCTAGAGTGTCTCGAATTGGTTAGGAGATCGTCCCTAGCCTTGACTCATGATGGAAACCAACCTCCAATATGGCATTACGGTCTTGATTGTAAACTTATATATGGCGACATAGTATATGGTAGCTATGCCGTCTAGGATTGATACATTTACTTTAAAGTATTTTTGGAACATATTAGACACTAATAATAATACTAAAAATATTATTTTCTTCGTATCAAGCATTTTTGATCATTATAAGGTAAAACTCTATCCTCCAGTCTGCGTTGCATTGTGTGATAGGACATGAGTCTTATAATGATTTCATTTTCTAAAAATCATTGCGTTGTTTTAACTTAAAATTTTATAAATCATATGCACTGGAAGTCCAATGGAGTAAACCCGTTCCGCGTTAGCGGTGTGGTCCAGTGATTAGCCATATTATTAGTTTAGTAAGATTTCTCATACTAATCCCATGACTGACTCGTAGTTTGTTTCACTTTGCAAACTCGGGTGCCCTCTTTCCACACGGGCAGCCAATTGACAGGTTTTAAGTAGGGATGTTTTCTGGACTAGAGCTTGCGGATGAAGATGTTGGAAGAACTTTTTTTATCTTTTATTTTCTTCATGAGATTTTGAGACAGTATTGGATATTGATGTATTTTGGGAGTTGAGACTTTATTTATTTCCCTTTTTTAGACATCTGTTTGCTAAGTGTATCCTGTACTGCGTACTCTGAGGTTCTGTAACGATGTTTGTGATGACATTTCCTTTCCGCTGCAATGATTTATATGTTCTGCTATGTATCTGAGATCTGTTATTGTTTTAATTATGTTATACTCCTGTGATTATCCTTACTTTCATTCCATGGAAGTTTGAGTCATCACATTTGGTATCAAAGCCAAAGGTTAACCTCAGCTATGGAGTATAACATTTTTAGAGCAATTCGTCTAGATAGAATCAGTAGTATTCTAAGACGGGTAGCTCATTAAAGATAGGATTAATAATGTCCTAGAATGAGCATAGCAGAATAGCACATATAAATCAGTCATCACATCATTATCATCTTATCATATGTCTCTACTTTTAACCTTTCCTTTAAAATTATCATTTCTCTTAGTCTGACTCTTTCCCTGATGGGAGACTGAGGATAGCATCAAACAGGCCTATCCCAAGTGTAGAGTGGACATCTACGAGTGACTCTTATGTTGAGGTACATTTATAATACATTGCATTTTCCGTTTTGTTTCCTACTTTACTATTACTTTCTTTTTGAGGACGAAAAGCTTTTAAGTGGGGGAGATTGTATCAACCCGGAAAATTCGAACCAATTTAAAATTTTTATTTTGGCTACTTCAGTGAATTTTAAATAGTTAAAATAATTTATTTTAAATAATAATGATTAAAAATTTATTTTAATCGAAGTTAGAGTGAATATATTTATTCTGACTTCAAAAGAAATTAGAAATAGTACGGTAGTTTAAAAAGTCAAACTTGAACTTTGACCGAATTTACCGGATTCAATATTAAACGGATTTTAGTGAAACCAAAAATATCTAAATCTGTTTGAAAATATCTTTCCAGCGAATCCGAAAAATCAAAATTTTATAGCGGAAATCAAAAGATATGGTCATTTGAATATTCAGAATGGCCGCTATAGTATAAATTATAGCCCGTATAAAAGGCCATTTTTCAAACGACCTCCGTTTTCGACGAAACCACTTTTGTTGAATCCGGAATGTCAAATTATTGTTAAGTTTAATTTTCCGGAATTTTTGAAATTAACATGTGAGCGTGGCAAACGAAAATGTGTTTTGTCAATTTCAATCAAATCTGATCGACTTGAAAATGACCATTTTTCCAAACAGTCTCAGAATTCGATGAAATTAATTTTGTTAGGATCGTCTCATCAAAACAAAGCTAGAAATAATTTTTCTGGATTTTTCTGAGTTCGTATGTGGCCCTGGTGAATTAAAATATATGATCAAATTAATTTATTAAATGATTTAAATAATAAATTAAAGATTCAGGCCACAGACAGTCATTTGGGCTGACGAGACCTAGCCCATTGGATTCGTAACAGGGGCTATTGGGTGGGGACAACTCTGGTTGGACTGAAAAAGGATTGGTTTAAAATTTTTGGATTTATTTACAAAATTAACATTAAAATAATATAAAATACACCTCATCTCCTTCAAACCCTAACCTCTACTGTAGCCGCCGGCCCCCTTAACATCTATGGCCGAATTTGTTCTAGACTTGCACCACTGCTTTCCACCGATCCACTCACCAAAACCCCCTCTTCCTTTAGACTCTTTTGTAGAGATTTTTATCCTCCTTATTTCTATACGGTTGGATCATCGCCAAGAGGCACGGACACCGAGATACAGCGCCCCGAAGGAGCGCCGTACACAGCGCCACGCACCCTCTAGGCTCGATCGAGCTTCACCCAGGTGGGCCCCTCCTGTGTGCCTCTCCTAGCTCTCTGACGTCCCACTGGCTGATCTGCAAACCGCTTCACGTATTGATTGAATTTTGGATCCAAAGTTTTGAATCAAAGGGAAAAGCTCACGGCCTTAGACTGAATAGTGAAGGAAGAAGGGTAAAACCCTTTTATTTATTTTAATAATTTAATTTAAAATTTTATAAATCTTAACCAAGTCATAATTAATTCATATGACATCGAAAATTAACGATTTCGGATCCTGTGCGATCGTAGAGACGAGATCTACAACTCTAGATTGAAAAGGAGCGATTCCGAGCTGTTCGAATTTTGGACAAATTTGCAGTTCTGAACAAAGCAGAATAACCCGACTGTGAGATTTCTAATTTTTAACAATTAATCAATTTAATTATTTTACTCGCTATGTAATGGTTGTATGTATTGGATTTAGATCTGCTTTGTGATGAAATTATGGATGATTAATCTGTCTGTTTGTGATGTATCAACATAGATTTGTTCATTAAATTATAGATCTGTATGTGTTAGTTAAAATATTATGTTATCATTTTTTTTATCGAATTGAATTAGTTTGTCAATTCAATATAAAATATTATTTTGTCAATTTTAATTGAATTGAATTAGTTTGTCAATTCAATATAAATATTATGTTGTAATTTCATTGAGTTGATTTGTTAATTCAATTAAAAATAGCATTTTGGTCATTTTTGTTGAATTGAATTAGTTTGTCAATTCAATATAAATATTATGTTGTCATTTTCATTGAGTTGATTTGTTAATTCAATTAAAAATAACATTTTGGTCATTTTTGTTGAATTGAATTAGTTTGTCAATTTAATTAAAAATATCACTTTCTTATATTATTGTATTGAAATAGAGTTGTCAATACAATGGAAAATATTTAAAAAAAATTT
Organism: Allium sativum; assembly: GCA_030737875.1. Taxonomy (NCBI): domain Eukaryota; kingdom Viridiplantae; phylum Streptophyta; class Magnoliopsida; order Asparagales; family Amaryllidaceae; genus Allium; species Allium sativum. The sequence continues at coordinate 211,883,462 of CM060919.1, forward strand.
GGAAAATATAATTGTATTGAAATAGAGTTGTCACTACAATTTAAAATATATCATTTTTAGAATATATAATTGTATTGAAATAGAGTTGTCAATACAATTGAAAATATATCATTTTTAGATTATATAATTGTATTGAAATAGAGTTGTCAATACAATTGAAAATATCACTTTCTTATATAATTGTATTGAAATAGAGTTGTCAATACAATTGAAAATATATCATATTTAGATTATATAATTGTATTGAAATAGAGTTGTCAATACAATTGAAAATATATCATTTTTAGATTATATAATTGTGTCGAAATAGAGTTGTCAATACAATTGTAATTATATCATTTTTGTTTATTGCATTAAAAGTTATATTTTTATTTGCATTCTTTGATGCAAATGAAACATTGAAATTAAAAGTTATATTTTTATTTGCATTCTTTGATGCAAATGAAATATTGAAATTAAAAGTTATATTCTTATTTTCATTCTTTGATGCAAGTGAAACATTGAAATCAAAAGTTATATTTTTATTTGCATTCTTTGATGCAAATAAAACATTGCAATAAAAAGTTGAATTTTTATTTGCATTCTTTGATGCAAATAAAATGTTGAAATTAGAAGTTGAATTTTGATTTGCTTTCCTTGATGCAAATAAAAACATGATTTAAAAGTTACATTTTATTTGTATTTTAGATACAATAAAACATTGAAATAAAAGTTGCATTTTTGTTTGCAATTTCAGATGCAAACAAAACATTAAATTCAGAGTTGCATTTTTGTTTGCAATTTCAGATGCAAAGAAAAACATTAAATTTAGAGTTGCATTTTTGTTTGCACTATAAATGCAAATAAAAACATTCAAATGAATGTACATTTTTATTTGCATTTTACATGTAAATAAAAACATGAATTAGAAAAGTATATTTTTATTTACATTTTAGATGTAAATATAAATATAGATATAAAAGTTACATTTATATTTACATTTTAGATGTAAATAAAAACATAGAAGTAACAGTTACATTTTTATTTACATTTTAGATGTAAATAAAAACATAGAAATAATAGTTACATTTTTATTTAAATTTTAGATGTAAATAAAAACAGATATAAAAGTTATATTTTTATTTACATTTTAGATGTAAATAAAAAGAATAGATTTATAGTTACATTTTTTTATTTACAAGTTAGATGTAAATAAAAGATTAGATAAAAAGGGACATTTTTATTGACATTTAGTTATCATTTTCTATTTATTTAAAAAGAACAGATTTAGTTATCATTTTCCTTTTATATAAAAAGGGCATAATTTGTGGACATTTTCTTTTTAGATAACAAAAACATATTTTTAGCGTCAAAGTTGTTCAAACAAAAGAATAGAAATTAATGTTACACTTTTATCGTCATTTTGGATGTGATAAAAAGAATTGAAATTAATGTTTCCATTAAAATGAAAGTTACATTTTTGTTTGCATTTTTTATGTGAATAAAATATTGATTTAAAAGTTGCATTTTTATTTGCATTCTTTGATGCAAATAAAACATGAATTAAAAGTTGCCTTTTTACTTCTAAATTAGAAATTACCTTTTTATTTACATTTTAGATGTAAATTAAAGAATAGGATTAAAAGTATCATTTTTTACTTTTAAATTAGAGACATTAAAAAGAATATATTTTAATGTTACACTTTTATTGTCATTTTAGAGACAAAAAAAAGAATAGATTTAAAATGTCATATTTTTATCACATGCTTAGATGCAATGAAAATAGTAGGATTAAAAATCACGTTGTTAGTATCATTCGGTCTCAACCAAAAAGAGCTATCATTAGGAAAATATATTTCTAATGTAATTCAATTATCATTGGAAATAATTAGTCATTAAAACATGATTTATTTCAAATCATCGTTTTATCATGATAGTAAAATTATGAAATCATATATAAATCTCTAACATGAATATGGACTGTACTTGGTTTGTTTGTGATTGTTGAAATAATTGAAATCGCCAAATGATTTATATTTATATATATAAATATATATAAATTAAAATTTAATGAATCACGCGCGGTAGTTCGCGTTTCGGCAATCGTAACTCTAAACGATTACATCGTAAGATCCAACCGTCGGATTTTCCCAAAACTGGAACTGTTAGGACCGTTTTGGGAAGATCTTTCCGATGATATAAACTTTATCAAAATCTAACGGTTAGATTTCAAGATAAGTGTAAATCCAATTTTGGTAAAAACAGCGCCAGGGTCGTCCATCGACCCGAAGCGTCGTTTAATTATATTGAGTTATTTTTAAATAAATAAAAATAGCGAAAAATCATTATAAATTAATATTAACGATATTATATGATTTAAATGAGAATAATTCGAAAAATTATTTGAAAAGACCGAGTTCAACTCATTTCAAATAATTTTACGATGATTTTAATCGAAGATATCAAAGACGGTGATTGAAGACCAGCAATCTCCGTGTCGAAAGGATAACTACTGATGTCTGGCATTGGCTAGCTACCAATAAAGCGTTAAAGTGGTAGTTGTTCGGACGTACTTGTTGATCGTCCGGATACGCGAGCACCTAGTGACTTCGGATTCGTTCAGACCCAGAATGGACTTGTAAATGGATGTGTGTCCGACATTGAATTTCATGCCGTGTTATTAAATTGATTTCTATTAATATATATCTGTGGTGGCAAAGAATCTATTCTCTTGCTTAACACCCTTCTTTGAGACGCATGAGCTCGAAGGTTATATATTGGTAGTTATCGATCACATGGTATGGACTGTGAATGTGGCATGCCAAGATGCAATCAATTAAGGCTTTTGTTGAAAAGCAGAGCCTCGTGGATGATGATCAAAGCATAGTCTATTTAGGCATAGCTTTGTGTATTACGTTACCTTGCGAGCCTCACACCCCGGTAGAGTCAAAAACGGGACAAGGGAACGCAGGGAGTGCACACGTTTCTTTCTAGCTAGAAGTGGTGTTTGGGTTTTTACAAGGCCCAGCATTTTTACTTATGTGGTTGATGGATTGAGGTACCTCGGATATTTTTATTGGTCGCCAATGGCAAATTTATAGGTCCAAAAGGATCGGGAAGCGTGTGTTCAGGAATTGCCAATCCACTAGCGTTATTTGTGGACTGGCCTTGCTGTATCCAAGGGTTCACTGCGGGGAATCCTGAGACATTGCTAGAGTGTCTCGAATTGGTTAGGAGATCGTCCCTAGCCTTGACTCATAATGGAAACCAACCTCCAATACGACATTACGGTCTTGATTGTAAATTTATATATGGCGACATAGTATATGGTAGCTATGCCGTCTAGGATTGATACATTTACTTTGAATATTTTTGGAACATATTAGACACTAATAATAATATTAAAAATATTATTTTCTTCGTATCAAGCATTTTTGATCATTATAAGGTAAAACTCTATCCTCCAGTCTGCGTTGCATTGTGTGATGGGACATGAGTCTTATAATGATTTCATTTTCTAAAAAGCATTGCGTTGTTTTGACTTAAAATTTTATAAATCATATGCACTGGAAATCCAATGGAGTAAACCCGTTCCTCGTTAGCGGCGTGGTCCAGTGATTAGCCATATTATTAGTTTAGTAAGATTTCTCATACCAGTCCCATGACTGACTCGTAGTTTGTTTCACTTTGCAAACTCGGGTGCCCTCTTTCCACACGGGCAGCCAATTGACAAATTTCAGGTAGGGATGTTTTCTGGACTAGAGCTTGCAGATGAAGATGTTGGAAGATCTTTTTTTATTTTCTTCTTGAGATTTTGAGGCAGTATTGGATATTGATGTATTTTGGGAGATTGAGACTTTATTTCTTTCCCTATTTTAGACATCTATTTGCTAAGTGTATCCTGTACTGCGTACTCTGATGTTCTGTGACGATGTTTGTGATGACATTTCCTTGCCGCTGCAATGATTTATATGTTCTTCTATGTACCTGAGATCTGTTATTGTTTTAATTATGTTATACTCCTATGATTATCCTTACTTTCGTTCCATGGAAGTTTGGGTCATCACACACGTTAAATAGTGTTAACAAACTAGCTCTCTGAAATGTGTAGGCTACTGTAAATTACTTAAGGGTGAAGGATTGACATATTATAAATACCTCTTGTTATCTCTTTTCTTTGAAACGAAAATAAAAATGCAAGCCTCTCATTTGTTTTTCTTGGGTTCAAGCTTTACATAGCGTGAGCCACAGCATGAATACTCCACAAAATAATACATTAATTATATATATAAAGAAGGGGTGAGGAACGCACGCAAATGGAAGATACTGGAAGCTTGGAAAAATGGATAGGAGTGAACGAGGAGAAAGTGTGCGCTTGTTCCGTGAAGTTTGGTGAAGTGCCGAGTGTGGAAGTGAGTGAGTGCGGTACATGAAAGGAGAGAGAAGGCGCGAGTTGTATGATGGTGGGTGCTTCACTAGAGTTTGCCGGGTATGAACATGCATGAAGAGGTTTTCCATTTCAACGAATTTGCACTATCATGATTATGTAGCAAATGAATGCAAATGAGTACGCGAATATGCAGTCTTACAAATATGCAGTTTTAGTATATGTAGGGAATGAAGTTGAATATGCAGAATAATAAGAGCATTAGTAGAATAACACATGTAGAGGGATGGAGTTTGAGGTGAGGGGCACGTGAATTGAAGGAGGTATGTGGCAATGTTGGTCACGTCTTTGGATGAGGAAGGTGTGGGAATGGCGCTACTTGTTTAAAGTAGCGGTTTTACTGGGGAATATTAGAGAAAATAATATCTCAGCCGTATGGCTCGATAATAATGTCACAGCCGTATGGCTTGATATTTGTACAAGGGTTATTATAACCTATTCTATTTATCTTTGGTCTTAACATACATATGGACTCGTTAAGGCCTAGATATTATTACAATAGTACTGCGAGGCTTGCATCTATAAATGCATGCACCTGTACAATGTATAAGACTAAGAGAAATATAATACAATTGCTATTTTACATTCTGCAACAAATTTCTTTACTCTTCTCATAATTTAGCTATGCAATTCAGCATCTTTGGATTTTGAATTGGTATTAGAGCCTACATAGCTTGACAAGCACCTGTTCAATCTCTCAAATTTGCATTGTGGGTTAAGAGTAATATCCATCAGATTGTGTCTTCATCACTTGGATATTAGAACTCATCAGAGAAAACTCTCTTCATTTGAGTTCAGAGATTTGTCAACCAACGACAGTGCCGTGCCATACTTTACAGTGGCTGCATCTACCATCAATTGCAAATCTCTAATAGGAAAGTCATTAAACTCTATAGTTGATCAAGAAAATCGAAAGAAAGTTCACAGTCAAGAAAATATTTTCAGGAAATCTGTTCTTATCAAATTCATGTTGTCTTTCTTGCATCATTAAAGATTCTCAAGACTATAAAAGTTATTTCAAGAAGCTCAATACTAAACTATATAGTTATTAGATCTTACATGTTCTCGATTGGACTTTCCCACCATGGTCGATCCAACAACATCATAAGGGAACAATTCTGCCACTTCCAGAGCAAACAGCTCATCAGAAACCGTTGAAAAACTCATCAAGACCATTGTAAGCCCCCAAAGCCAATTGATCACGGTCAAGCTCGACGAAAATATTGTGGAAGCTTCAAGTAGAAACCGCCATTCAAGGATATGGTCTTGACGGTTACATCAAGGGAACCTTGCCAGTACCACCTCATTTTATAAATGACAAAGACAACAAAATTGTCAGTAGTGAAGATTATACACAATTTTATCGATAAGAAAGATTGATCAGCGCATGGCTACTATCTTCTATTAGCCCTAGCCTCTTATCACATGTAATCGGGTGTAAAACAGCAAATGAAATATGGAATACTATCAAAAAGAACTTCAATGCTCAATCATCTGCAAAGTCTCTCTACTACAAAATTGCAGAAAATAAAATTTAAGCATGAGAGAGTACATTGCTAAAGTCAAGAATTTATGTGACATGCTTCTTGCATCTGGAGCAAGATTGACGAGTCTGAGCAAGTTTTATCATTATTAAATGTCTTAGGGAATGAATATGAGGCAGTAATTGTTGTAATCACCTCACAAAAAGTAACACCACCTCTTGATGATGTGTATTTATTACTCCTATCACATGAAGCAAGAATAGATATCAAGAATACCCCTGACTCTGAATATTCATTAAATTTAGCAGTAAGTAACAGGGGGAGAGGTCAGCCATTTAGAGGAAATAACCCTAATCAAAGGGGAGGCTACCCCAATCGTGGAAGAGGAAGGGGTAGATGGAATTCCAATAATAAACCAAAGTGTCAAATATGCAAGAAAGTGGGACACACAAACAGATATAATTCTAGCTTTGCGCCTAATCAGACTGACAATAATCAAAGGGATTCCAATCCAAATGTTAACATAGCACATGCTCAAGAAGACACATCAAATTCTGGTGATATTAATAAAGGAAATAACCAAGGTGAAAACTCAAGGGCTGATAGCATTCAAGACAACAATTGGTATCCAGACTCGGGTGTTACTAATCATATGACGAACAACATCGATAATCTTAATCAAGGAAATAGAGAGTATAGAGGTAAATAGTCCATAAGCATGGGAAACGGTAAGTGTATTAATATTACTCACACTGGCAGTACTGTTATTAATGGAAAAAGGCAACTATTCTTACATAATCTTCTTAGAGTGCCAAAAATCAAAAAAATTAATAAGTGTATCCCAGTTTGCTAGGGATATCAACGTATATTTCGAGTTCTTTCCTAAATATTGTCTTGTTAGAGACGTACTCACTACTGAAATTCTTTGATAGGGTGATGTTGACATGGGCTTGTACAAGCACAGACTCGACACTAAAGGAGAAAACATGGAGAAAAATTCCTGTTTCGCATCTGTGATGCAAGATAGTAATACTAGTACTTCTACTTTTGATGTTTGGCATTATAAGCTAGGCCACCCTAGTGTGAAAGTTGTAAAGAATATTCTCAGTAAACATAACATTGCATGTAATAATATTTCTCTACCATATTTTTGCACCTACTGCCAAATGGGAAAAAAATCACAAATTACCATTTAGTGACTCTCTAACAACATACTCTAAGCCATTCGATCTTGTTGCATCTGACCTATGGGAACCTGCCCCTATATGCACTGGCTTCGGTTATAAGTACTATATTTCATTTGTAGATGCATACACAAGATATACTTGGATATATTTCCTAAAGTCCAAGTCTGATACTTATGACACTATTACTAGATTTATGAATATGATTGAATTTTAGTACCAGAGTTAAAACCATACAAAAAGAAGGTGGCTTTGAATATAAGACTCTGGATAGTTATTTCAAAACCAAGGGTGTTGTCCATCGTACAACGTGTCCACACACTTTGGAACAGAATGGACTGGTTGAACGAAAACACCGACACATAGTAGAATCAGGTTTAACCTTATTAGCACATGCTTCGTTACCTATCAAATTTTGGTCAGAACCATTAAATACCGCAGTATACCTGATTAGTAGAATGCCAACAAAGGTATTGAATGATATCAGCCCTATTGAAATGTTGTACAAGGTTAAGCCAGATTACTTAAGTCTAAAAACATTCGGATGTCTATGTTTTTCTTATATTCGACCACACAACTCAAATAAATAAAATTTTAGATCTAAACCTTGCACTTTTCTAGGATATGCTGTTAGACAGAAAGGGTATAGATGCATAGATGAAAACGGAAGAATCTTTATTAGCAGACACGTCGTGTTTAATGAACATGTTTTCCCATATAGTAAAGGTGATATTAGAACACCAAACAAGGTTTATAATGATAAAATAGATATACCTGATGTTCCAATATATAATGATATACTGCCTCCCAGTAGAAGTGAAAAGGCTGCTGTTACTCAACCTGCCAATAATATGACTGATAATCAGCATATTGCTGACACTCCTGAGCCACCCACCCATGCCAGTCCACTACCTACAAGCATCGAAGGTGAAAATGATTACAATCAAAGTAATCAAGGCACTACAGTAGGAACTGGAGGATCTAAAAATAATTTACCTGAAGAGGAAAATAGCACCAGTCAAGATACAGGTAACCAACCAGTTACTGCAGGTCATCCGATGATAACCAGATCCAAGAGTGGAATATTCAAGCCAAAATTGTATGTTTCCACTACCGGTGATGATGAGCCATGCACTTTCAAACAAGCGGTGAAAAGCAAACAGTGGAAAGCAACAATGGACGAAGAATTCAATGCTCTCATCAAAAACAAAACATGGGAGTTAGTCACAAAACCAGCCAATAAAAACTTAATTGGTTGCAAGTGGACCTACAAAGTTAAGAAAAATCCTGATGGTACAATAAACAAGTATAAAGCAAGACTCATTGCTAAAGGATACACACAAGAGTATGGGTTCGACTACAATGAGACTTTCTCACCAGTAGTCAAACCTGCCACTATACGATTAATATTTACCATTGCTCTTAACAATCAATTGAACATAATACATCTTGATGTGAATAATGCATTCTTAAATGGAGTTTTGCAGGAGGAAATATATATGACGCACCCACAGGGGTACATAAAGGAAACAGGCCAAGTTTGCAAGTTGCACAAGGAAAAATATGGCTTAAAGCAGTCTTTAAGAGTTTGGTTTGAAAGATTAAGATCTGCTCTAACATCTTTGCGCTATCAATATGCAAAATATGACAATTCACTTTTCTTTAAAGCTAATGACAGTACTTATCTATGTTTTAATATTACGTTGATGATCTCATTGTGATAGGGAATGACGACACTAAGATAAGGCAGCTAACAAAGTATCTAAATAAGGAATTTTCTATCAAGGATCTCGGAGAAGTATCATACTTTCTGGGAATAGAAGTGCAAAGGAAATCACAAAATGAAATATCTATGTGTCAAAAGAAATACATAACAGAACTACTGTTAAAGACTAACATGAGTGAGTCAAAAGCTCAACCAACTCCCATGATTTCAAGTCAACGGTACTCTAAAAACAGGGAGAATCCGTGAATAACATAAGATAATACAGGAGTTTTGTGGGTGCATTACAATACACAATCATAACACGACCTGACATCTCATTCAGTGTTAACAAGGTTTCACAATTTTTGCAGGAACCTAAAGAGGAGCATTGCAAAGCAGTTAAGAGGATACTAAGATACCTGAAAGGCACAATCGACTTTGGTCTAACATTCAAAGGGGGAAAAGAGCTAAGCATCAGTGGCTACACAGACTCAGACTGGGCTGCTGACCCAGGTGATAGAAAATCCATCACCGAGTACTGCATATATGTAGGAAAAAAACATAGTCTCGTGGAGTTCTAAGAAACAAACTACTATGTCAAAATCAAGCGTTGAAGCAGAGTATAGAAGCATTGCCAGTGCAACAACAGAAATAATTTGGTTACAGTCTATGCTAAAAGAGCTAAAGCTTCTATACAATCCTAAAGCAACTATCTGGTGTGACAATCAAAGATCAATATACACGTCGGCCAACCCCATTCAACATGCCCGAACTAAACACATAGAGATAGACATCTATTTTGTAAGAGAGTAAGTAAAATATGGAAAACTTCAAGTCAATTACGTACCATCATATCAATAGAAGGCTGATATCCTTACAAAGGCACTGTTAGTAAAGAATTTCACCAGATTGCGAGAAGAGCTGAAGATCCAGAAGCTACAAGACTCTGATTCTACAAACCGCTCGCATGCCCAGCCATCCAGAACTTCGATTAAGGAGCAACGATGCAGCTCTGGTCAACAAAGCCTCAACTCGAACGATTCTTATAACGTCGAGGTCCTTAAGGAAAGATCGAAGCCAAATCAGTTCATGTTTGCTTCATGTTTGCAAGATAGAGCCAATCGAACTTCAGAATCATCAGTTTCATTTTCTTAGATAAAATCGAGGGTTCACAGCCCTAAACCTAGATTTAAAAGGGGGTATTAGAGAAAATAATGTCTCAGCCGTATGGCTTGATAATAATGTCTCAGCTGTATGGCTTGATATTTGTACAAGGGTTATTATAACCTATTCTATTTATCTTTGGGCTTAACATACATATGAACTCATTAAGGCCCAGATATTATAACAATAATACTGTGAGGCTTGCATCTATAAATGGATGCACCTGTACAATGTATAAGACTAAGAGAAATAATAATACAATTGCTATTTTACATTCTGCAACAAATTTCTTTACTCTTCTCACAATTTAATTCTACAATTTAGCATCTCCAGATTTTGAATTGAAGGAGGTATGTGGCAATGTTGGTCACGTCTTTGGATGAGGAAGGTGTGGGAATGGCACTACTTGTTTAAAGTAGCGGTTTTACTAGGGAGGATGGGTAGTATGCAGTATGGCTCACGTGGGTTTTGTGTTTGAATGGTTAAAGGGGAATGACACAAGGAACTACGGTGAAGGCTACAGGTATTTTGTGAACTGGTGATCTAGATGTTTCAGGACATGGAAAAGGATCGTGACATCAACAACGTGGCGTTCGGATAGGAGTGCGATCTGCGGTCATGTTATTAGATGGAAGAAGATGGGATTGTGTTTGCATATAGACTGGAGTTTTCATTATTTAGAAACGGGTATGGGTGAAGCGGTATTCTGTGATTTGGGGTATCAACACTAGAGCGGGTTTAAAAATGGAAATGAGAAAAGAATGTCGGCTTAAGGTTGGCTACGTGATTTAGGACGTGAAGTATGGGGAGAAGAATGTTAACAGGAATAGTTAACATGAGGACATGCATGGGGGTAACGTGTTTTAGGGGTGCGGAAAATGGTGTTTTGTTGGAACAGGAGCATGGTTGCGTGTAAAAAAAGAGTGGAGAGGTTTTAGTAGGTTGCAAGCTTTCAAAATAAGGAGTGAAATTGGTTGCGAGATGGTGAATCCTAGAGATAAATGAAATGGGGTTGATGTACTGTCGTGGGTTAGAAGGTAGCAGGGGCGGTATCTATGAGTAACACGAAGGAGAAGATGTTTTTAGGCGGGTGTGGGTTTGTAAAGATGGATGTGGGCCGAAATTCAAAACCCAAATTAAAAGAAATAATATAAAGGAAAATATTATGTATATATATAGGAGCTCATGGAAACTAAGAGGGTGTAGTTGCTTTTTGAGCTCAAGATGGGAAGTACAATGGTGATCCGAATGTGTGGATGGCGAAGGTTGGTTAGGCGTGTAGCAGGGAGAGTAAAAGGTGAGAACGAAATGGTAATGTTCAGAAATGGTTGCGGTGTAGTATGATGAATGAAAGATCTGCAGTGGAGACAGTATAGTGGAGAACGAGATAGAGGAAGCACTGTAGTTGTGTTGCTGGTACGAGAAGAAGACGCTGAGAAAAGGGATTGGCGAACGTGGCGCGACCGGATCCGCTGGAATCATAACGACTGGTTCTACAGTGTGGAACGTATATTTCGAGGACAACAAAGCCACTAGAATTTCATGATAAAATTAAGTGACGCAAATCGTTATTTAACGGTTAACGCGCAAAGGTGAGTAAATTCACTTACTCTGTTAGATTTTAAAATATTATAATTATATTTTGGTTGAATGCTGTGTGATGGTTGCTTAGGTAGATTACGATTAAATTGGTTGAAATATATATATATATATCATTGGTTGGATACTGATTCCATCAATTATATTCCCTAGTATGAAATTAGTGTTGATTGTGTTGACAAACATCTGTGGATGCAGGAAACCGGTTGGAGGAATCCAACCGGATTCCTAGATATTTATATGTACTATTTGTTTTATATTATTTATATATGCATTGTTTGAACCCAAATGACATTGAACCCTGTGTGGATATTGATGTTGAATGGAAATTCAATGTTATTTTGATTTAATCAATAGACGATATCGATTAAGGAAGTGGCAGCAGTCGACCATAAACCCACCCTTTTGTTAAGAAGTTGATTGGCCGTCAGGAAAATCAACGAAGTTAATTATAAAAATTATATTTTTATATTTAAAGCGAAGTTTAAACTATAATAGAAGTTCTATTATAAACTGGTATTTTTATAAATGATTATTTGACATTTAAATAAGTGACTAAGCTGTAATTATCCTGCGAGTGAAGAATTTAGATAATTATTTTAAAGCTAACAGTTAAGAAATATTATTAGATTAACTATATTTATCTAATGGTAAGAAATAATTAAAATCAGTTAACGAATTTACGAAAGGAATGAAGTTGATTTAATCAACTGTTATTTGGAAAGTGATTATTAAATTAATTGGTCCTCAATTAGTCTAATGGAAATAACTTAGCAGTAAACTGATCAAAAATTAATAAGATTCCTTATTAATTACCCTTTTTAATTATTGAGGTATTAAATAAGTATTGAACCAATATAATTAGTTATTGTTTATATAAAGTAAGCAACCAATCTATTTTAGATAAATGATGAAGTAAACTGTTTACTTCAACAATGATAAAGTAAATATTATTTATTTATTTTAATTAAATAATTGTGTTCTTAAATGGATTTCATTTAAGAAGATATTGAGTTTATAATAAAGATGTTACTTGAATTAAGTATAATGATTCAAATAAAAGTAAAACGTTAGAAGAGAAAGGATGTCAATGGATCTTGGTAAAGAAGTTATAAATAGAACTGTGGAATGAAGTTAAAGCGAAGAGTTAATGTTTGATATAAATTGTCATAAACAATAGAGATTTCGAAGTATGAATATGGTGTTATAAAACCATATTCCAAATAAAACAAGAAATACGGTTTGAGGGATACTATAAGTAATAAGGAATTTAGAGTTACAGACTTAATCTATTCTAAGATAAGAACGTTTTCGATCAAGGTCTGAGAGTTAAATAAAATACCCCAAATTGAATGACTTCACTATTATCGAGGGATGGTATTAGTTTGTAACGGAAAGAGACGTCGAGATTAGTTATAAAGTGGAATATAGCAGCGTATTGCAAGTTTTTTAACTATAACGATAAAATAACGTTGTTGACTAGGTTTAAGCGTGACTATGATGTCGAGATTAGTTGTAAATGGAAATATTACAGCGTATTGAAGGTTTTTGAACTGTAACGATAAATTAATGATATTGACCAAACTTAAGCATGATTTTTATATATAGCACTATTACCTAGGAAATCAAAAACAGTTTGGTTTGAAATCCACTTATTCTAAAAGTAATAAGTAACGATGTTTGTCCAAAAAAATATAAGAATGAGTTTAGAAAGAGAAATTGGAAAATCATTTCATAAAACGATGACATCATTTCAATGTTTATGATTAGAACGAAGTAACACAATTAGGAATTGGAACTATAATTCGAGATGTCGAATGCATTAAAGTAAATTATTTGTACGAATTATAATCTGATAGGATAGTTAATATGTAGTTTTAAACCAATAAATTATAATAGGATATGTAATCAATATTTAGTTATAAACTTGATATTGATTTAACAAGAAGTTGACTTAGAAATAGAGTTTATAAAGTGGGATGGGAATATAAAATTATGAAAGAGATTTTGATAAACAACATAAGGGTATTTATTACTTGAGTAAAGAGTTATTTGACAAAGGTGTTCAGATTTCCATAATAGGGATGATATTCACATTTTAAAGTGAATAATGTTTTAAAAGTGAATGTTTGGCAGATTAAAATGTTTATAATGACATTTGAAATATTTTTCCAATGTAGATAGGGTATTTTATCCAAGTGTAGAAAATAAGGAATGTGAAAACAATAGAAATGTTTCGAACGTTAATAACGTACATTTTCTGGAACATGGGAGAATAAGAGTTTATAATAACTGGAAATGTTTTCCAAGAAGTGTGAAAAGGCAAAAACAAGGTTTAAGAAATATCTGGTAAGATATAGGAATTCGAATAATAAAAACGAATGTTAAATAAAAAGTGCCCGGGGTTGTGTGATGTTTAGTTGTACATTTGAATGAATGTTTGTTTTTTACTTCGATAGTTAAATAACCGACTATCAAAGTGTTTTGTCCATCGTTGTCGATACAGAGAGACCGATTGAATATATTATCCGGAAACCACTCCGTATAGGCATAAGTGCTGCGAATTAGATTATGCTGAAGATAATTTAAGACAGAATAAAATGCAAGGGTCGTTCTGTTCCAGAATGGTGTTGTATGTTTGTCCAGTCCCAGGACAACTTGTATGGACAAGTGTTTGATAGAGTATACCTAATAAATCACGTACGGTTGATCTCTTAAAGGTATTACGTCTGGTGGCGGAGGAATTCGTTCCTCTTAGCTTTTTGTACCCATGATATTTTTGGAAATCGATTAGTGAATTGACGGGTTTGACGATGTGGCATTCAAAGTGAATGGTGATCAGATGTTCTGAAGATGGACGTAACCTCTAGCCTCACAACCGGAAATGACAGAAATCGGGCGGGCAGCATGGCTAGTTGGGTCATCACCAAGCAGGGTGTATTGTCACCGATCTAGAGAAAATTATATTTGTTCTTCATTTCATTTCTGTATCTTCGGATTACGGTTGGATGGCCAACAACCGTGGGTGGCAATATATTCGATACACTCAAGCTAAATGAGTGGTCGGTCATGTGTGGTCGGGTTGCAAGACGTTCTTTTTGAACCTAGGTGTATACCCTCTAGAGTACACTGATCGGAAGGTGATCCCATACCTTGTCTGTTGGAATCCAATCTCCAATAAGCGCCCTACGGTTTTTGATTTATAATATATATATATGTAGAGCGTGAGATGCAAGCGTTCTACTACTTGGTTAATTATGTGATTAGACATTATTATAATATCATTAGAATTAGATATCAAGTATTTTAGGTTATACTAAGATAAAAACCATCCATGTTTATATGTGGGCTGGTCTTACTATTATCCTTTTGTTTCAAAAGGATTTTCAAAGTTAAACAGTATGGTTGGAGTTCACTCACACCAGTCCCATGACTGACCCCGAGTTTATTTTGTTTGTTTTCCCTAAACTCTTGGGTGCCCAAGTTTGTATGGGCAGTCAAGTGTTTTAGGCTTTTACAGATACACTTGGAGGAGCTCAAAGCAGAAGGCTTCGACATTAGTATTTAGAGATTTTTTTTCAGCTGTGATATGATGAGTTGTACTCTGATATGGTATGTATATACAAATTCAGTTTTGTATTTCAGAGTTATGTTATACATTATCTTTTATTCGTTCCGCTGTAAGTTTTGTGTATACTCTGATTCAGATTATGTTCAGTTGTATTCTTCTTCTTCTATTCTATTAGTTCTATTTTATCTTTCTCATCCTCTTATTTCTTTCTATTAAAGATTTGTATTTTCGTGCATTTTGAGCTGAATGTGTAGGATATTAGTCATCTCGAATTGGTATGGATTTACGGGCCTTTACAACTATGGAAGGGAAAGGAAAGTCAGTGGTTAGCTCTAATAATGAAGTACAAGGACATGTGGAAGGTATACTACTTATTAAACAAATTCCTATAAATGTGATATATGATACTGGAGCCACACACTCTCTAATTTCCTTTGACATAGTGCAAAGCTAAATTTAACTTGTATGATAGTTGATAAACCCTTATATATAACTAGCCCACTAGGTAGCTCATGTGAGCTAGGAGTGATGTGTTATCAGATAGAACCTTTGTACTTCTGATTTATTTGTGTTGAACTACCCAGGTATAGGGCTTATACTAGGGGTAGATTAGTTGAAAAAGTATAATGTTATCATTAATTTAGAACATTCTATAATTTCTTTGAAAACTACTAGGGGGTAAAAGGGTATTAATATGGTATGAAACAAATAAAGAAAGGAAGTATGGATATTTTAATGTGGAAGTTAATGAGCAAGATTTAATACTGGAATAAGTGCTTGTAGTGAACCAATACCCATGTGTTTGATGAAGTGAAGGGGGGTACCTCACAATAAGCCAGTTGAGTTTCAAATAAGACTGATTCCTGGTGCAAGTTCCATAGTAAAAAAGCTAACAAGAATGGGGCCTAAAGAATTAAGTGAATTGAAATAGCAATTACAAGAATTTGAGGAGAAGAGTTTCACAAGGTCAAGTTGTTCTTATTGGGGTTACCAGTGGTCATTGTCAAGAAGCATGATGGTACACTTAGAATGTGTATAGATTATAGGTGAAGTGAAATTAGGATCGATTGGCTGTGGAAGTTAACAAATTTAAACCTAATTTACAATCGAAACCATAACAGAGATCAAAGTTCGTACCTTTTCTTCTGATTTCCGAATTAAATTGAAAAGGTTTTAGCTTGAAAATGTTGAATCAAATTCCAGATCAAATCTTCGAATCGAGTGCTTGAAATCTAACGCCTCTATAGGAGATCCACGGGTGATGCTCTCGAGATTGACAATCAAATCCAAGGATGAAGGTTCGGTACTAGCCGATTTAGCTTGAACGAGATCTAGGGTTTGAAGATTTCAATTATGTTTTCTATAAAAAGGAATAATGAAGAGTGCGGCCTCCTATCCTTTTATAAAGTAAACCTAACGAGATATTTTACTCCCCTTTTATCTGTTTAATTGGAATTAGTCAAAACTAGCTTTTGATTTCCTTTTTATATATTCTCTTCATTTGTAACACCTATAAGTGTGACCCTATAGGTTGTTGTAGCATTGGCAACAATTTAAACATTTAAACCGTAAATAGTGAGCGGCATCTAGTAATATACCACTGCTACCCAAGCTACAACAATATCAATGATTCGATATGACCTTTTGTGAATAGTGTATCAATATAATTTAATCCTTTTAACCATTATATCCAAAATTAAACTGGAGGCATGGATCGTATCATCCTCTTTATAATTCAATCTGTTTTTCTTGATCAATAAGTAGACTGTTTAGAACAAATCAATATTTGAGCACGGCCATGCATTTCACATTCTCACTTAATCAAGAGGCTCATGGATATCACTACAAATATACCGTAGGGTTAAATTCCATCTAGATCATTCATAATTTATATTTGATTCTAGATGTATCCAATAATCACCGTTATCATTACTCTGTTACGAGATAACTTTAGATGATATCAAAACACAAATATCCTCGAATAAAATTATAATGATTTCAGGTCTGAGGACCATTATATCACTATCACTATGAGAACAACTTATGATACTTGTTAGTTATATTCCATGTAGTTATCTCACGGTGGGTCAGCTGTAACACCCCACGTCCATTAATGTCACTCACAAAGGGAATGCATTAACTTCCATGGAGGTTATAAGTGAATATAGAACAGAAAAATTACAAAAAGACAGATAATAAATAGTACTTGGAAATCTAAAACTTCATTTTATTGTAGCGGAAATTAAACATGTTTGTTACATCATAAAACCAAGTACAATATCCATCTTCATAAAAACAAAATACATAATCCCATTACATAAATAGCCATTAAAAAGATAACAAGTTGGACTTTACTTTAACGGTCCAAGCTTTCCAAAGAGAGATGAAGCAATTCAATCAAACTCCACTAGAGCTGGGCCCAACCTGAGGACCTAGAGAGGGAATCAGACATAAAGTCTGGCGAGTATGATAATTCTAACAATACTATTATCAAAATAACTAGACTAAGGCATAAGCTGGAAGACAAGTAAATGTCTATGAACTCTTAGGAAGATAAAGATAGCGTTTAAGATAACGTTAAAGATAACGGTAAAGGCAGACCTAATTACTAACGAATGATTACTACACTGCACCGCACATTACTACACTGCACCACACCAGTCACCTTATTGTTTGATCCCACTTGCTTCACACAGAAACTTTATAAATAGCCTTACGTACCCCTAGTTGACTACATAGGTGCCGTCTGCCCCTATCTCCACTAGGTGTACCCCACTACCCACTTTCGATCGGCTCCCTACTCGTAGATACCCGTGCTGGCCCCACAGTGGGGGTGCATCACTCCCCTAAAGTGGAAACCCGATACAACTTGAGAATGCATGGCTTATACCTACACGATGCAACAACGTCTTACCTACCAGCCTGGGTCCACACACGCATACGAAACCCGTTTGACTTGCGTTGCCACCGCTCCCCGTTTTGGCCTCTTACAGTCAAACCCAGCATGCGTGTCCCGTCCTCGACTTGGGTCGAGCCCACAAAGATACGTTTGGGATACTGGTCGAAATGGGCCCCTACAAGCTACCCACCTAAGCTTGTCACTAGTATATCCCACTTAACCCTCTTAGTCATGTTCATTTACATGTGTGTTTGGTTAAGTCTTACTAATCGTATTTCACATGCCACTAAGGGCACCCCCTAGATTCCTCATGCCACCCAAGGCACCTACTTAACCCCCATGTCCCACCTTACATGTTTATCTGGTTAAGTATTTCTTAATTCATTCAGACCATAACCTCATAAAGACCTCTCACATTAGACTGGCATTTATGGCAGCTGGATTTGTCGGGCGGGTCCGGGTAGTCTTACACCATAAAAGAGTCTAACCTCGTGTCTTTACAACCGTTATGCTTTAGTTTAGGCCTAGGACCTCTCACATTGGGCTGACATTTGTGACCACTGGATTTGCCGGGCGGGTCCGGGCAGGTTTACGTCACAAACGAGTCCAACCTCGTGTCCTAAGCATTGATTAACACTTAAAAATCTTTTACCCCAGTTTTAATAATTCCCTATTCAAATTATTAATTAAGTCAACTTTTAATGATGTCCATAATTGACTCAATTATGGCCATCCACTTATGGCATGCAAAATCATATCAATTGCACCCCAACTTTTTAATATTAAATCCTTAATATTACCCCTACCCCACGTTTATACGTTCGCTTATTCAACGCATAATATAGGCTAGACTTGTATAGTCTAACACCTAGCACAAAGATAAATTATCACAACATATAGACAATTAAAATAAATCTAATCATAATAGGGGTGAAACTTGCATAAACTACACATGTTAAGGATCAAAAGGTGTCAACTTGTTAAATGTATCAATTTATATGATATGATCATAGCCCAAATCTATACATAAACTTGCATATGGGGTTTTTAGGCAACATAATGATGGTGTGAACTAGCATAGGATATCACATATGTCATAGCATAATTCTAGATGTCATAATAGATGTCTTGGTATATGTTCATAACTTTTCTAATCAATCTAACTTGCATATGTGACTTGTCATATAGATCAACATAACCCAAACATGATGATTTAATTAATATGAACTAACTAGCATATATGGTAACATCATGGCCTTTTTAACATGTATGATTTATCACAACTTAGCATAGAAACTTTCAACATACATAACATCATCATAGCATGATTTACAACATATAAGATATCATCATCACATAACATTGGATTTACAATATACATGATAGAAAAAGGGGTTTACAACAACATATATGATAATTCACATCATCTACTCATAATCCTTTCATAACTCAACCTAATTAAAATGATAATAATATTGTTAAGATCATCATACTCACAATTTAGAGAAGAAAAGAGAGAGTTTTGCTTTGCTTTAGGGTTGAGAGAATTAGAATTGAATTTGCTTTTCTTCTTTCTTAGTTGGCGGCGGCTCCATTGATTTCCATGGCGATGGTATGGCGGTAACTATTCTATTTTAATCAGGTTTAGGGTTAGCAGTAGGATGTATTTATAGGTGTAGGAAGTTATTTAGGACCATTAGATTAACCCTAAACCATGAGAACCAATCAAATGCAAAATCTGCATTTGAGCGAATCGGCCCACGGGTTGACAGCCAAACACCTTGGATTAACCCCTAGTCGACCCAGCGGGGCTTGGGTCGACCTCAAAAATGGGCCGGTTCAGTTATTCCCCCTCCCAATTCGCTGTTTTGAACTTTTTCGCATATTTATTTATTTATTTTTTATTATATATATATATATATATTTCTCTACGCAACCCATTTCACTTAATTCTTTTCTAAAAATTAAGTATACTTTAATTTGTGAATTTTAATGTTATAAAATTACGGGGTGTTACATTCTCCCCTCTTTAAAGGATTTCGTCCCCGAAATCTCCAAGTCATGAAGAATATATATCCTACCATTTAATCGTCCATCTACTCAACCATCAAACACCAGCATCCATTGTCCTTAAAAGACTTTTAATGCTTTAATGTTTATATGCACAGTGTGTGTATATGTCCATATCTAATGCAAAATTAGGCGGTCTACTTATTCAATCGACCTCCTTAGTGCAATTCATAATAGTGCCATGTGTCCAATATGTATGCAAAAGATTCCTAATGATACATATTAATTCTATATGCATGGACAACCATCCACCCGAATGCAGCAACTATATGATAATACAACCATTATACATCCATTTTACTAAATACATCCATATATATGCAATATGCAATATTAAGTGACTGAGCCGATCTGGTGCCTAATAGTGTGTGTATATGCATCCACGAGCAACCACTAGCAAACACTTGCATCCACTTTGCATCCACCATACATAACATGTCTCAAACACATGTTTCAACCATAGGATTATCCTAACTAAAGGTCAAAGATACTAGCGAGAGGATATACTAAAGATAAGATAAGTACAAGCTAAGCGATAAAGGAGAAATTAAAGGACATACCCTCAAAAAGAAAAGGGTATTGTGAACGCATCTTCTCTTCCGTCTCCCAAATAGCGTTGCTCTCATCATCTCCCCATTGCACTTTGACTAGTCTGATCTCTCGATTCCTCAACCTCTTGATCTCCGACCCAAGAATGCGCGTAGGAGCTCGTCGAATTGTCGCATCACGCTCTATCTCCACCTCTCTAAGCAAGCTCGGCTCTACCACTTCCGCGGTCTCGTGCAAGCACTTCCTCAAATGTGACACATGGAATACGTCGTGTACACCACTAAGTCTCTCGGGCAACTCCACTCTATACGCTATCTGTCCAATTTTCTCCTTAATAGGAAACGGCCCTACAAACCTTGGTGCTAATTTCCCAACGGACCCAAAGCGAACAACGTTCCGTAATGGAGACACTTTGACAAAGACCATGTCCCCAAATTCAAACTCGAGATCTGTCCTCCTCTTATCCGCATAAGATTTCTGCTTATCTTGCGCTGCTTTCATCCTCCTTCGAATCAAGTCGATCTTCTCCGAAGTCTCCCTAATCATATCGGGCCCAAGTAAGATCTTATCCGTAGATTCCCACCAACATGTATGTGAACGACAAGGTCGTCCATAAAGAGCTTCTAATGGTGCCATACCAATGCTGGACTGAAAGCTGTTATTATATGCGAACTCCACCAATGGAAGATGCTCTTCCCACGTAACCCCAAAGTCTAGGATACATAGCCTCAACAGATCCTCTAGAATGCGATTCACCCTCTCGGTCTGGCCGTCCGTCTGAGGATGATATGCGGTGCCCAAGCATAACTGAGTCCCTACCGCCTCTTGTAAGCTTCTCCAAAATTCGCTAGTGAAAATAGGATCGCGGTCGCTCACTATGCTAGAAGGAACACCGTGCAAACGAACTATCTCTCGAACGTATACAGAAGCTAACCATGGAGCAGTCCTCTTACTCTTCACGGGAATAAAATGGGCACTCTTAGTAAGTCTATCTACTATAACCCAAATTCCCGTATTACCCTTCCTCGATCGCGGTAATCCATCCACAAAATCCATCGAGATGCTTTCCCATTTCCATAGTGGAACCTCCAATGGGTGAAGCAACCCACCGGGTTTCTTTTGCTCCTCTTTTACTTGTTGGCACACCAAGCATCTAGCGACATACTCGGCCACGTCTTTCTTCATGCCGGCCCAAAAGTAAACTCTCTTCATGTCTTTGTACATCTTGTTCCCGCCGGGATGAATGGTCATCTTCGAACGATGTGCTTCGTCAAGAATAGTCTTCCTTAGGTCATCGTCTTTTGGTACACAAAGTCTACCGTCCCTACGTAACCAACCCTTATCGTCTAGGGTATACCCACGGAGATGGCTTGATGACTCCCCTCCTTTGAGTTTTTCTACTAACTCAACCAACTGCGGGTCGTCTCGTTGTGCCTCGCCAATCCGTCCCAAAAGCGTAGGTCTGACCTCCAAGGATGCTAGCAAACCGGGTACGAAGTCAACAGAAGGTCTAAAGTCAAACATCGAAATGAATTCTAAACTTCGCCGCTCAACAAACAAAGGACTTAAGGATAATCTTTTTCTACTTAAGGCGTCTGCCACCACGTTACCCTTGCCAGGGGTATAGGCTATTTCGAAGTCGTAGGACGCTAAGAACTCCATCCACCTTTGCTGTCTTAAGTTCAAGTCCTTTTGAGAGAATAGGTATTTTAAAGACTTGTGGTCAGTGAATAATTCGAATTTCTCGCCAAGAAGATAATGACGCCAAGACTTAAGCGCGAAAACAATAGCGGCCAATTCTAGGTCATGTGTAGGATAATTTTTCTCATGCGCTCTCAACTGCCTTCCACCATAGGCTATTACCCTACCCTCTTGCATTAAGACTGCGCCTAGTCCTGTCCCACAAGCATCAGTATAAACGGTAAACGGCTTACTCCCATCTGGCAATACTAAGACTGGGGCTGAAGTCAAAGCTCTCTTCAAACGTTGGAACGCATCATCACAATCTACGTCCCATGTGAAAACTAGGTTCTTCTTCGTCAAGCGTGTCAATGGAGCTGATATCTTTGCGAAGTCTTTGATAAACTTCCTATAGTAGCCAGCCAACCCCAAGAAACTTCTCATTTCAGTAGCATTTTTAGGAACCTTCCAATCTTGGATGGCCACCACCTTCGCGGGATCTACAGCTATCCCTTCATTGGAAACCACGTGTCCTAAGAACCGTACTTCCTTCCTCCAAAAGTGACAGTTAGAAAATTTAGCTTTAAGCTTATGCGCTCGAAGAGTCTCCAACACTTCCCTAAGATGTAGGGCATGCTCTTCTTCATCCTTAGAAAAGATCAAGATGTCATCTACAAAGACTACCACAAATTTGTTAAGGTACTCCCTAAACACCCTACTCATCAAATCAACAAAGTATGCAGGGGCGTTTGTCAAACCGAAGGGCATCACTAGCCATTCATAGAAACCGTCCGGAGTCCTAAAGGCAGTCTTGTCAATGCTATCCTCAGCCACTCTCAACTGATGGAAACCAGTGGCTAAGTCCAACTGCGAAAACACTGAGGCGCCAACTAACTGATCGAAGAGATCGTCAATCCTCGGCAGTGGGTGTCTGTTCTTCTTAGTAAGCTTATTAAGTTCTCTATAGTCCACACAAAGTCTAAGGGACCCATCCGCCTTCGTGGCAAATACTACTAGAGCACCCCACTCCGATATACTTCGTCTTATGAACCCCTTCTCAAGCAACTCCTTCACTTGCTTACCGAGTTCCCTCCTTTCACGTGGAGCCATGTGGCGTACTGGCAAAGATACTGGTTTCGCATTATCCACAAGATATATTCGAAAATCTATCTCCCGCTTCGGAGGCAAGCCCTTCACCTCCTCAAACACATCCTAATATTCTCGGACCACTCTAACAGATCGTAGATTTTCCTCAGACGCGTCAAGCGATTCTAGATAACTTAGCATAACCGAATTTATGGGATTACAAAAGATTTCAAGAGTGTTGCCAAGGCGAGTCACGAGCCTAACTACTCTACTTTCACAATCAAGAACGGATCCATTTCTGGATAACCAATCCATTCCTAAAATTAGCCCATAGCCCGTGAAGCCCAACACATAAGCATCACATCTAAATTCAACGCTAATTATGGAAATTTTCAAATCCAAACACATCATAGACAAATAAGCTGAGCCCCCAATTGGATTCGAAACAACTAAGGGATCCTCTACTAAACTGGTGTTTAAGTGCAGTGATTCAACTAATGATGTAGAGATAAACGAATGTGATGCGCCCGAATCGAATAAGGTACGGACAGGATGATCAAACAGAAAAACTAGGCTTTCAACAGAAATGGTTCTACCTCGTTCTTGCAGCGGTGGGACCGCGAGAGCCTGAACTTGTCCCTTTGCCTGCCCTGGTGCCATAAGAGCCTGCACCTGTCCTCCCTAGGTAGCTCCTGCCCTCTGCCCCTTCTTTGGGCAGTCCTTCATTAAATGTCCCGCATCACCACAATGAAAACAGCCTGTCTTCTTTTTCTTTCGGCAATCCTTGCGGAGATGGCCTGGGGTTCCACAGTTAAAGCACTTCTTCTTTCCCTTGCCGTTATTGTCTTTTCCACCCTTCTTATTTTGCTGTTGTGGTTTCTTCTGATCCCCCTTCTTCTCGGGTGCCTTATCAGCTTTAGCGCTTTGCTCCTCATGCATAAGCGCCATTTCTACTAACTTCTCAAAGGTGGCCCCCATAGGGATGTGGGTCATAGCCAACCCTTGCAATGGTTCATTCAAGCCATTCACGAACCTTAGAGCCTTCTTCTCCGGCGTGTTCACTAAGTCCAAGCCAAACCTTGCTAACCGATTAAATTTATTGACATATTCTTTCACTGATGAGCTTCCTTGCTTCAATGTCAAGAACCTTTCCATATATATATTTTCTTCTGCCCTTGAGAGAAACTTCGCCTCGAACCTACGTCTGAAATCCGCCCAAGAGTCAACAGGACGCTCCCCATTAGTGACCTCCCACCAAAACGAGGCCTCTCCCTTCATCAACCAAGCTGCTAATCGAACTCTCCTCCCTTCTTCTACTTCAAAGATTTCTAGCAATTCTTCCACCTCCTTAAGCCAATCTCTAGCTTCCACAAACATTTCTGACCCTTGAAATGGTTTTCCACCCATAGCCTTGAATTCCTTGCACGTCTTCGCAAAAGTATCTACGCGAGGAGGAGGAGGAGGAACGGGTGCAACTGGTGGTGGAGGAACATTGGCTGGACCTGCAGCGGCCCTAGCCTCTAATAACCTCCTATACCATCCTGGTATCGTTACACCGTCGGGTAGATTAAGATCTTCAGCCATGCTGAAACGAAAAAGGAAAGATTCAGAATGGAGAATTCGAAAGATAAAGATATGGGCTATTGGGGATTATGTTTTTTTTTCTAAAAAACTTTTCTCTTTAAATTTCTCATTAAAACATGTTTTTGAAAGCACTTCTTCCAAAAATAACTATTTTTCTAAAGTATTTTTATCTGTTCTGGTAACCTAAAGCTCTGATACCACGTGTAACACACCACGTCCATTAATGTCACTCACAAAGGGAATGCATTAACTTCCATGGAGGTTATAAGTGAATATAGAATAGAAAAATTACAACAAGACAGATAATAAATAGTACTTGGAAATCTAAAACTTCATTTTATTGCAGCGGAAATTAAACATGTTTGTTACATCATAAAACCAAGTACAATATCCATCTTCATAAAAACAAAATACATAATCCCATTACATAAATAGCCATTAAAAAGATAACAAGCTGGACTTTACTTCAATGGTCCAAGCTTTCCAAAGAGAGATGAAGCAATTCAATCAAACTCCACTAGAGCTGGGCCCAACCTGAGGACCTGGAGGGGGAAAAAGGATAGAAATAGAGGGGGTCAGACATAAAGTCTGGCGAGTATGATAATTCTAACAATACTATTATCAAAATAACTAGACTAAGGCATAAGCTGGAAGACAAGTAAATGTCTATGAACTCTTAGGAAGATAAAGAAAGCGTTTAAGATAACGTTAAAGATAACGGTAAAGGCAGACCTAATTACTAACGAATGATTACTACACTGCACCGCACATTACTACACTGCACCACACCAGTCACCCTATTGTTTGATCCCACTTTCTTCACACAGAAACTTTATAAATAGCCTTACGTACCCGTAGCTGACTACATAGGTGTCGTCTGCCCCTATCTCCACTAGGTGTACCCCACTACCCACTTTCGATCGGCTCCCTACTCGTAGATACCCGTGCTGGCCCCACAGTGGGGTGTATCACTCCCCTAAAATGGCAACCTGATACAACTTGAGAATGCACGGCTTATACCTACACGATGCAACAACGTCTTACCTACCAGCCCGGGTCCACACACGCATACGAAACACGTTGGACTTGCGTTGCCACCGCTCCCCGTTTTGGCCTCTTACAGTCAAACCCAGCATGCGTGTCCTGCCCTCGACTTGGGTCGAGCCCACAAAGATACGTTTGGGATATTGGTCGAAATGGGCCTCTACAAGCTACCCACCTAAGCTTGTCACTAGTATATCCCACTTAACCCTCTTAGTCATGTTCATTTACATGTGTGTTTGGTTAAGTCTTACTAATCGTATTTCACATGCCACTAAGGGCACCCCCTAGATTCCTCATGCCACCCAAGGCACCTACTTAACCCCCATGTCCCACCTTACATGTTTATCTAGTTAAGTATTTCTTAATTCATTCAGACCATAACCTCATAAAGACCTCTCACATTAGACTGGCATTTATGGCAGCTGGATTTGTCGGGCGGGTTCGGGCAGTCTTACACCATAAAAGAGTCTAACCTCGTGTCTTTACAACCGTTATGCTTTAGTTTAGGCCTAGGACCTCTCACATTGGGCTGACATTTGTGACCACTGGATTTGCCGGGCGGGTCCGGGCAGGTTTACGTCACAAACGAGTCCAACCTCGTGTCCTAAGCATTGATTAACACTTAAAACCATTTACCCCAGTTTTAATAATTCCCTATTCAAATTATTAATTAAGTCAACTTTTAATGATGTCCATAATTGACTCAATTATGGCCATCCACTTATGGCATGCAAAATCATATCAATTGCACCCCAACTTTATAATATTAAATCCTTAATATTACCCCTACCCCACGTTTATATGTTCGCTTATTCAACGCATAATATAGGCTAGACTTGTATAGTCTAACACCTAGCACAAAGATAAATTATCACAACATATAGACAATTAAAATAAATCTAATCATAATAGGGGTGAAACTTGCATAAACTACACATGTTAAGGATCAAAAGGTGTCAACTTGTTAAATGTCTCAATTTATATGATATGATCATAGCCCAAATCTATACATAAACTTGCATATGGGGTTTTTAGGCAACATAATGATGGTGTGAACTAGCATAGGATATCACATATGTCATAACATAATTCTAGATGTCATAATAGATGTCTTGGTATATGTTCATAACTTTTCTAATCAATCTAACTTGCATATGTGACTTGTCATAAAGATCAACATAACCCAAACATGATGATTTAATTAATATGAACTAACTAGCATAGATGGTAACATCATGGCCTTTTTAACATGTATGATTTATCACAACTTAGCATAGAAACTTTCAACATACATAACATCATCATAGCATGATTTACAACATATAAGATATCATCATCACATAACATTGGATTTACAATATACATGATAGAAAAAGGGGTTTACAACAACATATATGATAATTCACATCATCTACTCATAATCCATTCATAACTCAACCTAATTAAAATGATAATAATCTTGTTAAGATCATCATCCTCACAATTTAGAGAAGAAAAGAGAGAGTTTTGCTTTGCTTTAGGGTTGAGAGAATTAGAATTGAATTTGCTTTTCTTCTTTCTTAGTTGGCGGCGGCTCCATTGATTTCCATGGCGATGGTATGACGGTAACTATTCTATTTTAATTAGGTTTAGGTTTAGCATTAGGATGTATTTATAGGTGTAGGAAGTTATTTAGGACCATTAGATTAACCCTGAACCATGAGAACCAATCAAATGCAAAATCTGCATTTGAGCTAATCGGCCCACGGGTTGACAGCCAAACACCCTGGATTAACCCCTAGTCGACCCAGCGGGGCTCAGGTCGACCTCAAAAATGGGTCGGTTCGGTTATTCCCCCTCCCAATTCGCTGTTTTGAACTTTTTCGCATATTTATTTATTTAATTTTTAATTTATATATATATATATATCAATATATATATATATTTCTCTACCCAACCCATTTCACTTAATTCTTTTCTAAAAATTAAGTATACTTTAATTTGTGAATTTTAATGTTATAAAATTACGGGGTGTTACATCAGCCCAATACGATATTCTCCAATCCGTATTTATATCTTGACTTTAATATCACGTATATTAATGATCAATGAGATGTGATCATCAGTCAATCAATATACTAGTCTCAATGCTTTATTGTTGTCCTGTATAAACAATAAAACCTGGCTAGGGACATTTAAGAATTATAGTAATTAATAATTATATAATCTCAAATTCAGTCTTACTCGAACTATATAATTCCGTATTATTATTCTAAGGACTTCTATTATATTATTATTTTTATTACGCAGTAAATACATTATAATAGAATAATATTATATTCCAAATAAAATAATAACATCAACAGTGTTATCAATCTCATCAAATGAATTGCCTCTAGTGCACAAATTCTAACAATAGGGAGATTAACAAAGTCACAATAAAGAATAAATACCTATTGCCAGGAGTAGATGATCTTTTTGATCAATTGAATGGTGCTAAAGTATTTTCTTAATTGGACTTAGCTTCTGGCTTTCAACAAATGAAAGTAAAAGAGGAGAGCAATAATTTATACAACCTTCAATATTAGGTATGGATTATATGAATTCTTAGTTATGCCAATTGGCCTTACAAATGCTCCATCATACTTTGTGATTTAATGAATAGAATGTTTTGAGATAATCTAGGAAGATTTGTGCTAATTTTTATAGATGATATATTAGTATACTCTATAACAGAAGAAGAGCATAAACAACATTTACATTTGGTATTGAACAGATTACGGAAGTATGACCTCAAAGAAAAATTCTCTAAATGTACTTTTTCGAAAAATGAGATTAGTTTTCTAGGTCACATTGTCTTTGGAAAAGGTATTTCAGTGGACCCAACCAAAGTCATGGCAGTACAAACTTGGAGAAGGCCTAGAACACTAAGTGATGTAAGATCATCCATGGGTATGGCAGGATACTTTAGAAGGTTTATAAAATATTTTGCAAAAATTGCTATTCCCCTCACACACCTAACAAGAAAAGATCATCCCTTAGTTTGGACAGAAAAATGTGAGAATGCATCTACAAAATTGAAGGAAGCTGAAAGGATAATTTTGGGACGACTCTGATTTAGATAATGGTAATGACTTCTTGCCCGAGGATGTGCTGCTGCTCACCAATAAGATGAAACGACATACCAGGAAGAATCCTAGTCCTATGTTTGATCCTGTCTTAAATTGAGTCTCGAGTCGTTGGACTCTTTTTTAGTGACAGCTTTACACAGTTATTGGTTAACTGTGACGAGAACCTTACTATGCATGCAGTTTGGAATTGGTTTATGGGAATGATTCAGTGAATAATGTCGTCCGTTTCTTTATTTGCAATTTGGATATAGGATTTTTTGGCTTCGTGCTGCCGTTGTGATTCTCGTGGTCGTAGTATCTTCACCTCAATATGAATAATGTTGCAATAAGTATGCTTTATGTTTATTTTTGTAATCAGTTTTTGTAAGTTCAAGGCTAGACATTCAAGTGTCTGTGTTGCTTTTGCATTTTAAATTGATGTAACTCTTGTATTTGTGAATAAAAAAAATTTCACTTGCCTTTCAATAAAATTGAAGGAAGCTTTAATAGAAGCACCAATTTTGAAAGTTCCAGAGGATAATGATGGACTTATAGTGTACATTTATGCAAGTGGAAGTGGGATAGGAGCTTTTTTAATGAAAAATGAGTAGGTAATAGCGTATGCCTCTAGACAACTAAAAGCAAATGAAGTAAGGTATGCTACACATGACTTGGAATTAGCTGCAGTAGTATATGCTTTAAAATTAAGGAGGCACTATTTATTAGGAGAAAATTTGAGTTGTACACTGACCATAAATCATTGAAATATTTATTTTCTCAAAAAGACTTAAATATGAGACAACATTGGTGTGTAGAGTTTTTGGCAGCCTATGATTTGGATATTTGTACACCCTTGGAAAAGCTAATAAGGTTGTTGATGCCTTGAGTAGACTACATGCCAAAGTAGCCACATTGATGTTAGAAGAATTCAAAATTTTATCTTTGCTTTATGATATAAACATAAAGAGTATCAATGGAGAAATGCAAATGGATATATCCAATGGACCAATGAATCAAGGAAAGTTGAGTACTATTATTATGCAGTTTGATTTGGTTAAAAAGGTGGGAGAACTACAAGATTAGGATCCATTTTTAAGGGAAAAGAAAATTCTTTTGGCTAAGGGAGAAGAGGTGAAAAAATTTCTAATGATCAAGGGTGCTTAAGAAATAAGAGAAGGTTATGTGTTCCATTGAATATAGAATTAAAGAAAGAAATACTAGATGTATACCATAGAAGTAAATTTACCATTCATCCAGGTGGCAAAAAAAGGTATCATAATTTATAGAGGGACTTTTGGTGGAAAGGAATAAAGGGGATGTACGAAAATATGTAGCTGAATGCATGGTTTGCCAATAAGTTAAAGCAAAATACCAAAAGCCTTCGGGATTATTACAACCCCTGAGTGTTCCTGAATGGAAGTGTAAAGAAATCCCATGGATTTCATAGATGGTTTACCAAGATCTAAAAGAGAAAATGATAACATTTGGGTAGTGGTTGATAGATTAACCGAAGTAGCACATTTCATACCTATAAAATCAGAAAGAAGTGCACTAAATTAGCTCAAATATTCATGAAAGAAATAGCAAGATTGCACGATGTTCCAAAATCCATTGTGAGTGATAGGGATACATTGTTTACCTCTAAATTCTGGAGCAGCTTTCAGGAAACCATGGGTACAGAACTATATATGAGCACAACATACCATCCTCAATCTGATGGACAAAATGAAATAGTAAATAAAGTACTTGAAGATATACTCAGAGCATGTATATTAGACTGGGGAGGTAGCTGGGAAGATTATCTCCATTTAGCTAAATTTTCTTATAATAATAACCATCAAAGAACAATAGGTATGGCACCCTTTTAAGCTTTATATGGGAGGCCATGCTTATATCCTGCTACTTGGATGGAAGCTGGAGAAAAAATTGTTTTAGGGCCTGAGCATGTGAAAGAGACATCAGATAAAATTTCCTTGATAAGGAAAAGGATGTCAGCAGCACAAAGTAGGCAGAAAATGTATGCTGATCAAAAGGGGAAACTGGTGGAGTATGCAGTAGGGGATTATATGTTTTTGAAAGTATCTCCAATGAAGAGAATTTTTAGACTCGTGAAGCACGGTAAGTTAACCCCTAGATATATTAGACTGTATAAAATATTGAAGCGAATTGGATCAATTGCATATAAATTGGAAGTACCAGAGGACATGGGTGCAATACACAATGTGTTTCATGTATTTTAATTAAGGAGGTGGGTACATGATGAGAAAACTAAATTAAAAAAACCCACTAAATTGAAGATTAACCCTAAATTGATATATGAGAAAGAGCCAGTGGGAATAGTGAGAAAAGAGGAAAAGAAATTAAGGAGTAAAATAATTATACTTGTGAAAGTACAATGGAGCCTTGATTCCAGTGATTGTACGTGGGAGGTAGAGATTGAAATCAAGAGCAAATATCCCAAAGTGTTTGCTGAATGGGAAAAAGGTATTTCAATTTCTGACTTATTTTTTTTAGAAAGGCAAATGAAATGTTATTTACACTTTATAGTTACAATGTACAAACCAACATAAAACTGTACAACTAATTATCACATACACTTACAGTTTCAAGGAAAAAAAACAATAAGATGTATAATCACCTCACAAAAAACCACAAAACTGCAAGAGAAAACTGACAATCAAAGTATCAACTACTAACTCCTCCAGATCTTAATTTTCTCATTATTCTTCAATGAATGTGCAAGAACAGTTCATTAGCATTTAAGAAACAGTTGCTGAAAATCCTTCTATTCCTTTCAGCCTAAACCTCATATGCAAATATCTTCAACATCTTCAAAATTAGAAAACTCCTTTCAGTTTTCCACCTTGTAGCCTTGAATGAAGTAAACCATTCAACTTTACTGATTGCAGATGGACTATGCAAATTTCCAGTTGCTAAAACCATTTTCCAGACTTGATAAACATACTTGCATTCAAAGAATAAGTGAGTGTTACACTTAACCTCATCATTACATAATACACATATGTCATCAGAGATTGTACCAAACTTGAATAATTTGTCTAAAGTAATCAAAGAGTTAGACATAACCTTCCAAAGAAAGAGGTTATTCTTAGCTGAACTCTTCATACTCCATATCCTCTTATGCTAGGGGAAATTAGATTTCTCGCCACAAAGCAAATGATACACATGACTGATACTATGCTCTTTCCCCCATCCTATTAATAAAGACATCATCACCAGCTTTAAAATTAGTGGTTATCTCATCCCAAAGTTTCCTTAAAGTTGCTAAACTACAATTGGGTAGAAAAATACCTCCATCATGTATCACATCCTTAACAACAACATTATCAGGTATACCACTATTTCTTCTTAGATTATGCTCAACCACATTACTCAAGATTAAACATCTACCAGCCCAAGGAGAGTGCCAGAAAGGTAAATCAGATATCATACTTGCATTACATTAAATAAAAGGTAGGAAAACTCTACGAAGCTTCAAATTTTGTCTCCAACTACAACTTCGGGGAGCTGCCATTATCCAAAAATTCTTCCTACCAATAAGATTCTTTTTAACAAAATTAGTCCATAAACTATGGTCATTAGAAAATATCTTATTGATATAAACAGAGATAGCAGCTTTATTCCAAAGTTTAAGATTTATTAATCCAAGACCACCATACTTTTTATCTTCACACAATTTAGAAAAAGATATAGCAATCATCTTTCTAGAAAATGGATCTCCATGCCACAAGAAATTATTCATTGCACTTGTCACCATATTGATTAACTTCACAGGAATAATATAATGCCTTGAGTAATAATTAGTCATTGTAGTTCTAACAGATTGCACTATAGTTAATCTTCCAGCTTGCAACAACATGCATGATGGCCATTGCTTCAGTCCATCAATGATTCTCCCATATAAAGGTAAGCACTTATCTTTGGTAACTCTCAAACTAAATAAAGGAAGACCCAAGTATGTAGATTTATCAGGCAACTCCTTGAAACCTGAAAACAAAATGATCTCATCATTTTAAACCATAGACAAACGAGCTATTTTGATGTGAGACTTAGCTAAACTGATATGCAGCCCAGTGATCTCATATAAAGACTGAAAAATAGCAAGAATACATTAAATTTTTCTAACAGTTGGCTTGGTAAAAATAATCAAATCATCTGCAAATAAAAGATGGTTTATTTGTGGGTTTTTGCAATAGGGATGAAGCTCTAGATTTCCAATCTTCACTTGATCAACAAGAAGAGAGTTAAGCAGCTCCATTATGATGATGAAAAGATAAGAGGATATAGGATCACCTTGTCTGACCCTACATTTACCTTTTAAATAACCATGAAGCCTTCCAAAATTGGTGACAAAATGCAAGTATATATCCAAGCAACGAAAGGTGCAGTAAAATTCATCCGAGACATTATAGCTTAGATGGAATCCCAAGAAACACTATCAAATACATTCTTAATATCAAGCTTTAGCATACATCTAGCCGATATATACTTCCTGTTATATCCGTGAATCAACTCTTATGTTATCTGAATGTTGTCACTAATAGTTCTTACGGAAATAAAAGCAGATTGACTGCTTGAAATTACTAAAGGAAGAACTAATTGCATCCTATTTACTATAACCTTTCAATAATCTTGTAAAAGCACTACAGCAAGCTATAGGTCTGAAATTAGAGATAGAGGATGGGTTATAAATTTTGGGGTCTAAAGCAATTGAAGTGGTAGAAAGACTAGCAGGTAAGTAGTTATTCAAGAAAAAGAATTGAACTGCTTCAATTATATCAAGCCCTATAGTGTTCCAACATTTTTGTAAAAAACAAGCATTATATCAATTAGGACCACCAGAACTAGAAGAATCCATACTAAAAACTGCAGCCCTTATCTCATCTTCAGTGACAACAGAGAATAAATTCTGGGATTGCTGATTAGAAATGACCGGCAAAACAATATGATAAAGAGGAATGATAGTGAAGGTACTTAGAATTCCTATCAGCCTCCAATTCCTTTTTAAGGTATGAATTTAGCATTGATGCATTAAGCTCCATTTCTAGACAAAATTTAAGCTTTTCCTGCAATTCAGACTCTAAATTTTGTAGTTGCACATCATAAGACTTCAAGCTCAAAGAATGTTGTATAGCAAAAAGGTCATCCCTCACTGCACAAAATTGTTTAGAACAACTACCAAATTGATGATTAGACCAGGATTTAAGATGGATTTTAAGCAACCTCAACTTGTATAATACTTTTCCATAGGATTCCTGTCATGACTACTTCTCTAAACCTGCAATAAAATGTTAGTGAATTCTTTATGA
This sequence comes from Allium sativum, assembly GCA_030737875.1. Lineage (NCBI taxonomy): Eukaryota > Viridiplantae > Streptophyta > Magnoliopsida > Asparagales > Amaryllidaceae > Allium > Allium sativum. The sequence continues at coordinate 211,917,926 of CM060919.1, forward strand.
TTTAACCAGAAATTAAAAAATTTAAAAGAGGACTTCCCTTTTAAAATGGCATTTTCTTTCCCCCAATTTAAAAAAAAAGGACAATGATCAGATATAGAAGGAGGGAGAACATGATAAAAGGATTTAGGCCAGAGATTAAGAAAGGACAAATTAACAAAGATGTGATCTAGCTTACACAATGTAGGCAAGCCTGAATGATTTCTGTTTGACCAAGTATAAGAAGGACCAAACTATTAAGAGGAAGAAGATTAGACTTCATGACAGCTTGATTAAGAGGGGTTATGTTTTCAAAGAAAGAGAACAACCACGTAACTTATGAGATGAAGACATCATACAGTTAAAGTCCCCTCGAATTAACCAAGGGTCAGAACTTGAATGAGGAAGATGCAAATTTGAGAGGAAAAAGATCCGCAATGCTAAAGCATTCTGAGCATAAATACATGTAAGATAGAAGGTAGAATTTGAAGGCAAATGTAAGCACTTGTAATGAATATACTGATCAGAAAGGATAACTTATAAAGATTAAAGACAATAGGATTCCACATAGTTAAAAGTCTGCCAAATTATGCATCAGTAAGGTTATGGTCAAACTTCCAACTAGAAGTTACGAAGGATGCTGCATTAGAGGTGGAAGACATATCAAGCTTGGTTTCAGACAGACTTATCAAATGAATGTTATGATCTCTGATGAAAAATTTAATTTCACTTTGCTTTGATATTGAAAGGTTCATTCCTCTTACATTCCAAAAAGAAATGTTGTGCATCATAGTTTAAACTTGAGAGGAGCAGGATGCTTCCTAGTATGCCTTTTTGACTGAACTTTTTGACTACCAGATGGAAAAACTTCATCTTGTTTATAATCAACACCTTCATCTAAGTCAACTATGTCAGTAGATGCAGAATTTGCTTTCTTTTTCCTACCTTTTTTAGATTTAGAAGGAGACTTTGAAGACTGAGCTGGGGAACCATCCATCATTGAATCAACATTAGCATTCTTAGAAGTGATATCATTAGATGAAACAGGAGGAGGAGGTAGTTTGATCGAGGATGGAGGAGCAAAATGAGCTTAGGGAGATGATGAATGATTAATAAGGTTATTCAGTTTGCAACTGTAAGAAGAGTTTGAGGAAACATTGAAAAAGAGGAGTTACTAGATGAATTATGAGAACCTGAAGAAACAGAGAGTGGACAAGACATGGTATTAAAGGTGGAAGGGATATTATCATTACTCATTTTCAAGCTTAAAGAAGAAGAAGCTATTGTGGAAGGATCAGATAATATGGAAAAAGGATTATGAACATGGTACTCATTATGAACTGCTTCATGAAGGATTTCATCAAAAAAAATCTTTCCTTTCTGCTTTATGTCAATATTAGAATTTCTATTTGCATCAAACTCATCTTTACTATGCACCACACAGTTTCCATTCTCATCCACTATCATGATATTATCACTTCTTTTGCTTGAACTAACACATTTAACGTCCATTTGCTCTTGATTATTATGCTGAGTTTGCTGTCCAGGATTACCATTGCCAACAACTTCAACCACCTCATCCATTGCATTCTTAACTTCCATTTCAACATCAGTACCAAATTTACTTGCTTTCCTTTGCCAAACCTGTTTCTTCTTGTGATTAACCCTTGTCTAACCTTGTTAATCACCTTGTAGGGGGTTTAAAATTTACTTTCCTCTCTATATGATTTATTTCATCCTGCCTGTATACTTCCTCTTCAGCAATTGTACTATTACGAACTTCCTTTCCATTGTTATGAATATCACATTGACTGGTAGCGTGCCCAAAAACTTTACACAGAGTATAAATGATAGTATTCCAATCATAAGAGATAATCACTGGAGGACAACTATCACCAAGATCACCCAAATCAATACTATGAGGCAACTCAGATGCAACATCTATTTCAACAAGCACTTTAGCATATTTAATTATATGCATTCTCTCAGTGTTAGTATCAAAGCAGATTAGCTAACCAATTAATGCCCATCAAAGTCCAAAGTAAAAGAGGAACACGATGGAGATGAATCCAAATGGGAATTTTCTTAATTTGTGATTGAGCACTTCCAACAGATGGATCCCATCTAGTAATTATGAACATACGTCCTCCAATGAAAATAGGATCAGCCTTTAGAACCTTTTCTCTATTAATTTCATTTGAAAATTTGAAATAAAAATTGAGACCATCAGATTTAATATCGCCATCAGCATGTAGTGTCCAGAAATTCCTAAGGAAATTGGCAACCATAAGATATGATAAAGAACCATCAAGAAAGAAACCCACTAAATATTGATTCTAATATTTCATACCTTCTGCTCTAACCATTTCTGGTGGAATTTTTTCTGACCATCTTTAATTTTTTCAAACTCCATCGGCTTGTAAGAAACAACATTCCTTGGTAAAGTATTGAATAATGGAGGTAGTTAGATTTGACAATGATGGAAAGGTTCATGGAGGTGTTTGATGAATTTATACTTTTAGAATTAGAGAAGTTTGAGACAAGATTAGATGTAGGAGGAACAAAAACATTGGTGACACTAGGCAAACTAGAGGCAAGATTAGGAGCATTAATATTATCAACTTTGGGATGAGCATCCAAAGCACTTGATGAAATGCTAGTCGGTGGAATCACAAGGTTGGATGAATCAAACAAGATGGGAGTTTCTCTAGAAAGATTGAGAGACTCCTCATAGTTATGATTTAAAGCAGAAGGAATATCCAGATTGTCGTAATTATCTTGAGTAACATAGGGAACATTGGACGAAGAAACATGATCGACAACAGTAGAAAGAACAACATTCAAGAGAACATCCAAAATATCAGTAACAATTAAAGAGGCAGACAAACCCAGATTGGAATTAACAAGATCTGAGTTAACAGGATTAATTGAATCAATTGCACCATAGGAAGAATCAAATCCAAGATCAGAAAGTGACGTAGAAAGAGGATCAAGGGGATCAGGAGGAGGAGGACGATATGGAAGAGGAGGAAAGGAGGATGAATCAAGAAATGAAGAGAAAGAATCAAGGACGGAGGAAGAAGACGCCATTTTCAAAGAGGAAAATTTTCAACTTTAGTGAGAAAACCCAATTTCTGACTTAATTTATTTTGATAAGAATTCTATTTTAAGCTGAGGGATAGTAAAAAAAGAAGTGAAAAGTTTTTAGATCAGGAATAATGATACCCTAAGAAATATGTTAAATTGTGGGACACAATTTCTAAAAGTAAGGGAAAATGTGGTAACCCTGAATTGTTTTACCATTTATCATAGAAAATAATGATTGTTATGAATATATGTATGAGTGTGAAATATATGAAGACATAAGCGTGCATGAATAAGGTTCAGGGTGCATAAGAATATTTGGTATACATGAAAAATGGGTTCTTACACTTGTTTGAATTCATTTTATCATTACTGGAGATTAAATAACATGAATGTACATATTTAGTATTTTTGTAAAGACTATGTATTTGATAATAAACATTTTTCGTATAGTTAGAAAATCCCAGAAGAAAACCTATAAGGCTACACATATATGGGCTATGGAAATATGCATATAGCGTTTACAATTTGTGACTAATATGATCATGCAGAAAGCATGATGGCTGGGGTAAGAATGGAAAATTAAATACCCAATACAGCTAGAAAGAAAATGGCATAGCCTGGTAGGGTTGGTGTATTTCTTAAAAAGATAAAAAGGGCAAATGGCTATGACTTTGAGTGCTTTTACATGATCAATAGAATTATTTCACTGAATGGGTAAATATGACATTAGGTAGCCTTAAACCCTAGTTTAACCAATATAAAAATGCTAGGCTTGTAAGCTAGACTATTTTCCTTTTGGATAAAAATTAAGTATAAGCACATAATAGCTGCAATACCTAGGGGTCCCAGCTATTATTAAGTAATTAAGGATTAAAAGGAGAAAACATATTGTGAGTATATACTATATTTGTAAAGTCATTAATTCCTTCAAGGCATCCATTTTGATTGCTTACCTGTTGTTAACTCCATTATAAGATGTGATTCGAAAGGTCATACGAGCTACACACAAGACTGATAGATCATTTATAATTATAAACAGTGGATTGTGTGATGTTTTAATATGGATCGGGCGCAAATGTTGTTTATAGATCGGACAGAAACTTGTGACCGTGGATCGGGAAAATTTATGCGTTGCTTAAGTATGGGTCAATTATACCATATAGTGATTCGACATACATGGGTATATTATATAATGGCAGCTTAAATAATTGTGCACACAACATGGATGTGGGATACAAAACATGAAGTACATGATGGATCACACATTATACCTTGTGTATCTACATGATAATGAACATATAAAGAAAGCATATGCTGTATACTTTATGCATGGATCGGTCGTTAACTAAATACTATGGAGCGGGCGCCACTTTACACTGCATGGATCGACAATGAGTTGTATGTAGTTTATGGGTCGATCACTTTTATGCCACGTGGATCATCATGATTACTTTCAACATGGGTCAGACATTCTATGTATGATGCATTGGCAATTACACAAGAATTAGTCTATTACCTGTATATATTAACTACATGCGGCATGAGAATGTTAACAATGAAGCATTACTTAGTTGGTGAGTGAATATATTATGGAACATTTTACCAGTACGGGTCGACAAATTCTCTATGATGGGTCGAGAAAATATATATACATGGATCGTCAGCTTCATATGTGTTTGGACCGGTCATACTAATTCCACGATAAACAGTGCCATGTATGGGTCAGTTTATAGAGTAATCAATATAAATGTTAGATCCTATGGGTGAAAGCATGAAGCCACGAACAAAGCTTGGACTATAGTGAGCGTTAACCGTGCATGTACCATATATAAAGAGATACACTACATGATGTTTATACAGCTCGGCCAATTAATTGATATAGGAAATGGCACTCATGTAATTAGTATGGGTCGGTTGTATTAATTTAAAGTCATGGGTTAGTTCTGTAATAACACGCAATGGGTCAGACAGTTTGCATGGGTCGGCAGTTTATGTTTCATGTGGTGGCAGTATTGTGATTTTAATGGGTCAGTCACTTCTAAAAGTATGGGTAGGTCATAAACTGGCACCGTGCCATTTTCGTAAATATAGGGTGCGTTCGCAGCCAAAATTTGGCACGCTCATTTTTTTTGGTGTCCGACGCGTCGGACGCGAGCACATTTTACCCCTTCCAGATTCCACGATTCTCGAACGTTGGAAAAGTAACCGTTGGCGTCCGACGCGTCGGACGCCAACGGTTAATTTTCCAACATATCGTTTCGCTGGCTATAAGAACGAATCCCCCCCTTTCCTCCTCATTCCAACCCGAAACCTCTCCCCTTTTACCCCTTATTTCGAATTTTTTTAGCAATTTCGAGCTGCAAAAACGGTAAAAAAATTTATAGTTGAGTTTATTTTTCAATTCTCTACCATATATATTTTTTCAATTTTTTTTGAATTTTTTTTTTGTTTACGCAGATGGCTTCCACTTCCACCACTGCTACCTCGCAGCCTTTTGCGAATTGGACGGACGACTGGGAGTCCGCTTTCATAGATGTTTGCGTTGAGTTCATAGCGGAGCGCGATACAAGCGTCAGTGGGTTTTACGCAACAGTCGCAACAACAATGAACAACCGTTTTAATCTAGAGTTCACAGAAAACCAGATTAAAAACAAATGGGACAACATGAAGCGAGCTCGTGGGTGACCGACCATACGAGACAGCTTGATGCTCGTTGTTTGGAGCTTGTTCGGAGATCGGGGACGCGTGTGGATCTTTGGGAGATTCTGACGATTTTTTGCAACGATGAGCGGAATGTTGATATTGCTCAGGAGCTTAGCGATGAGGGTTTATGTGCCTTTATTTCATCGGAGTTGAACTTATTACCTCATCGTCGTTTATTGTAGATTTTCATGTATTTGTTTTAATTCCAGTACCGTTGTGTTCTTTATGTTTTATGAAAAAAGTGGTCGTGTTATGAAATATGTTGTTGTTATAGTTTGATGCAATTAGAATTTAATTAAATCAAAACCATTAATTTAACAATTAAATACCACGCTCAAATACCCCGTTCGTCGCTAAAAACACAATTCCCCTTCGCTACAGTACCACGCTCAAATGGCACGCTCAAATGCCACGCTCACGTTCGTTAAGAACGCACCCATAATGGATTGGACATCCAACCCGTAGCATGCACACATGAAATTACAACTTTTCCACTCCACTCAAACTACTCCTATAAATACCTTGCGTCCTCCTACATTTAAAGGACCTATTTTTCTCTCTACGAAGTGCTGCCCAACTAATTTCTCAACCATTCTAAATCACTCCAACCTCCATTAAAGTTCCTTCCTGCTTAGATTCAACATCTCAACCACCATAAATTCATCAAAGATCGTCTAAGTGTTCAAATTGTTGAAGACCTACTCCAACAATCATCACAACCAAAGACATCTCATCATTTCCATGGTGAAATTGAGTGAATCAAGTGATTAAAGAGAAAAAAGGAGAAAATGATTGTAAAGAGAGAAAATGAGCGAAGTTAGAGAAATTATGTACCTTATAAATTCAAAGTGATAATGAAAACTCACTTCAAAGTGGATGTAGGCCAAATCTAGCCCGAACCACTATAAATCTTCTTGTTTTTACTTGCTTTTTGCATTTGTGGCAACCACTTTTTTAGATGTATACATTTTGTGAAGTGTCAAGAAACACCTTGGGGTGTTCGTGCCATTTTTAGCATTAATATTTTTGGCACCCATCGTAGGGTCACATCCACATTCTAAAGGTTAAGTGCTTTGTGAGAGATCTCTAAATTGAAGGCTTTTTTTAATGATGGATTCTCAAAATCTAAAATCCAAGCCAATCAAAATATTGTCTTCAAAGATCAAGAGTTTTTCTAAGATAATGCCATCGAAAAAACTGAACAGTAAACCTGTAAGAGCTCTGGGCTCAGGAAATGTCGTGGACAATCCTATAACTCCGCAAACTAATCTTCATGAAATTGGACAATCTTCTGAAGCGGGAGCTAGTGTAACTCGGGATGAATTGAATGAAGCCGTCGCCGGTTTGACTCAGCATATGGAGATCTCAAGCAAATCCATAATGGATAAAATAGAAGCTCTTCTCGCTATTCAAACCAATGTGGAAAAGGAAAACGTCAACGTCAACCTAGCGAATAATTCCAATTCTTCCTCTTTAAATCTGAATCTTGATCATTTAGCTCAGAGTCGGATAATGGAGAGAATGAAGAATCTAAACCAATTGCTCAAAACCATTCCACAGGAGAAACTTCTCGAACCATGGTTAGTCCTACCAATGGGCACCTCCTCAAGAAGGGGGTCTAGGGCCCTGGATCTGGGGCCGAGATCATTTTATCAAACGAACAACCGACAAAGGTAACGGCGCCCACTCTGTGAGTCAAAACAATGAAAAAGAACGTCTTTAGGACATGGTAAGGAAGATCATGAAAGAGAATGTGGAAAGAAATGATGACGAGAAAGAGTAGGAGTGAGCCCCTAGCAAGACTCTACTCACTGAAAGAGTTCGTAAGGCCAAGTTCTCGAAAAGGTTTACTTCGCTAACGATTTCAGCTTATGGTGGGACTGGTGATCCCAATTTGTTAGTATACAAATACGATCAACAGATGGATGGTGCATGAGCCACCAATGAGATCAAATGCTTATACTTCCCTACCTATCTCGAAGTAGTGGCATCACTTTGGTTCACCGGGTTGCCACCAAAATCCATGGATAACTTTTTTGTGTTGGCAAAGAAATTCAGAGAGCAGTTTAGGCTGCAGACCACCAAAGTCAAAGATATGTTGTCGCTCAATGACTTGGAGCAAAGATCGGGAGAAACGGTTAAAGCCTTTCTTACTTGATTTAATGCTTCTGCAACAAAAGTGGTAAATCCAGAACCTCGATTGATCATGATGGCACTAAACCGGGCTATAATCAAAAAGTCAGAATTCGGGAGGTGGATCAAGGTGAAGAAGCCTACCACCCAGGATAAATTCTGTAAAAAAGAAGAAGAATTCATCAGTGTGGAGGATGACCCCTCTATTATTCAGAATGTTACCAAAAGCAGTGCCACGGAAGATAAGAAAAGTCATGATACTCAAGGTGACGAGAAGAATGCCAGAGGTCTAAAAAGGAAAACCGAGGACAACGGAAAGGCAAAGAATGACAACAAATGATTTCGCTTTATCAAATCCAAAGAATAAACTCCTCTAAATGATACCCCGAAAAACATCTTCTTTGCCACCAAAGATGCAGGATATTATCTAACTCCGCCACCAATCAAAGTAAACGTTAATGCAGCTAATCCTAGAATGTTCTGTCGCTACACAACCAACTTGGTCATGATACTAATGAATGCAGATACTTAAAGACCCTGATTGAGGAACTAATTAGGAAAAACAAGATGGAACAGTATGTGAAATAGGTCACCAGTGACTAACACCTCTTCAGCCGCTCAGTAATAAATTCAAGCTAATGGCGGTTGATAGAGTTCAAATGTTCAAAGCCTGGAATAATGAACATTCGTGTCAACTCTTTGCTAAAAACATTTTTCATTTCTTGTAAAAGTTGTTGTAATTTATTTTAACAAATGTAAACCCACCATGACTGGGGGCATTGTATCCAAACATTTATTATTTCCGTTGTTGATAAAGCTTGCACTCAATCAACTTTTACGATTCCTTGCAAAATTCTATTGCTAGGTTAGAATTGCATGGTTCTAAATTTGATTCAATATTGAAGGTTATCCAAAGAGCACAATCTGACAAGACTAGGTTATCCTAGCAATGCACCTGACGATGACAACTCGAGTGTTGACTGCTACAAGCATCATTCTCCATATAAAGCGAAGATGTAATGCATCGTCCTGTAAATCGAAACGGGGAGTCACTTAAGGTCAAGCTGCAAGGAAGGGAGCAAGAAAAGCACTCAACAAGATTGCCAAAGCCAGATCGACTCAGCTCGATTGCGACAAATATTGAGTGAAAATCAACGTCTTCCTTATGCGAAGACCAAATCAAAAATTTTCCGTAAACGAAGGTGAACCTAAGGTCTTCCTTACGCGAAGAACAAACCAAAACCTTCCTTACGCGAAGGTCAACACAAAGTCTTCCTTACGTGAAGATGAAACCCAAAACCTTCCTTATGCAAAGGTGAATTAAACGTCTTCCTTACGCGAAGGCGAAAACAAAGTCTTCCTTACGCGAAGGCGCCCAGTCGAGTCTCTAATGCCATTACTCGGTCGTATGAGATGAACACTGGGGCAAACCAGGAGTCTTCCATACGCGAAGACCAAACTAAGGACTTCCTTACGTGAAAAAGAAACCCAAAATCCAAAACCTTTCTTACGCGAAGGTATGTCCAATGTCTTCCTTACGCGAAGACCAAACCAAAGCTTTCCATTTGCGAAAGTGAATCAAATGTCCTCCTTACATGAAGGCGCCCAATCGAATCTCCAATGTCGTTACTCGGCCGGATGAAATGAACACGGGGAAAACCAGGTGTCTTCCTTATGCGAGGACCAAACCAGAAGTATTACTTACACGAAGACGAAACCCTAAACCTTCCTTACATGAAGGTGCTCAGTCGAATCTCTGATGCCATTACTTGACTGGATGAGATGAACAGAGGGGCAAACCAGGAGTCTTCCTTATGCAAAGACTAAACTAAGGTCTTCCTTATGCAAAGACGAAACACCTTACTTACGCAATGGTATGTCCAATGTCTTCCTTAGGCGAAGACCAAACCAGAGCTTTCCTTACGTGAAAGTGAATCAAACGTCTTCCTTATGCGAAGGCGCCCAGTCGAATCTCTGACGCCATTACTTGGCTAGATGAGATGAACGCTGGGGCAAACCAGGAGTCTTCCTTAGGCGAAGACCAAACTAGAAGTTTTCCTTACATGAAGACGAAACCCTAAATCTTCCTTAGGCGAAGGTGCTCAATCGAATCTGCAATGCCATTACTTGGCTAGATGAGAGATAAACACTGGGCAATCCAACGTCTTCCTTACGGGAAGATGAAACCCTAAACCTTCCTTATGTGAAGGTGCCCAATTAATTCTCCAGTGCCATTAATCGGTTGGATGAGATAAATGTTGGAATAAAATAAGGACCTCCTTACGTAGTGGCATTCACAATTAAGAGAGAAACCTCTCCAAAAAGAAGTATATGATCAGCTATTAAATTCGGGTTTCCTATATATATTGGCAAGCTCAGAAGCTATAAACAGCTGGTAAAAGAAAAACAGCTTTGCCAACAAATTAGAAGCTTCTAGCATGATAATTTGAATCAAGGAAATTCGACAAAGTTGATCGCATTTATTTTATGCAATTCATGATGGCTCATGGTATGGGGGCAACACAACCACATTAAGATCGGCCAATGTTCGAGAAACATACCACAGTTTTATCACGGCATCGCAACAAAATTAATCGACTCGCATTTGACAAAGAAATAAATGCACTTGAAGATCTATGAGCCGAATTGTACAACGAACAAGAGATCTCACCTTAACTTCAAAAGTGGGGAATTCAAAACATTCGAAAAAATCGATACACTCGATATGTCGGTAAGATTCACTGCACCAATGAAAATCAACCTTGGAAACCCAATAGAATCTCTCAACGCAAAAGCTTCCCTATTAGCAAAGCACCAACCATAAACAACTCAAGGAACCCGATGATATTCTGCTTCAAACCTGAGGATAAGCGATGCTTAAAAGGTGATTGTGCAAATAAGGCACAGATCGAATCCAAAAAAGAAATAATATTCCTAAGGAACTGAAGTCAATATCCATCAATGATGTCAGTATGAGATATAAAATGAAGATTGAGCAATATTCATGCACTAGGGCAAGTTGTTGTGCAGTCAAGATTCGAAGTTTTTACATAGCCCGGGATGGTCCGCGATATCAAACACTGTTGGAAGAGATAACGGTTACACAAGGCTGTAATATCCAAAAGAGCATCCCAGAATATTGAGAAAATCAATATATGAGTAATGGCAAAGAAGAAATTCATTTTTTCGCAGCGTATAAATTTCAAAACCTATCTCCTAGACTCGCAGTTCTCAAGATGGATTCTTCAAAGGCAGAAGCCAAACGCTAGCTTAGTATTACTTATTAAGAAATGCACACAAGCCACTTAGTATCCCGGAAACCCTGCGGTCATTGCCACCCAATAGGATTGGCGGAGAGCATGAGTTAAGCTGATTAGGCCATTGCTAATAATTATATGAGTCAAGCTGGGCCTAAAAAATCCATCAGACAAATTGTCAGGGTACGCACCTTTCATAAGTCTTAAATTATGTGCAATAAAAGTCTAAAAAGAGGATGCTTAGAAGTCGCAATCCAAAATGTCGGCTAGCAAATCTTAAGTATCGTCGATAAGCAAAAGTGTTTTAGCAATGTAAACTGCATTCAGTGAGTCATAATCTCCCAGATGAAACTATTTTACATTGATAACATGCCTGAGTTTGTAAATGATTCTTATAATATGTTTTCTTTTATTGGACTAACCCGTTGTTGTCTTAAGCAATCGAAAACAAATTCATAGCCAAATGCGTGCAAAAGCCCCTCATTACAAGTTCTCTAGATAAGCACATATGCTAATAGAAACTCACCAATAAAACTGGGTCAATGTTGCACCACTATTCATTGAAATGAGGTAAAAAGTCCAAATGAATCCAGCATGCATCGTCGATTGGTTCAAAGGCCATGTGCTAGTTTAAATTCAAATATCTGAATCCAACCTAGCAACTGGAACAAGCCTAAAGATAAACAGTCGACAAATTCTTCCTTCCCTAGCAATTTTGCGTCTGAACCAGGAATGACATAATGAATGCACTCTTGATTAAAGATATGTTAAGCAAGCATTGATTGGCACCTCTTTGGCAAATTATCATGATGAAGGGGAATAACCAAACACTGACCCATTCACAATCTAGAAGCTGCAGCCGCTCTAGCCTTAGAAATTCAAATTTAGACTCCAGTTCAAGCATAAGTGATTTCCTGTTCAGAACGATAACTAGTCTTCTGTCTGGTATTGACTTGCACATGAAACTTATTTTCAAACGAATTACATGTACATGTTTCATAAAATATGGATCATCGTACAAAATTATATGTCATTAAAGGATGAAGCCTGAAATCTACAATCGGCATGTGCTGATTAGTCGATTTAAAGCATCACTGTGAATTCAGATTACAAATGTTGTATTTATACAAGCGATGTTCAATGAATTTTAAATAGTTGAATACATCATTCCCGTGTAAATGCCTCATTCAATTCAGAACTAGAAATTCACTATAGACAAATTTTTAATGATGAACTAATGTGTTGTCGATGCGGGCAGTCGATATCAAAATATTCGCCCAGAAACATACATATGTTTTTGTTATTATAGGACACATTATAACAATAAAAAGGCAAGTTTAGCACATCAATCTCATGTCCAAGTTGTTGGTTAATTTCTTTAAGACATTTTGTATGGCTTCTACATGGCTCATTGATGAAGAAAATACCCAAAGCATACAACTTTTCAAATGGAATATACGTGGCCAATCCAACATGGATTGGGTTCGAACAATCCGTCATGGGTCGGGCACAACCGATCCATCATGGGTCGGGCACGACCGATCCATAGTTTTAATCGAAACCAGAACATGCCTCAGGGGGGCTTTCAACAATCAAAGTACATGACAAGTGTCGGAATGCCAACGGACAAATGTGCTAAGTCTAGGTTCATGCATCACCAACAAGCGATAAGTGTTCAGCATCAAAAACTGGCAAATAAGAGTCAAGATGCAAAAGTCCGAGAACATAAAGTTATTCAAAGGTATTCCCACAACATGGCAATGTCAAGACGACAAATTCAAAGCAGTAGTCATCAGCAGATGCAATCGGTAAAAAAGTTGCAATTGATCACAATGGTACTGGTCATTAACGTGCAATCTGTTGGAGTGCAAACTAACTCTAACTAAAAATCAATAAATACGAATTTGTTGGTCCAAGACAAAATATATTAAACAAAAAATCCGAACTGAGATTGATTAAGAACACATAATAAGCAGTGAATTCTGTAAGCTGCTTCAAACAACAAAATTCTAAATGCAAAGTGAAGCACACGCAGTCAAGATATAAATAAGCACGCAATCACCATCAACAAATTCTAAGTACTCAGCATATAAGTTTTGGCAAAATCGTGATAGAAATACAAGATCAGGTGCAAAACAACTTTTCAAAAATATTCATACACTACTACAATATAGCAACTCATCATGGCGATAGCAAATGTTACTCAGATTTTTCATTTTTGAAGCTCAGGGTCATTACCAACTTGTCTCAGCATCATCACGTTCAAAATACAGATCCGAAAAAAGATAATATGAAGGCAAGGAATAGACGGGCTGTCCCAATCCATAGTGGTAAGTTACACTTGATCCATGGTCACGTATGTATTCTGACCTTAAAAAAATCTGGCCCACCAAAATAAAATATTAGTGATCTATCAGTATGTGTTAACACCAATTATAACATTCATTTCAAAGTTTATATTTTTCACACGCAAAAATATAAATTTCAAGGGGCAATTGTTAACTCCGTTATAAAACATGATTCAAAAGCTCATATGAGCTACACACAAGACTAATAGATCATTTATATTTATAATCAATGGATTATGTGATGTTCTAGTATGGATTAGGCGCAAATGTTGTGTATGGATTGGGCAGAAACTTATGACCGTGGATGGGGCAAATTTATGCGTCGTTTAAATATGGATCGGTTACACCATATAATGGTTCGACACACATAGGAATATTATATAATGGCAGTATAAATAATTGTACATGCAACATGGATGTGGGATACAAAACATGAAGTACATGATGGGTCACACATTATACCCTATGTGTCTACGTAAGAATGAACATACAAAGAAAGCATGCACTATATAGCTTATTCATGGATCAATCATTAACTATATACTATGGAACAAGTGCCACTTTACACTACATGGATCGACAATGACCTGTATGTAGTTCAAGGGTCGGTAAATTTGGTGCCACGTTGTCGATGGTAATACTTTCAACATGGGTCAGACGTTCTATGTATGATGCATTGGCAATTACACAAGAATTAGTCCGCTACCTGTATATATTAACTACACGTGGCATGAGATTATTAACAATGAAGCATTACTTAACTGGTGAGTGAATATATTATGGAGCATTTTACTGGTATGGGTCGGCACATTCCCTATGATGGGTGGAGCAAATATATATACATGGGTCGTCGGCTTTATATATCCATGGACCGGTCATACTAATTCCACGATAAACAGTTCTATGTACGGGTTAGTTTATATAGTAATCAATGTAAACGTCGGATCCTATAGGTGAAAGCATGAAGCCACGAACAAATCTTGGACTGTAGTGAGCGTTAATTATGCACGTAATATATATAAAGAGATACACTGCATATTGTATGACACCCCACGTCCGTTAATGTCATTCTTTATCAGAATGCATTAAGTTTTGTGAAGCATTATAGGTAAACAGATACAGAATATCACAAGATAGAAATAAAATGGCAGTAGAAATTTAAAACTGCATTATTTAGTAGAAAAACATCATAGTATCAAAACCAGTTACGACAGCAGGCTAAAATACTGAAACAAAATACATTAAACCAAAACATCTGTCTTGCGCTAAAAACCATCAGAGTACATAAATGTAAATTCATAATCCCTAATAATAGCCATAACAAAGTAGACTAGTAGTCGAAGCGATACAACAAAGCAGATCCAGATCCAGGTAGAAACAGAGAGAAAGAGAGTCCTAATCACGACTGAGCGTTCCCACCTTGTGAACCTGGGGGGAGGGGAGGGAAGAGAAAAAGAAAACAAAAAGGTCAGACACAAAGTTTGGCAAGTCCAGTGACTTTAGCATATAAAGAAATAGAAGTATCATGACAGGAAAATAAAATGGATGAGATATAACAGTATCATATAACAGGTATAAACAAGGTGAACAGGATAAGCAGGATAGACAGGATAATATGGACCAAGCTGTGCTTCTCAGTTACTTTTCTCTGCACCAATACTAGTACAAAAGATATGTGATAGGATTAGGTGTCCCCTAATTACTTAACAGAAACAGAATGATCCCAACATAAACATAACGGTAGTTCAAGGTGTACTCTAGGTACATAACAAGTTTTACCCCAAACAGAAATAATAGGTACCTCAACAGAAATAATGGTGTTACCCTAAACAGAAATAATGGGTACCTAAACAGAAAAAAATAGACAGGACTAGATGTACCCTAATTACTACCCTCAATCGATCGGCCCACTAACTATGTAAATACCCTGTCGGCCCCACAGTAGGGTGTATTACTCCCTAAAATGGAAACGTATAAAAGGACACGGACCTTTTTACTGGTGTTACAGCGACTTATTTTCCCCTACAGACCGGACCCATGCACGCCCATGACTCCGTTGGAACACGCTCGTATACTTCCCCTTTTCAGACAAACCTCTTACTATCAGTTCAATATGCAGGGTCCCCTTTTAATACCAGAAAGGGTTGTTGATTGATATGGGCCCCACACAGAAGATGAGACAAGTCAAACCCCTAAACTTGCATCACCAAATTAACTATAATTTTTCACAGGTTAAGCCTTACATATTAACTAGTTCGCCTAACCCCAGCAGATTAACAGGGTAAGTATTACAGGTTGACAATTCCATATAACCCCAACAGATGAAATAGGTTTACTTAACAGATTCCACAGGTTAATTACTGTTTTAGTAACATGTTCCACTTAATCTGTGAATCAAGCCGACAGGTTTATATGCCCCCAAATTTCAATCATATTTCCCAGTATAAGATATGCCCCTAAATTTCAGTCGTGTTTCACAGTATAAGTCATGCCTCTAAATCCTAGTCATGTTTCACAGTACAAGATATGCCCCAAAATTATCCCAATTTCGTTCCAACACATGTTTCAGCGATATTCTCCTAGACTCGAAGGTAGCCTAGGCTTATAAAATAAAAAGGGAATAAGAGAGGGAGAATAACATAAATAGGCATATAATAACATAAATAGTCATATGATAATAGAAATAGGCATACAATAACAGAAATAGGCATATGATAACAAGTGAACAGCATAGCAGGTGTACAGAAAATCACACGTAGTTATAGCGGAACTTGTTTAGATATGAATCAATTTCTTAACAGGCATAAGTTCAGATCTAAGTTTATTAACATGTCAAGGTTACTGTTAAATTTTTATATCTAAAAGTAACATGAACTCACAAAGACTGGATCGGTGTATAAGAAATGTCTTTGATATACGTATGGGCTGATGTTGAAGAAGATAGTCTGATTTAATCCAAGCTGAGGCAGCATCTCATTGTCACTATTGTTTTAGGTGTAGGAAAGCAATAGAAATGTTGGCCTTTATATAGACTATCCTCCAACGACCCCAGAAAACAAACAAGTCTAGGTTTCTCCCCAACTTAAAGGATTTCGTCCTCGAAATCTCCAAGTTAAGAAGAATGTTTATTACATCCACCTACAATCATTTACTCATCCACCATCCAAATGCACGCATTGTCCTTAATAGATTTCTAATGCTTGTATGAACATATGCAACGGTGTGTGTATATGTCCCTATGATAATGCAAAAATCAGGCGGTCTACTGATTCAGTCGACCTCCCTAATGCAATATATGTTAGTGCCATGAATCCAAAATGTATGCAAATAGTCATAGTATATCATGTAAACACTATATGTGTGCACAATCATCCATCCAAATGCAATATCCACATGATGATATATCCACTTCAATCCATTAAAAAGAAAAATGCACAAACATCCATATGCAGTATGAGAGTTCTTTGGGCCGATCTAGTGCCTAGTGTGTGTATATGCATCCATGAGCAATCACTAGCAAACACTTTCATCCACCTTCATCCATCAAACATAACATGTTCCGAACACATGTTTACACCCATTCGTTTTCTACCTAAAGGTAGAAGATTCGATCGATAGGATATACTCAAATGATAGAAACAAGAACGAATAAAAGCTCGGAAAAAGAAGTTAATTACATACCCTTGAAAAGAAAATGGTACAAAGCACGAATCTTGTCCTCAATCTCCCAAGTTACATCCTCGTACATCCTCGCGGTCGTCTCCCCATTGCACATTCATTAACTTAACCTCTCTATTGCATAGTTTCTTAACCTCAGATCCAAGTATACGGGTAGCAACTCATCTAACTATTGCCTCCCATTCTACCTCTGCTTCCTCAAGCATGCTCAGCTCAACCACCTCTGTTGTATCATGCAGACATTTCCACAAATAGGAAACATGGAAAATATCATGAACACTCGCCAATCTCTATGGTAATATCACCCTATAGGCCATTTGACCTATCCTTTCCACTATGGGAAATGGCCCTACAAACCTTGGTGCCAGTTTCCCTATAGATCCAAAGCGAACCACATTCCTCAGAGGTGATACTTTGATGAAAACCATGTCTCCCACCTTAAAATCAATGTCAGTCCTTATCTTATTTGCATAGGACTTCTGCCTATCCTGAGCTGCCTTCATGCGTCTGCGAATAAGTTCAATCTTTTCTGAAGTCTCTCTAATCATCTCAGGTCCGAGTAGAAGCCTATTCGTAGACTCCCACCAACAAGTCAATGATTTGCAAGGTTGTTCGTACAGTGCCTCGAAGTGTGCCATGCCTATACTAGCCTGGTAACTGTTGTTGTAGGCGAACTCAACCAACGGGAGATGCTCCTCCCAAGTCCCTCCAAAGTCTAGGATACACAGCCTTAAAAGATCCTCAAGACTATGTTCACCCTCTCCGTTTGCCTATCGGTCTGAGGGTGATATGCGGCGTTCAAACATAACTGTGTACCTAGTGCCTCTTGCAGACTCTTCCAGAACTCATTAGTGAAGTTGAGGCCACGATCACTCACTACGCTAGAAGGTACCCCATGTAGACGGACTATCTCACGAAGATAGACTGATGTCAACCATGCTTCCATTCTCTTGCTCTTAACAGGAATAAAATGAGCACTCTTAGTAAGCATGTCTACTATGATCCAGATACTGGTGTTACATTTCCTTGATCTAGGAAAACCATCAATGAAATTGATAGAGACTCTCTCCCACTTCCATTATGTGACCTCCAAAGGATAAAGCAAACCGCCAGGTTTTTTCTGCTTAGCCTTCACTTGCTGGCAAGCCAAACATCCAGCTACAGACTTCGCTACGTCTTTCTTTATCCCAATCCAAAAGAAAACCCTCTTCATATCTCGATACAACTTATCGCTGCCCAGATGTATAGTCATCCTAGAATGATGGGCTTTTTCAAGGACTGCATTCAACAAACTTTCAACTTGGGAACACAAATCCTCCCCTCTTGCGTTAGCCACCCTTTATCATCAGTGGAATATC
Organism: Allium sativum; assembly: GCA_030737875.1. Classification (NCBI taxonomy): domain Eukaryota; kingdom Viridiplantae; phylum Streptophyta; class Magnoliopsida; order Asparagales; family Amaryllidaceae; genus Allium; species Allium sativum. The sequence goes on from CM060919.1 coordinate 211,936,466, forward strand.
TACTAAGGTGAGTAGTGAGCCTATTCAAGATGTCTGCTATCTATGGATCCTCTCGTTGCGAAGATCCGACCTGATCCATAAGAGTGGGTTGTATCTCTAAGGATGCCAACAAACTAGGTGTAAGATCCGTAGAAAGCCTAAAAGAAAAGGTCGGTATGTACTCCAAACTCCACCTCTCTACGAATAGAGGAAAAAGTCATCCTCTGCCTATTCGCCACTGCTTTACCCTTGTTAGAGGGTATAAGCAATCTCAAAGTCATAGGATGCTAGGACCTCCATCCATCTCTTCTGTCTCAAATTGACATCCTTCTGCGAGAAAAGATACTTGAGCGACTTATGGTCCATGTATAACTCGAAACTCTCCCCAAGTAGATATTGTCACCAAGTCTTAAGTGCGAACACCGTAGCATCCAATTCTAAATCATAGGTAGGGTAGTTTCTCTCATGAACTCTCAACTGCCTACCACCGTAGCATACTAGCCTTCCCTCTTGCATCAGGATGGCACCTAGCACTGTACCACAGAATCAGTGTACAATGTGAATACTTTGTCCCCATCAGGCAATATCAAGACTAGGGTTGTTGTCAGAGCCCTCTTCAACTGTTGAAAAGCATCCTCACAATCAATACACCTAGAAAAGGTTAGATTCTTCTTCATCTGTCTGGTGAGTAGGGCTGATATCTTTGCGAAGTCCTTGATAAACATCCTATAATAGCCCGCCAAACCAAGAAAACTCCTCACCTTCGTTACATTCTTTGGAACCTTCCAATCTTGAATTGCAACTAGTTTCGCGGGATCCACCGCTATCCCATCCTTGGAGACCACATACCCAAGAAATCTTGACTCCTCTCTCCAAAAGTGACGCTTGGAGAATTTCGCCTTAAGCTGGTGTGCTCTGAGAGTCCTCAAAATCTCTCTTAAATTTAGGGCATGCTTTTCCTTGATCTTCGAAAAAATATGGATATCATCCACAAGGACAACAAAGAACTTATTTAGAAACTCCCTAAACACCCAACTCATCAAATCCACAAAATATGTGCGTGCATTCATCAATTCAAAAGGCAAGACTAACCACTCAATGAAGCCATCTGGAGTTCTAAAACGGTCTTATCTTTACTGTCCTTGGCCACCCTCAATTGATGAAATCCTATGGCTGAGTCTATCTACGAGAAAATAGACGCGCCAACAAGCTGGTCAAATAGTTCGTCAATCCTCGGGAGTGGGTGCCTATTCTTCTTGGTGAGCTTATTCAACTCCCCTGGAATCCACACATAGACAAAGTGAACCGTCCGCTTTGGTAGCAAAGACGATTGGGGCACTGCATTTTAATATACTTTTCTTAGTAAACCCCTTCATAAGTAGCTCCTCTCCATGCTTGCTAAGCTCCCTCCTCTCACTACAAGCCATGTAGCGCACAGGAAATGCAATTGGCTTCACCAAGTATACCTGAAAATCAATCTCACGCCTCGGAAACAAACCCCCAACCTCATCAAAAACATCTGGATACTCATAGACTACAGGAACAGATCGTAAATCATCGATAGAAGCATCAAGTGTTTCTAGGTAACTAAGCATGACAGGCCCCTTTGGGTCACAGGAAATCTTGAGAGTCATTCCTCGTCAAGCAAAAAGTCTAACGACCCTCCTCTCATAATCTAGGATGGAACCATACATGGCTAGCCAATACATCCCTAGAATCACACCATATCCCATAAAACCAAGCACGTACGCATCGCACTCAAACTCGATGCCCAACACAGATATCCTCAAACCCCGACATATCATAAACAGATGAGTCATGCCACTAATGGGGTTTAAGAAAATAAAGGGATCAAAAACAATACGAGTACTAAGGTGCAAAGACTCAACCACAGAATCAGATATAAAAGAGTGAGAAGCGCTAGAATCAAAAAGAGTCCTAACTGGATGATCGGGAAGAGAAATCAAAACTTCACTGGCCTCGAGAGCATGTACATGCCTTCTAGAAGGTCCTTTCCTTTCCCCTATCTTTCTTCTTCGGGAATTCCTTAATATAGTGTCTAACTTCACCATAGTTGAAACAATTCTTCCTTTTTCTGCAATCTTTGACCAAATGACCCAAGCTCACACAACCATGACATTTCTTTTTGCTTGAGTCTTGTCCTTCTTTCCACCCTTCTTTTGCGGTTCTTTCTTGGGCCACACTTTCGTGTTTTGCATCTCATCAGTCTTAACCTCTTTCTTCTCATCTTTCCCTTCTTCTTGCATCAATGCCATGTCAAACAGTCTCTCAAAAGTCGCCCCCATCGAAATGTGAGATAATGCAATTGCTTGAAGAGGTTTATTTAATCCTCTTACAAACCTCAAAGCTTTCTTGTGCGGAGTATTCACCAGTTCCAACCCAAACCTTCCCAACTGATTGAGCTTATCGACATACTATTTAATAGACATGCTTCCTTGCTTAAGTGCCAGAAATCTCTCCATTTGCATACTCTCGTCTTCCTGAGAGAGAAACTTCATCTAAGAATCTCTATCGGAAATCATCCCAAGTATCAACAGGATGCCCTGCTTGCGTCACTTCCCACCAAAATGAAGCCACATCCTTACGCTGCCATGTGACCAACTGTATCTTCCTACGGTCGTTGACCTCAAAAAGTCCAAACAAGTTCTCTATCTCTCGCAGCCAATCCCGTGCTTCCACAAAGCGTTTAGTTCTATGGAATGATTTTACACCCATAGCACAAAAGTCCTTGCATATCTTAGAGAAATTATCCGCTCGCGGTGGAGGAGAAACAACGGCTGTAGGTGGGGGAGGAATGTCTCCTAGGCCTCCGCGGGCGCCGTAGCCTCAAGATATCTACAGAAGCAAGCCGATATCTGAAAGCCCTCGGGAAGATTCAGTTCCCCAGATATACTGACAAGAAAAGGAAAAGGGATTCAAACAGAGAATCAAAAGATATTTATATGGCTTTGGGGAATATGTTTTCCAAAACAGACTTTTCTTTGAAAATACTTTATTTTTGGAAACAATTTTCAAAACTTCTATCCGATCTTGTAACCTTTAGCTCTGATACCAAATGTGACACCCCACGTCCATTAATGTCACTCTTTATCAGAATGCATTAAGTTTCGTGAAACATTATAGGTAAATAGAAATAGAATATCACAAGACAAATATAAAATGGTAGCAGAAATTTAAAACTTCATTATCTAGTAGAAAAACATTGTAGTCTCAAAATCAGTTACAACATCAGGCAAAAATACTAAAAACAAATACATGAAACCAAAACATCTGTCTTGCGCTAAAAACCATGAGAGTACAGAAATGTAAAATCATAATCCCCAATAATATCTATAACAAAGTAGACAAGTAATCGAAGTGATACATCAAAGCAGGTCTAGAAACAAGTAGAAACAGAGAGAGTCCTAATCACGACTGAGCAATCCCACCCTGAGAACCTACGGGGGGTGGAAAGAGAGAAAAGAAAACAAAAAGGTTTAGACATAAAGTTTGATGACTCCAGTGACTTTTGGTATATAAAGAAATAAAAGTATCATGACAGGCAAATAAACTAGATGAGAGACAACTGTATCATATAACAGGTTGTTGACGTCAAAAGTTGGTCACTAGTGACGATCAACCCCCAATCGCGTGATCTACACACGAATAAAGATAAAATAAGCAATAAAAAGTAAAAGAACGGGGAGCACACACAGAATTTTTATAGTGGTTCGGCAAAGACAATGCCTACATCCACTTTATATATTATTTCTCTTTTTTTTTATTACAAATACAATGCTTTTTCTGTTTGGAGAAAAGAAAGAGAATGACCATTTTCCTTTCTTCCTTTTGAGAGATTAAGATTCTGGAGGAGAGTAGAGATGAAAAGTTTGGAGAAAGCCGTTTGGCCAAGAGAAGTCGTCCTTTTTCTCTTTAAGCTTGGAGGTATTTATAGGTGGAAAATGCTGCTTGGGCTGTTGAGAAATGGTCCGGCCATTTCGGGAAGGTCCAGACACGTGGAATCCATCCATTGGCTCGAATTGCGGCTGGAAGACTGATTCCACTGCTCATAAATAGTATCCTCGAAAGTTGTGGCTGACGTGGCATCCATGGAGAGGTATATCCAAAGCAGAGCTTTGCCCGCATATGGCTGACCGCCATTATCTCCTTGGAAGTCGGGATATTAAGTGGACTGGCTCTGTAGAAATCTTCCACGCTGGCCCGAGATAACCGGTCGACGAGTTCTTTCTGGAAGCGAGAAACTCCGTCGCCCTGGTAAACGATTTTTCAGGTAATGCGCAGTCAATCTGACTGAGTTGGATTTGGGCCGATATACCATTGCTTGATGTAGCGCCCCTGATGGGCCTCTTGGAGCGCAACTTGTATTTGGTTGTGCGTTTGGGCTTTGGTTTTGGCCCGATAAGATTAGTGCCAAAAAGAGGGCTAACACTTTGCCCCTCAGAATCTATCTTCATCGACAGAGGAAGGTGTATTCTGAAATCAGAACTAAAGCACAAACGGTCGAGCTGCTATTGTCGCGCCGGACCATATCAAGGCCAGAAAACCGACGGTCCGATGTTGTATTAAGACCAGAAATCCGACGACCATGCCAGGTCGTATTAAGGCCAGAAAACCAACAACTATCGGAAACCGTATTAAGGCTGAGATGATGATCGCCACTGGTACAAAAGTTGGTTCCTGCAAATACAAAATAAACCATGGGTCAGCATTTTATTCCACTTGGCTTTAAAGGGTGGCGAGCATAAACCATACTCGACTTAGTGGCGACCATAAACCATACTCGGCTTAGTGGCGAGCATAAACCATACTCGGCTTAGGGGCGAGCATAAACCATACTCGGCTTAGTGGCGAGCATAAACCGTACTCGGCGTAGGGGTGGGCATAAACCATACTCAGCTTAATGGCGAACACTAATCTGGTTCGGCTCAGAAATTTTACAACAATCGATCTACTTTTGCAAAAAGTAAAGTTCATAACTGCCAAGCAACTATTACAAAGAAAAACTATGGGGACAACGATTGATTACATAGCATCAAGGTGTCCCTATTATTGAAAGAAATACATCGAGAGAAAAGATAAAAAATCTAATTAATGATAATGCCGCGAGTGCTAGTCTCAGGGTCCTTTCCATTTCTAGGAGCTTGCGGACCACCCTGAGGAGCTTGGGCAGAAGGTCGCAGCGACATGGCCGGGGTGCAATTTTTGACATACTCAGCAAGTTCCCCTTTTCTGACTCGCCCTTCGATGAGATTGCACAGATGTCGACAATCATTTGTATTATGTCCAGCTACGTTGTGGAATATACAATGCTTGCCGGAGTCAAGTTCCATCTGGGTCGGTTCTCGTTGAGGTGGCCTTGGAGTGGGGAAGGACTCGCGCATATCGAGATAGATATCGAGCAAAGAGGAATAGAGCTCGGTGTACCGATTATATTTGTTTTCATTTCGAGGTCGTACATTGCGTTTATCCTTTTCTAGGGCCGTTCCTCTTCCTTTATTCTGGCCATTGCCGTTGAGTGGACCTTGTTGTTTGGCTACTAAAACTTCAAGGCTCTCCATCTCAAGGCTGGCATCCTCTTGTCGGAGGAATCTTTCGGCCTCGGAATAGAAATCATCTATATCTTTGGGAGGATCCCTAGTTAAGGAGTTCGAGAATTCTGATCTCTTCTGGACTCCCGCGATGGCTGCCATCAACACCATCGATGGCTCGGGCCGATCGACAGATGCTACGGCTGCGTTGAACCTTTCGAGGAAGGATCTTAGCGTCTCTCCGGATCGCTGTTTGATGGTAGATAGAAACATGACACTTTTCGGTCGAGAGATATGCACTCGAAACTGCTCGATGAAGCGGGTGACCAGAGTATTCCAACTACTGATCGACTCCGTTGTTAGCTGCCGAAACCACATACCGGCTATATTTGTGAGAAAGAGTGGAAAGCACTTAGCCATGAAGCTGGTCGATGCACCAAGTACTTCCATATGTCGCATGTATCGCATAAGATGAATGGTCGGGTCAGTGCGACCGTTGTATGGTTCGATGGCAGGGAACCTGAAGTCCGGAGGGTTTCGAGAATTTCTGATTTCTCTAGTGAAGGGATTGCGATTGACATTGTCTATGTCTTGCTGCGAAGAATTGCCCCGAGTGAAACGTCGGATGATGCTTCCAAGCTGACTCCCATCTCCGAGGAGTCATTGCCATGAACTTAACTCTGCATCCTGAGGGGGTTCTGCACAAGGATCCGACAAAAGCATGCTCGGAAGGGGGGCCGTTGGCTGGGCTCGACCTCCGAGAGTTGAGTGAAGGTGTGAGGGAAGGTGAGATCTGGCGGGTGGTTCTGGGTAGAATGGCCCCTCTGGAACCTGATGAGTTGTGGATCGAGCCATATTTGTAGCTAAAGGTCTAGGTTGATCCAGCATAGCATGTGATGTTCGGGGACCAGAGTTGCCTCCGTTTGAAGCGAGGTTGGGAGTGTCTACGGTAGCGTTTTCTTCCGCTACGGTGAGGGCCGGCATGGTAGGGTGGCTTCCCTCGTTCGAAGGGAAGGCTACTCCAACTCTTCGTTGAAGAGGAAGAGTGGTTAGACTGGTTTGTCGCAAGATCCCGGGTTGTAATGGGAATGGCGTTGATTATGAGGGACCCGGGGGTAGCTCGACTGATTCGGTAGGTCGAGATGTTCCAAAGAGTGGAGGCATATTTGCCAGACGACCTAGATCTTGGTCGTGTAACACCCCACCTCCGCTAGGGTCACTTACAAAGGGAATGCACTAGCTTGGGTGGAGTATTATCTAGGTAAACATGCACAGAAATATTACAAGACAGAACATAAATAAAACAGCGGAAGGAAACCCAAATTTCATTGCTTTAAAATCTAGTAAGGTCTAAAGCCTTTTACATCAAAATGCTATTAAGTCAATTACATCGAAATCTGTCTTGCAATAGTAAACAAGCATAAAACCATAGTTATAAATCATTCCCCGATAAAGCAAAGCAAGCCATAGCCAAGAGAAATCCAAGCCGTACATGAAAGAGCTTTGGAGCTTGGTAAGATCCGAACTAAGCTGTATTCCCACCCTGCGAACCTGGGGGGGGGGGAGGGAACAGAAGAAAAAGAGGTGAAACAAAACGGGTCAGTCATAAAGACTGAGTAAGTCCTAGTGACTTTCAGCATAAAAACAGGTAAAGATAACATGGCATGAATAAACTGAAAGTAAACATAAACATGATGACAAGATAAGCTACAGGAAAGATAACTAAGAATAACCTCATATGGTTTTTGTCAAGTATAACATCTCCAGGTTTCCATTCAAGATAAACTAAGTATAATTTCGCAAGATTTCTATCAAGCATCGCAAGATTTCTCTGCTTTACCATTAAAATATTTCTATGATATCTATTTGCTCTGCACCAACCGTACTAGTATCCCAACCCGTGTCATGTGTTGACTATAAAATGATCCCTTGCCCAATGTCATGAAATGATCCATTACTTGGTCTCACGAAACGATCTATTAATCGATCGACTCCCTACAAGTCCTATCTCGTTCATGTGTCTGTGTCATACGGCCCTATCACGAATGTAGTCACCTGTGCTAGGTCCACCATAGGGTGTATCAGGCCCTAGGGTGCTAACCACCGACACGAATCAAGCACGCACAGTGTAAACCTACTGGTGCCCAATGCCTGCTTTTTCAACTCCGGACTACGTGCACGACCATAGTCCGCCTGAACCTACAATGGCGCACCAACTCAGCCGTCGTTCTGGTCGCTTACAATCAGCCCAGTAATCGTGCCCCACCCTGCCTAGTTCTAGGGTACCATGATACATCTAGTGGGTTACTGCTAAAAAGGACCGCGTAACTAGGGTTTCCGTCCAGCAGGTTAAGTGTTGTCATTTAAATTTGAGACTTAACCCATCAGTCTAGCATGTCAAGTTGGTTAAGTGTGGTCATTCAAGTTCGTGACTTAACCCGTTTATGTGTCATGTCAAATTGGCTAAATGTTGTCGTTTAAGTTCATGACTTAGCCCTACGAATCATGTGTCAAGTTGGTTAAGTATGCTCAAGCGGTTCGTGACTTAACCCTACCAAACCATCGTGTCAAATTGGTTAAGTATATTCAAGCGGTTCATGACTTAACCCTATCAAACCATCGTGTCAAATTGGTTAAGTATATTCAAGCAGTTCATGACTTAACCCTATCAAATCATCGTATTAAATTGGTTAAGTATATTTAAGCAGTTCAGGACTTAACCCTATCAAGTCATCGTGTCAAATTGGTTAAGTATATTCAAGTGGTTCATGACTTAACCCTATCAAGTGGCATTAATTCATTAATGCACTTCAACCTCTCACATTAGACTAACTGTTGTGGTCACTGGATTTTCCGGGCGGTTCCGGGCAGATTTACACCACAACATAGTCTAACCTCGGGTTTTACGTGCGATATGACCAACTACCCACATTGGATCCTATTGTTTGCAACCACTGGATTTGCCGGGCGGTTCTGGGCAGATTTACACTGCAAACTCAACCCAACCTCGAGTTGGCCATTTTCAAGTTTTTCTAATTTTCATGCCCACATTCAAGTTTTCATGTCAAAATTCATGTCGAGTTTTCATGTCATGTTTCATGTCAAATCATGTCAAGTTTTCAAGGCAAGTTTTATATTAAGTCGATGTCAGGTTCGTGTCCATATCCAGGTTCAAGTTATAACATCGTTCATGTTTCAAGTTTTGCCTATTATCGAGTTCATAATTCATGTTCATAACCAATTCATGTTTTTGCCTATTCTACCCAAATCGTAATCCCATCGCACGTGAACGTGAATCGTTCTATACTACAAACAAATCCAAATCTCGAAATAGAGGGAATAGCATCAAAACTATGATAGGCAAAAGAGATGAGCTTAAAGCGATAAAAAGGGGGGTTACAAGACTAGCATGACATAACTTGAGATAATTGGTTACCACATCACTGACATATAGGATTCCAAATCTAGCAAGATAAGGCGATGGTCATGATAAACACCGACATAAAAGAATAGGCGTGCAAAAGCAAGCCAAATACAAGAATAATGGATCTAGTGGTTTTGGTGTACATAATTGCGAATAAACTAAGCAATTCACACCCTAGGTATATGATTCAACAAAATGTCAATTCGGTGCACAACATGGTTTTCAACTATGGTGTCATGGGCATGAACAATCAACTATAATAGTCTTAGGCAATTAACCCCAACAGTCATTGGTACAAATCTCATAGCTATGAATCATAAGCGACTCATCACATGATCATGGATAATTATCAAAAATAGTTCTAGGAAAATAGTCATGGACAATTAACAGTAATAGTTTCAAAGTCATGGTCATAGATAATGGTCTAATGTTCATAATCATAGGTAATAATCCTCATAGTCAAGGGTCATAGGTGATTAACCACAATTGTCCTTGTCATAGTCATAGGCAACAGTCTTACGTTCAACGTCATAGGCATAGGCATAGTCTTATTAGTCATAGGCGGTCTTATGTTCACCGTCATAGTCACAGGCATAGTCATATTAGTCATAGGCAGTCTTATGTTCTCAGTCATAGTCCTTGTCCATTAACAATACATTCAACGTCATAGGCATGTTAAGGTTATAGACACGAGAGAATTTGATTTACAACATGAATAGGTCCGAAAGTCAAGATCCAAGACGAACAAGAATAAATAAGAATCAATCACCATACGCAGATCCAATTCCAATTTACAACATGGATATTAAGTTTACAGCTTTTATCTAAAAGTAACTTGAACTTACATTGATTACCTAAGAGAGGACAAATTGATTCATTGTCGCGTTGAAACGTCTAACTTGATTAATCTTCTGATTTGATTCAATATGGTCTAGGCGTCATTGCTTGAAGCCGTTGAATCTTTACTTGAATTGAGTTGCTTAGGTTGATGTTGATTAGCTTCTAGTTTTGATTCCAACAGAGTAGCGACACCATTTTTATTTTTATTTAGAACAGAGGCAGAGTAGAAGCAGAATAGAATTGTGTAGAGAAGGCTAGGTTTGGGGCTTTTTAAATAGGTTTAGGCAGATGAATCTGGACAGAAATCGGACTAGATACATCAGAACGAACACTGGCCCAAAAATGGGCTCGGGGACTAGGTCGACACCCAAGTCGACTGCCCAGTCGACCTGGGGGGGGGGGGGGGTTGACTGCCCAGTCGACCTGGGTCTGGGCGGGAAATTTCCCGCCCAGTCTTTTCTGCGTTTGAAATTCGAATTTTGAATTCGAATTCGAGCTAATTTGAACTCTGAATATTTCTGAAACTTCGGAGGGTCATATCTCCCTCATACGGACTCCGATTCTCGCAAACTCGGACTCGTTTCCAAGCAGAATTTCGAGACGGACGCAATGGCGCAACCTGTTTCCCACGATTCTCATTTTAAAATTTAATTCTGCCTTGATTTTTTGTTTTAACATGTTGTTAAAATTCGGGTTGTTACATTCTCCCCTCCTTAAAGGATTTCGTCCCCGAAATCTTCAAGTTAAGGAGAATGTGTCCTACCATCCAATCATCCATCTACTCAATCATCAATCACAGGCATCCATCGTCCTTAATAGATTTCTAATGCTGTGTGAACATATGCAGAAAGTGTGTGTATATGTTCCTTGTCTAATGCAAATGATCAGGCCTGATTGATCTTCTTAATGCAAAATATCTTTAGTGCCATGAGTCCAACATGTATGCAAATGGTCCTAGTCACAATAACACTACATGTGTGCACAAACATCCATCCATATGCAACATCCACATGATAACACATTCAAATTCATCCATAAACAAGTATAAACACTCATGCATATGCAATATGAAAGGTGACTGAGCCAATCTAGTGCCTAATGTGTAAATGCATCCACGAGCAACCACTAGCAACCACTAGCAACCACTAGCAACCACTTGCAGCCACTTGCAACCATCAATCATAACATGTCTCAAACACATGTTTACACCCAATTGTTCCTACCTAAAGGTATAGCCGAATGATAGAAGCAAGTAAAAACCTTGTACCCATTAGGCCATGTCAAAACTGGAAATATATGTCACATATATACTGATCAGGAGAAGAACTCTCTAAGCACCAGCCCCAGAGACCGAAATCAACATCAGGCTGACACCCAAAGAATTACTCAACCAAACCAATATACGTTTCGAGGAAACTAAGCATGATGGACTCCTTTTAGGTCACAAGGGAATCCCTTCCTAAAACCAACCCATATCCTATAAAACCCAAAGAGTTTAGTCAACCCAACGAACACCATCAAGCCCCAAAATGTATTACTAACAGATGAGTCATACTACCTATGGGGTTTGCAACAGAAATTTGATTGAGAATAGGACCGAGAGGAAAAAGATAACATGCAAGTAAGCTCTACAGGAAAAGAGGGACCAAGGATATACTCTTAAAAAGAGATATGATGCACGTATCTAGTCTTCAATCTTCTAAGTCACGTTTCCTTGAGCTTAACTCCATTGTGCTTTGACCGTCTTTAACTTCACAGATTCTTAATTCTTGTTTCCAAAATATGAGTTGGAACTCATTTCACTGTTGCCTCTCGTTCCACTTTCACTTATCCTCCTTTTAGTATACTCGGCTCAAACTTAACTACGTACTCATGGTTTCATGCAAGCTCTCCAAAATTCACTAGTGAATCTTGGATCTCGTTCACTTACTAAGAGGTATTCCACGCAGAAGAACTATCTCTTGAAAATAACAAATATCAACCATGTTGCCAAATGTACTTACTAAGGTGACTTTCTACAACTCATGCATAAGTGAAATGAACCATCCGCCTTAGTGGTGAACACTACTCGAGCGGATCAATAAATGTATCAAGAGATTCTAGGTAACTAATCATGAGAGAACCCTAAAGGTTACACGCGACTTCGATGGTATTACCGAGGCAAGTCAAGAGTCTAACTACCCTCTTTTCAAAACCGAGAATGTCACCCTTACTGGATAACTACTCCATCGCTAGAATCAACCCATAGTCCAAAACATAAACATAAGCATTACTTCTAAACTCAACACTTAGCATAGACATTCTCAAATCCAAACAAATCATGAATACATGAGCCGATTCCCCAATAGGATTTGAGACAAAAATGGGATCCTCTACTACGCTAGTACTAAGGTGCAGAGACTCAACTATCGAGGCAGAATTAAAAGGATGCGATGTATAAAAACAAAGTTCCCATGGTATGATAGAAAAGAGAAGCTAAACTTTTAATAGAAATGTTACCACCTCTCTTAGGTATGCTAGTAGTGAGAGCATACAATTGCCCTCTCGACGATCTTGTTCTTTGCCCTTTTCCTTGTCCTATGATACTTAACTACATGTCCCTTTTTACCATACCAACGATGTTCTTTCTTGTCATGGGTTTTATTATTCTTTTACTTTGACCTCTTCCCTTTCACCTTTTCCTCCTTCGTGGATTACGCCTTATCAACAAGTTTCTCATCCTTAGGCTTGTGTTCTTTATCCTCGTTCTTACTATCCTTGTATAGCTTGTTGACAAGTTTCTCGAAAGCTACCTCCATCGCACGGCAACCCTACAAAGCTTGAAATAAGATTAGTCGTAGATGGAACTACTGCGGCTACAGATGGAGGTTGGGCACTACTTTTCCCTCCGACATGTGTTGTATGCCTACAAACTATGGTGAAAAAGAAAGAGAGAAGAGACTCAAGGAGAGAATCAAAAGATAGGTGCATATGGCTTTGGGGAACATGCCTTTCGTAAAACAAAACTTTTCTTTAGAAAAATGCTTCTTTGTAAACGTTTTGAAAATAGTTTCAGAAGGTTTTTTTTTTCTCAAAAGCTTTTTCCCAGTCTGGTAACCTTCTGCTCTGATACCAAATGTAACACCCCACCTCCGCTAGGGTCACTCACAAAGGGAATGCACTAGCTTTGGTGGAGTATTATCTAGGTAAACATACACAGAAATATTACAAGACAGAACATAAATAAAACAGTAGAAGGAAACCCAAATTTCATTGCTTTAAAATCTAGTAAGGTCTAAAGCCTTTTACATCAAAATGCTATTAAGTCAATTACATCGAAATCTGTCTTGCAATAGTAAAGAAGCATAAAACCATAGTTATAAATCATTCACCGATAAAGCAAATCAAGACATAGCCAAGAGAAATCCAAGCCGTACATGAAAGAGCTTTGGAGCTTGGTAAGATCCGAACTAAGCTGTATTCCCACCCTGCGAACCTGGGGGGGGGGGGGGGGGAACGGAAGAAAAAGAGGCGAAACAAAACGGGTCAGTCATAAAGACTGAGTAAGTCCTAGTGACTTTCAGCATAAAAACAGGTAAAGATAACATGACATGAATAAACTGAAAGTAAACATAAGCATGATGACAAGATAAGCTACAGGAAAGATAACTAAGAATAACCTCATATGGTTTTTGTCAAGTATAACATCGCCAGGTTTCCATTCAAGATAAACTAAGTATAATTTCGCAAGATTTTTATCAAGCATCGCAAGATTTCTCTGCTTTACCATTAAAATATTTCTATGATATCTATTTGCTCTGCACCAACCGTACTAGTATCCCAACCCATGTCATGTGTTGACTATAAAATGATCCCTTGCCCAATGTCATGAAATGATCCATTACTTGGTCTCGCGAAACGATCTATTAATCGATCGGCTCCCTACAAGTCCTATCTCGTTAATGTGTCTGTGTCATACGGCCCTATCACGAATGTAGTCACCTATGCTAGGTCCACCATAGGGTGTATCAAGCCCTAGGGTGCCAACCACCGACACGAATCAAGCACGCACAGTATAAACCTACTGGTGCCCAATGCCTGCTTTTTCAACTCCGGACTACGTGCACGACCGTAGTCCGCCTGAACCTACAATGGCGCACCAACTCAGCCGTCGTTCTAGACGCTTACAATCAGCCCAGTAATCGTGCCCCACCCTGCCTAGTTCCAGGGTACCATGATACATCTAGTGGGTTACTACTGAAAAGGACCGCGTAACTAGGGTTTCCATCCAGCAGGTTAAGTGTTGTCATTTAAATTCGAGACTTAACCCCATCAGTCTAGCATGTCAAGTTGGTTAAGTGTGGTCATTCAAGTTCGTGACTTAACCCGTCTACGTGTCATGTCAAATTGGCTAAGTGTTATCGTTCAAGTTCATGACTTAGCCCTACGAATCATGTGTCAAGTTGGTTAAGTATGTTCAAGCGGTTCATGACTTAACCCTACCAAACCATCGTGTCAAATTGGTTAAGTATATTCAAGCGGTTCATGACTTAACCCTATCAAACCATCGTGTCAAATTGGTTAAGTATATTCAAGCGGTTCATGACTTAACCCTATCAAATCATCATATTAAATTGGTTAAGTATATTCAAGCGGTTCAGGACTTAACCCTATCAAGTCATCGTGTCAAATTGGTTAAGTATATTCAAGTGGTTCATGACTTAACCCTATCAAGTGGCATTAATTCATTAATGCACTTCAACGTCTCACATTAGACTAACTGTTGTGGTCACTGGATTTGCCGGGTGGTTCCGGGCAGATTTACACCACAACATAGTCTAACCTCGGGTTTTGCGTGCGATATGACCAACTACCCACATTGGATCCTATTGTTTGCAACCACTGGATTTGCCGGGCGGTTCCGGGCAGATTTACACTGCAAACTTAACCCAACCTCGAGTTGGCCATTTTCAAGTTTTTCTAATTATCATGCCCACATTCAAGTTTTCATGTCGAGTTTTCATGTCATGTTTCATGTCAAATCATGTCAAGTTTTCAAGGCAAGTTTTATATAAAGTCGATGTCAGGTTCGTGTCCATATCCAGGTTCAAGTTATAACAGCGTTCATGTTTCAAGTTTTGCCTATTATCGAGTTCATAATTCATGTTCATAACCAATTCATGTTTTTGCCTATTCTACCCAAATCATATTCCCATCGCACGTGAACGTGAATCGTTCTATACTACAAACAAATCCAAATCTCGAAATAGAGGGAATAGCATCAAAACTATGATAGGCAAAAGAGATGAGCATAAAGCGATAAAAAGGGGGGTTACAAGACTAGCATGACATAACTTGAGATAATTGGTTACCACATCACTGACATATAGGATTCCAAATCTAGCAAGATAAGGCGATGGCCATGATAAACACCGACATAAAAGAATAGGCGTGCAAAAGCAAGCCAAATACAAGAATAATGGATCTAGTGGTTTTGGTGTACATAATTGCGAATAAACTAAGCAAGTCACACCCTAGGTATATGATTCAACAAAATGTCAATTCGGTGCACAACATGGTTTTCAACTATGGTGTCATGGGCATGAACAATCAACTATAATAGTCTTAGGCAATTAACCCCAACAGTCATTGCTACAAATCTCATAGCTATGAATCATAAGCGACTCATCACATGATCATGGATAATTATCAAAAATAGTTCTAGGCAAATAGTCATGGACAATTAACAGTAATAGTTTCAAAGTCATGGTCATAGATAATGGTCTTATGTTCATAATCATAGGTAATAATCCTCATAGTCAAGGGTCATAGGTGATTAACCACAATTGTCCTTGTCATAGTCATAGGCAACAGTCTTACGTTCACCGTCATAGGCATAGGCATAGTCTTATTAGTCATAGGCGGTCTTATGTTCACCGTCATAGTCACAGGCATAGTCATATTAGTCATAGGCAGTCTTATGTTCTCAGTCATAGTCCTTGTCCATTAACAATATATTCAACGTCATAGGCATGTTAAGGTTATAGACACGAGAGAATTTGATTTACAACATGAATAGGTCCGAAAGTCAAGATCCAAGACGAACAAGAATCAATCACCATACATAGATCCAATTCCAATTTACAACATGGATATTAAGTTTATAACTTTTATCTAAAAGTAACTTGAACTTACATTGATTGGCTAAGAGAGGACAAATCGATTCGTTGTCGCGTTGAAATGTCTAACTTGATTAATCTTCTGATTTGATTCAATATGGTCTAGGCGTCATTGCTTGAAGCCGTTGAATCTTTACTTGAATTGAGTTGCTTAGGTTGATGTTGATTAGCTTCTAGTTTTGATTCCAGCAGAGTAGCGACGCCATTTTTATTTAGAACAGAGGCAGAGTAGAAGCAGAATAGAATTGTGTAGAGAAGGCTAGGTTTGGGGCTGTTTAAATAGGTTTAGGTAGATGAATCTGGACAAAAATCGAACTAGATACATCAGAACGAACACTGGCCCAAAAATGGGCTCGGGGACCAGGTCGACACCCAAGTCAACTACCCAGTCGACCTGGGGGGGGGGGGGGTAGACTGCCCAGTCGACTCCCTAGTCGACCTGGGTATGGGCGGGAAATTTCCCGCCCAGTCTATTCTGCGTTTGAAATTCGATTTTTGAATTCGAATTCGAGCTGTTTTGAACTCTGAATATTTCTGAAACTTCGGAGGGTCGTATCTCCCTCATACGGACTCCGATTCTCGCAAACTTGGACTCGTTTCCAAGCAGAATTTCGAGACGGACGCAATGGCGCAACCCGTTTCCCATGATTCTCAATTTAAAATTTAATTCTGCCTTGATTTCTTGTTTTAACATATTGTTAAAATTCGGGTTGTTACAGGTCGCCTGCCTCTTGAGGTTCTGTTGTTGTAGCCGCGCTGGTTGCTGGAAGCGATATTCTCGGCTGGGATCGATCGGTTGGTGGAACCAAACCAGGATGAAATAAAGGTGTAGCCTGATCAGTGGCCTAATTTCGTGCAGACCGAAGATCGGTTATTGCCCCAGATTCGGTCGATGGAGGAATTGATGTTGAAGCGTTCAACCCTGTTTCTAGTCGACCGAGAAGGTGATCCATAAACTGCTGTTGTCGTTCGAGGACTTTACCCTGAGATGTCATATGGTTTCTGAGTTCGACCATGATTTTATCCATGTAGTCCTGGGTAAGGAATCGGGACATGTTGTCATCAGAGGAAACTTCGTGGCTTGCTTCTGTAGCATCGGCATCCGCTGCATCGGCGTTTGCGGGACGAGAGGATGTTGCATCTTTCTTTCGTTTGTTCGCCATGACCTGGGATAAGCAGGAGCTCGATGGCGGTGTCGGTGCGCTTGCCCCTACCTGGCGCGCTAAAGTGTTGACGTCAAAAGTTGGTCACTAGTGACGATCAACCCCCAATCGCGTGATCTACACATGAATAAAGATAAAATACGCAATAAAAAGTAAAAGCACGGGGATCACACACAGAATTTTTATAGTGGTTCGGCAAAGACAATGCCTACGTCCACTTTATATATTATTTCTCTCTCTTTTTTTTTTATTATAAATACAATGCTTTTTCTGTTTGGAGAAAAGAAAGAGAATGACTATTTTCCTTTCTTCCTTTTGAGAGATTAAGATTCTGGAGGAGGGTAGAGAAGAAAAGTTTGGAGAAAGCCGTATGGCCAAGAGAAGTCGTCCTTTTTCTCTTTAAGCATGGAGGTATTTATAGGTGGAAAATGCTACTTGGGCTGTTGTGAAATGGTCCGGCCATTTCGGGAAGGTCCAGACACATGGAATCCATCCATTGGCTCGAATTGCGGCTGGAAAACTGATTCCACTGCTCATAAATAGTATCCTCGAAAGTTGTGGCTGACGTGGCATCCATGGAGAGGTATATCCAAAGCAGAGCTTTGCCCGCATATGGCTGACCGCCATTATCTCCTTGGAAGTCGGGATATTAAGTGGACTGGCTCTGTAGAAATCTTCCACGCTGGCCCGAGATAACCGGTCGACGAGTTCTTTCTGGAAGCGAGAAACTCATTCGCCTTGGTAAGCGATTTTTCAGGTAATGCGCAGTCAATCTGACTGAGTTGGATTTGGGCCGATAGGCCGATATACCATTGCTTGATGTAGCGCCCCTGATGGGCCTCTTGGAGCGCAACTTGTATTTGGTTGTGCGTTTGGGCTTTGGTTTTGGCCCGATAAGATTAGTGCCAAAAAGATGTCTAACACAGGTATAAACAGGTTGAATAGGATAAGCAGAATAGATAGGATAATATGGACCAAGCTATGCTTCTCAGTTATTTTTCTCTGCACCAATACTAGTATAAAATATATGTTATAGGATTAGGTATCCCCTAATTACTTAACAGAAACAAAATGATCCCAATAGAAACATAATGGTAGTTCTATGTGTACTCTAGTTACATAACGGGTTTTACACCAAACAGAAAAAACAGGTACCTTAACAGAAATAATGGGTGTTACCCCAAACATAAATAACGGGTACCTAAATAGAAAAATAAACAAGAAGGACTAGATGTACCGTGACGACCTCCCATAACCCCTGCACTTAACAAGTGGAATAATGCATTGAAAGACGTGTCAGGCAGCTATGGACGATCATCAAGGTATGGTAACACAATCAGGACCTGTCGTAAAACTCACAGCGTAAGGATAAAATATAATAGAACATATACAACATGTAATATATAGTGAAGCATATTTGAGAAGAATTCCGAACTTACAAACAACCAGAAAGTATATCTAACACAAGGATTTCAACATAAGTCTGTAAAGATTTGCCTCACTACAACACTCAGAGAAGAAACAATAGACAGCGAAAACAAATACTATATAGTAATAAAACTGGTATGTAAGCCTCCAGCTCGCCATCGATCAGCATCATTGTCTCACCAAACCATCACCTATCACCTGCCACTCAGTCTGCCCATCCACAACCAGATGAACAACCCAAGGTAATAAGAGGAAACATAAAACCTTGAGTCAGACAATAGTCTTAGTGAGCGATAAAACAAATATCTAGCATCATCACTAAAGTATATGAGAATGGGTAAATAACAAACTAATCTACCCACAACATCAGAGAAGGACTCAACCTCGTCTTCCCCACATCAACAGTGGTAGCCTTTACATCAAACATTTCAACCGTTTATTTATGGAAACCAGAACAACCATTCAATCATGGCAATAAGAAGCAAACACCACTAGAACTCATAGCATCCAGATTACATGCATCTTACGTAAATCATCCTAATCGAATTTAAATTCTCTCAAGAACAAGCCCCAGAGGCCTAAACCAATATCAGACAAGCACCCAAAAGAAATTTCCTTTGACTTTGGATAATCTACATGAGATGATACAAACAAGGCAACTAATCAACCATGATGGACTCTGGCTATCACCGCCAATCCTGCTTCGAAAACATCGTTAATCGTATGATGACCTACCATGTGATATGTCAAGGGCTAATGGTAACCCCAGTTCTAGCATAAACTTAATATGCCTTTCAACGATACATATGTTTGTCTAACCATGACAACTAGGCCTTTCAACAATACCCGGGGTACTCGACCAGCAACCTTCCAGTCTTTTGGGTGCCACCATTGCACCCCTGCTTTGAGCCTGCCAGAACTTAAGGCAACCAACCTTCGCATCTCTAGTCATCCAACTTGACAACCACAGCTCAAGCAACCTTCTCAAGCAACCATTATCCACCAACTCACAACCTTTGAGTTGTCTTCTCATTCATTTTTCCATACTGCGCTGCGGCACGGGTTCAGGTACTTCTGTCCGAATTTTTTCGGGAGGCTCTTTCGTTCAAATCTAGGGCTTACCCGAAAAAATATTTTTTTTCCAGAAATGCCCCTGTACGACCGACCCCCTTGGAATGACCGACCCCTGGTGACCGATCCCACAACATCACAGCAGGGACCGACCGACCCTGCTGCTCGACCCAAGCTTGCTCGACCCCTTCTACTCGACCGACCCGGAGCTCATTTCCGCAGACCAACCGACCCGATCCCAAGCTGCTCGACTAGAACCCTGCTCGACCAGACCCTGTTTGATAAGACCCTGCTCGACCCAACCAGACCGACCCCCTCTGATCGAGCCCATGCTCGACTGAACACCCATTTGTGTGCACGACCGACCCGCCTTTCTTGAGCCTAAGGCTGCTCGACCCCTCCACATGCTCGAGCCAACCCTACTCGACCCCGCTATGCACGAGCCATGCTGCTCGACCGAGCCTCCTCTGCTCGACCCTCCTTTGTATTGCACTATACTACAGTTGTACTACATTATAATACACGCTCGACCCATAGCCTGACAAACCCAATCCACGTCCAATTTTGACCAAAACTTCGCCAATCGACAAGATAGACAAAATGTGCTCATTCATTTCATCTAATACAACCATAAGCATGTGGTGAAATCACTAACAACATGAATATGATGATTTTCACCAGAATTATGCAAATTTTACCGAAATCAGGATAAATGAACATATGAACATAATTATGGATCTAACTCACATAAACACATGAAATAGCATAGAAAGTACCGGTTTCAAGTTGCAAAATTAGATCCTATAACGATTCATATGAAATTAAACTTACCATGATATAGATCTAAGGAAAACGATATGAAAACGATGAAATTAAGATCATAGAATTCATATACTTGCTTGAATCCGTGTGAGAGATGCATATCACTCACCAATTATCCAAAACAATACAAAAGCACTTAGATCAAGATCCGGACAACGAAGAATTTGATCCAAACTCTTCAGTTCACACTCTCACTTGGAATGGTGTAGATCTAGCTCCAAATGTTGTATATCTTCGATTTTCTAAGCTTTAATGGTGGAAAGGTGAAGAGAATGGATGAATGGAGGAACTCTAACTCTTCCAAATGAAGGAATGGAGAAAGTAAATTATTCTCCATGCCTCCTACTCCATATTTATAGCCTCCACCAGCCCACTAATGGGCCTTCCGAATCAGCCCATTATGGCTTAGCAAACCTGAACAGCTAACTGTAAAACCATAAAATAGCTATTCCTCCAAAAACGCTGATCCAAATCTTTAATATGACCCCTCTACGGAAAGGGACACATCATTTCCTTTCCAATGGCACATGTCTAAACACTTGATTCAATATCAGTCAAAAGTTATTCTATGTAAAAGACTGATATGGGCCAAATGGCCACAAACAAAATTGTTAAATATTATGGACATGTCTCACATCCCCATAAACAATATATTAAAATATGAGAATGATCCAACCCTCAGGGAATAAAATAAAAATATTTTACGATCCTCGGGTACGTAAAATGCGGCCTGTTGCATTCTCCCCCTTAGGAATTCCACCCCCTAAATTCCAATAAACACAAGCAACCGCAACAATTCCGCATGTCTATCACTCATGATAACCAATTCTATCATCCAAACTAGCAGCCATCAGACCATGCATCCATAGACTTATCCTAGCACGCGGAATTCTAACACAAACACAATAGTACGGGTTACAATGACGTAAGGTGACACGACATCAATGGGTCATACCGACGAAAAGTTCAAGATGGGTCGCCTTCATGCTCTCTTCCGTCTCCCACATACAATCGTCGCTATCCTAGCTCCATTGTACCTTGACTAGCTTAACCGCCTTCCTCCTAAGCTATTTCGTGTCATTCCCCACGACACAAAGTGGCTTACAAGGTCTCGTAGCCAAAGTCTCAACTTTTAGGTCTTCGTACCATTCTGGAGATAACACCACATTCGAATCACACACGAATTTTCATAGAAACAACACATGGAAAACATTATGCACACTCGACATCTTCTCAGGTAACTCCAATCTATATGTGAGCTTTCCAATTCGTTCGACTATCGGAAATGGTCCAACGAACCTAGGAGCTAAATTTCCTTTATTTCCAAATCGAACCACATGCTTCAACGACAAAATCTTCACAAAAACCATAACGCTAACGTCGAACTCTAAATCCTTTCGACGCTTATCAGCATAACCCTTCTGATGATCTTGGGCTGCCTTCATTCGTTGCTGAACGATCTCGTTACAATCCGATGTTTCTCTTATCATCTCTAGCCCAAGTACAAACAATCTCCAGTTTCTAACCAACAAGCCGGATAATTACACGGCCTACCATACAATGCCTCGTATGGTGAAATCCCAATGATAGACTGGTAGCTATTATTATATGCAAACTCATCTAGATATAGATGGTCTTCCCATGATCCTCCGAAGTCTAGTACACGAGCCCTCAGAAGGTCTTCCAAAAATGGTTAACCCTCTGGGTTTGACCATCAATTTGGGGATTGTAAGCCGTACTTAAACACAACTTGATTCCCAATGCTTCCTGCAAAATCTTCCAAAATCCACTTGTAAATAATGGATCCCGGTCACTCACTATGCTCTTCGGGATACCATGGAATTGAACTTTCCATTTTACATAAAGTTTAGCCAATTTCGATGTTATTCTAGTTGACTTGACAGAAATGAACCTTGCACTTTTGGTCAAGTGATCCACTATGACCAAAATTCCTTCGTTTCATGCCCTGGTTCTAGGTAATCCATCGATAAAATCCATCCTCATCTGCTCCCACTTCCACGGAGGAACTTCCAATGGCTGAGGAAATCCACTCGGCTTCTTCTGTTCAGCTTTCACCAACTGATAGTTCATGCACTTGGAAATGAACTTTCCGATATCCCTCTTCATCCCTTTACAGTAGCAGACTCAACTCATGTCCTTATACATCTTATTACCACCGGGATGAATTGTCAAATTCGAGTGATAACATTCCCTTAGAATCTCATCTCTCAGTCCGTCGATATCAGGAACAACTAGTCGCCCTTGCTTTCATAGCCAACCTTCTCGATCGACTTTGAACTCTTTATTCTCAAGTTCCAACTTCTGGATAAACTTGACAAGCTTCACATCTCGCTTTTGGCTCTCGCCAATGCTTTCGATAAGAGTAAGTCTCATTTATAAGCTTGCTAACATTTCAGGCTCTAACTCACATCGTGGCCTGTAATCGAACCTCGCCAAATACTTGAGGCTTTCCTATTCCGAAAACATCGCTCCCAAACTTGCGTGTCTTCGACTCAACGCACCTGCAACCGCGTTAACTTTACCAGGAGTATAGGCTATATCAAAATCATACGATGCTAGAAACTCCGAGCATCTTAGCCGCCGAAGATTCAAATCCTTTTGGGAGAAAATATACTTCAACAACTTGTGATCCGTGAATAGTTCGAATTGAAATCCCAACAGGTAATGTCTCCACATCTTCAGAGCAAACACAATCGCCGCCAACTCCAAATCATGAGTTGGGTAATTTCTCTCATACAGCTTCAGCTATCAACTTGCATAGGCCACAACCTTATCCGTCTGCATTAGCACTGCTCCAAGCCCAGTACCGCATGCATCGGTGTATACCACAATATCTTCATTCCCATTTGGAATGGTCAAAACAGGAGCAATCGTCAACCTCTCCTTCAGGATCCCGAACGCTTGTTCACACTTTGCATCCCATGCGAACACTTGGTTTTTCTTCATCAATCCGGTCAACGGTGCAACTATCTTTGGGAAGTCCTTGGTAAACCGTTGGTAATATCCTGCCAACTAATGGAAACTCCGAACATCCGTCGCATTTTTAGGTCGATCCCAGTCCTGGATTGCTGCCACCTTAGCGGGGTCAACCGTTATACCATATCCAAAAAAAACATGGCCTAAGAACCTCACTTTGCTCTTCCAGAAGTGACACTTCGAAAACTTAGCTCTCAGCTGATGCTTTTGTAGGATTTCCAACACAACTCTCAAGTGCATCTTATGTTCTTCCTCGTTCCAGGAGTAAACCAGAATATCATCCACGAACACAATCATGAACTTTTTCAGCTGTTCTCTGAAAACTTTATTCATAAGATCCACAGAATACACTGGTGTGTTAGTCCACCCGAATGGCATCAACAACTAATCGAAGAAACCAGATGGTGTCCAAAAAGTATCCTTCAGCATATTATCCTTTGCCACTCTCAACTGGTGAAATCTCGTTGCCAAATCCATCTGAGAATACATTTGGCCTCGTGAAGCTGATCGAACAAGTCATTAATCCTCGGCAACGAATACTTATTCTTCTTGGTCACCTTGTTCAGCTCACGATAGTCCACACACAATCTTAACGAGTCGTCTGCCTTGGTTGCAAATACGACTGGTGCACCCCAATCGGGTACAATCCTCCAAATTAATCCTTTTCCCAAAAGGTCAGGAACTTGCACCTCTAACTCTCGCTGTTCCTTAGGCGCCATCCGCCTAAGAGGCATAACGATTGGTCTAGCATCCTCGACCAAATCGACTCTAAACTCGATCTCACGATGCAGCGGCAACCCTCTGACCTCGTCAAATACATCCTCAAACTCATTCGCGATTAGCACTGTTGACAAGTCTTCCGATGGAATCACAAGCGAATACAAATAGATTACGAAGACCCCATCTTCCGGCTTACATCTAATCAACACCTTTTTCCCTTCCACATCCCCGACTCTCACCTCTAGCTTCTCGCAATTCACTCTTGTCGCATACCTCTTGAGCTAATCCATGCCCAAGATGATCCCAAACCCAGCGAAGTTAAGAACAAAGCAATCACACACAAAAGAGAAACCATGACTCGACAACACTAGATCACGACACAACATGCACAAACTGGACGAACCCCCAATAGGATTAGTCATGATCAATGGTCTATCACAAATCTCGGGTTCTAAACCCAAGCGACACACAAGCTCATTGCAAATGAAAGAATGCGATGCTCCAGTATCGAATAACACACGAACCGAAACACCATTAAATGAAAGAGTACCTTGAACGATGACACCCTTTCCCTTTTCCTACGTAGTAGGAACTCTTGAAGAAGTTGGTATAGCTTCCAAAGCATATGCCTTTACAACCTGCTTTCCCTTAGCTGATTCTGGACAATACTTCTTCTCATGTCCAGGCTTTCCACAGTTGAAACACTTCTTTTTTACTTTGGGATTCTTGCACTCATTTGAATAATGACCTTTCTGTTGGTAGTTAAAGCAAACTACCTCACTCCTATGCTTTTTCTGGCTATCCTTTCCTTTCTTCTGTTGTTGCTTCCTCTTCTTATTATTACCACCCTGTTGTGGTTTCTGAACTTCCCTAGTTGCAGCAACAATATTTGCTTCCCTAGGAAATAAGCTTTCATGACGAACAACTTTTTCCACAATCTTCTCACATGGATCGTTAAGATGATCCATTAACGACCATCCAATATAGGTATCTGGACCCATAACAAACTTCTCGTTCTTCTGATAAGGTGTGTCAATATATAAACGAACATATCTGGACAAGGCCTCAAAATCAGAAACGTAGTCAAGCACATGACGACCATTCTGCTTCAATTCCACAAACTTCTTGAATAGAGAAGATGTCTGAGCAGTGGAGATAAACTTTGCCTCGAACTTGCTTGGAATTGCTCTCATGAAATCTCTTCCTCTAGAGTCTCAAGCGTAACTGAATTCCACCATTCCATGGCCCTGCCTTATAGCTGCCTAGATACAAGCTTTCTCTTAGTTGCATCATCTAATCTCAAGTCTACAAAGATGCGAACAAAAGAATCCATCCACCTATGAACCTCCTCAGATGGTTCCATTCCTTTGAATGGCTTTCCTCCTAGACATGTATAATCCTTGCACAACTTTGCAAAATCCACAACTTTAGGAACTTGCACACCTACATCTACCGTAGCTGCACTGGAGTGGGTAACATTCACATGAATGCTTCCACCAAAACCTCAAACATGTTTGGGTAATCTGGTGCACTGCCCTTACCCCCTCCAGGCACGGCCCTTTCCTTAGCAGTATGTTTTGAAGTATGTAGACTGATTCTAAATCTACAAATTAGAATGATTAGCCACTTACAAGAAAAGCTGCTAAAAGATGTACAAACACTAGTATACTATATAGTATCATATAGTATACATCCAACTAAAATCTCCAAATACGTCTCTCATATGTAATTATGTCTTTGAACTTTGGCTAAAATCGTTAACCTTGCTCTGATGCCAAATATGACGACCCCTCATAACCCTTCACTTAACAAGAGGAAAAATGCGCTGAAAGATGTGCCAGGCAGCTACGGACGGTCATCAAGGTATGGTAACACAATAGGAACCTGTTGTAAAACTCACAGCGCAAGGATAAAATATAATAGATATATACAACATGTAATATATAATAAAGCATATTTGAACAGAAATTCCTAAATTGCAAACAACTAGAAATTATATCCAACACCAGGATTTCAACATAAGTCTGTAAAGATTTGCCTCACTACAACACTCCGGGAAGAAACAACAAACAACAAAAACAAATACTAGATACTAATAAAACTGGTACGTAAGCCTCCGGCTCGCCATTGATCAACATCGTCGTCTCACCAAACTATCAAGTATCACCTGTTACTAGTCTGCCCATCCATAACCGGATGAAAAGCCCAAGGTAATAAGAGGAAACATAAAACCTTGAGTTAGATAACAGTCATAGTGAGCGATAAAACAGATATCTAGCATCATTAATAAAGTATATGAGAATGGGTAAATAACAAACTAATCTACCCACAACATCAGAGAAGGACTCAATCTCGTCTTCCCTACATCGGCAGTGACAGCCTTTACATCAAACATTTCAACAATTTATTTATGGAAACCAAAACAAGCATTCAATCATGGCAATCAGAAACAAACACCACTAGAACTCATAGCATCCAAATTATATATATATCTCACGTAAACCATCCTAATCGAATTTAACCTCTCTCGAGAACATGCCCTAGAGGCCTAAACCAATATCAGACAAGCACCCAAGAGACACCTCCTTCGACGTTGAACAATATACGTGAGATGATACAAACAAGGCAACTAATCAACCATGACAGACTCTGGCTATCACCGCCAATCCTGCTTCAAAACCATTGTTAATCATATGACGGCTGACCTTGCCATATGTCAAGGGCTAATGGTAACCCCAATTTTAGCATAAACTCCATACGCCTTTCAACGATACATATGTTTGTCCAACCTTGATGACTAGGTCTTTCAATGATACCCAGGGTACTCGACCAACAACCTTTCAGTCTTTTGGGTGCCCCCATTGTTCCTCTGCTTTGAGCTTGCAAGAAATTTTGACAACGATAATCTCTCGGCCTTCACATCTCTAATTATCCAACTTGACAACCATTGCTTAAGCAACCTTCTCGAGCAACCATTATCCACCAACTCACAACCTTAGAGTTGTCATTTCATTCATTATTGCATACTGCGCAGCGACACGGGTTCGGGCACCTCTATCCGATTTTTTCGAGAGGCTCTTTTGTTCAAATCTAGGTCGTACCCGATTTTTTTCCTCCAGAAATGACCCTGTGCGACCGACCCCCTTAGAGAGACCGACCCCTAGTGATCGACCCCACAACATCACATTAGAGACTGATCGACCCTGCTGCTCGACCCAAGCTTGCTCGACCGACCTGTAGCTCCTTTCCCCAGACCGACCGATCCAATCCCAAACTGCTCGACCAGACCCTGCTCGACCCAACCAGACCGACCCCCTTTGCTCGAGCCCATGCTCGACCGACCACCCATTTGTGTGCGCCACCGACCTGCCTTACTCGAGCCTAAGGCTGCTCGATCCCTCCGCATGCTCGAGCCAACCCTGCTCGACCCTGTTATGCATGAGCCATGTTGCTCGACCGAAGCTCCACTGCTCGACCTGACCCTCCTTTGTACTACACTTGTACTACATTGTACTACACGCTTGACCCGTAGCCTGTACAGCCCCAATCCAAGTCCAACGTTGACCAAAACTTCGCCAATCGACAAGATCGACGAAATGTGCTCATCCAATACAACCATAAGCATGTCATGAAATCACTAACAACATGAATACGACGATTTTCACCAAAATTATAAAATTTCACCAAAATCATGATAAATGAACATATGAACATAATTATGAATCTAACTCACATAAACATACGAAATACATAGAAATTACTGGTTTTAAGATGCTAAATTAGATCCTATGACTATTCATATGAAATTAAACTTACCGTCATGTAGGTCTAAGGAAAACAACATGAAAACGATGAAACTAATATCATAAAACTCATATACTTGCTTGCATCCATGTAAGAGATGCATATCACTGACCAATTCTCCAAAACAATCCAAAAGCACTTAGATCTAGATCCGGACAACAAAGAATTTGATCCAAACTCTTCAATTCGATGAACTCATGGTGTAGATCTAGCTCTAAATGTTGTATATCTTCGATTCTCTAAGCTTTAATGGTGGAAAGGTGAAGAGAATGGAGGAATGGAGGAACTCTAGCTCTTCCGAATGAAGGAATGGAGAAAGTAAAATATTCTCCATTCCTCTTACCCCATTTTTATAGCCTCTACCAGCCCATTAATGGGCCTCCCCAAATCAGCCCATTATGGATTATCAAACCTGAACAGCCAACTGTAAAACCGTAAAACAACGATTCCTCCCAAACTGCTAAGCCAAATCTTTAATGTGACCACTCTACGGAAAAGGAAACATCATTTCCTTTCCAGTGGCACAGGTCCTAACACTTGATTAAATACCAGTCAAAAGTTATGCCTTATACAAGACTGATAGGGGAAAATGGTCACAAATAAAATTTGTAAAAATTATGGACAAGTCTCACATCCCCATAAACAACATATTAAAATATGGGAATGATCCAACCCTCAGGGAATAAAATAAAAATATTTTACGATCCTTCAGTATGTAAAATGCGGGCTGTTATATTCTCCCCCTTAGGAATTCCACCCCCAAAATTCCAACAAACACAAGCAACCACAACAATTCCGCATGTCTATCACTCATGATAGCCAATTCTATCATCCAAACTAGCAGCCATTAGACCATGCATCCATAGCCTTATCCTAGCATGCGGAATTCTAACACAAATACAATATTACAAGTTACAATGACCTAAGGTGACATGACATCAACGGGTCATACCGACGAAGAGTTCAGGATGGGTCGCCTTTATGCTCTCTTCCGTCTCCCACGTACAGTCATCGCTATCCTCACTCCATTGTACCTTGACTAGCTTAACCGTCTTCCTCCTAAGCTATTTTGTGTCATTCCCCACAAGACGAAGTGGCTTATGAGGTCTCATAGCTACGGTCTCAAATTCTAGGTCTTCATGCCGTTCTGGAGATACCACCACATTCGAATCATGCACAAACTTTCATAGAGATGACACATGGAAAACATTATGCACACTCGACATCTTCTCGGGTAACTCCAATCTATATGCAAGTTTTCCAATTCGTTCAACTATCGGAAATGGTCTAACGAACCTAGGAGCTAACTTTTCTTTATTTCCAAATCGAACCCCATGCTTCAACGGCGAAATCTTCACAAAAACCATATCGCCAATGTCGAACTCTAAATCCTTTCGATGCTTATTAGCATAACTCTTCTGACGATCTTGGGCTGCCTTCATTCGTTGCTGAACAATCTCCCTACAATCTGATGTTTCTCTTATCATCTCTGGCCCAAGTACCAACTTATCTTCAGTTTCTAACCAACAAGCCGGAGAATTACACGGCCTACCTTACAATGCCTCATATAGTGATGTTCCAATGCTAGACTGGTAGCTATTATTATATGCAAACTCAACTAGATATAGATGGTCCTCCCGTGATCCTCCGAAGTCTAGTACACAAGCCCTCAGAAGGTCTTCCAAAACTCGGTTAACCCTCTCGGTTTGACCATCAGTTTGAGGATGGTAAGCCGTACTTAAACACAACCCGGTTCCCAAAGTTTCTTGCAAACTCTTCCAAAATCTACTCATAAATAATGGATTATGCTCTTCGGGATACCATGGAATCGAACTACCCATTTCACATAAAGTTCAGCCAATTTCGATGCTATCCTAGTTGACTTGACAGGAATGAACCTTGTCCTTTAAATCTTTGATTTGGGCTTAATAAGGTTTACTTAACCCCACTGATTTAACAGATTCCACAGGTTACTTAGAGTTTCATTAAAATGTTCTGCTTAATCTTTGAATAAAGCCTACAGATTTATATGCCACCAAATTTCATTCATATTTCTAAGTATAAGATATGCCCCCAAATTTCAGTCATATTTCACAGTATAAGTCATTCCCCTAAATCCTAATCATGTTTCACAGTATAAGATATGCCCACAAACTTTCTTTCCCAATCATTCCCAAATTATCAAAATTTTGTTTGGACGCATGTTTCAACGATATTTGACTAGGTGCGAAGGTAGCCTAGGCTTATAAAATAGAAAGGGAATAAGAGAAGAACAAAAATAGGCATATGATAACAGAAATAGGCATATGATAACAATTGAACAGCAAAACAGGTGTACAGAAAATCACATGTAGTTATAACAGAACTTGTTTAGATATGAATTAGTTTCTAAACAGACATTGGTTTAGATCCAGGTTTATTAACATGTCAAGGTTACTGTTAAATTTTTATATCTAAAAGTAACATGTCAAGGTTACTTTTAAATCCAAGCAGAGGCAGCATCTCATTGTATCCATTGTTTTAGGTGTAGGAAAACAATAGAAATGCTGGCCTTTATGTATACTATCCTCCAACGAACCCAGCAAACAAACAAGTCCAGGTATAGAAAAATGTATTCGTCCAGATCAGGGTGGGGTTGACCCATCCCCACAAGGGTTGACCCATGGGTCGACCCAGGGCATGGGTCGACCCTTAACGGGTCTACTTCCCGCCTTGCCGCCTTCGTCCTCCTGCTTCATTTATTTGATTTATTTCAAAACTCTGGTTTGTTTTATTTATGCATAAAACTCTCATATGTATACAAACTTCTAAGCTTTATATTTTCCTTATACGATATCCGTTTTATGCAAACCCGGATTCCGAGATGAATGCAATGGTATAGTCTGTTTTACTTAATTCCCAATATTTAACTAAATACCCTTTAGTATATTGTTATTAATGTCCTTTTAAAATTACGGGGTGTTACATGATGTTTATATGGGTCGGCCAATTAATTGATACAGGCAATGGCACTCATGTAATTACTATGGGTCAGTTGTATTTATTTAAAGGCATGGCTCGGT
Source organism: Allium sativum (assembly GCA_030737875.1). NCBI lineage: Eukaryota > Viridiplantae > Streptophyta > Magnoliopsida > Asparagales > Amaryllidaceae > Allium > Allium sativum. The sequence goes on from CM060919.1 coordinate 211,967,483, forward strand.
TCTGTAATAACATGCAATGGGTCAAACAGTTTGCATGAGTCGGAAGTTTATGTTTCATGCGGTGATAATATTGTGGTTATAATAGGTCGGCCACTTCTAAAAGTATGGGTCGGCCATAAATTGGCACCGTGGCTGTGATGACCGCCCATAACCCTTGCACTAAACAAGAGGAATATTGCACTGAAGGGTGTGCTCGGTAGCTAAGGACGATCATCAGAGTAGGTAAACAACATCAGAACCTGTTGTAAAACTCACAGAGCAAAGATAAAATATAATAGAACACATACAACAGGTAATAGTAATAAAGCATCATATAGCAAACTTTTGAAACTTTCTCAATATCCTGAAAGGTTATCCAACTGATACCAAAGTTTGTACATAAGACCTCACTACAACTCTCATAAAGCACTCAAACAACGGAAACAGAAATACTAGATAGTAATAAAACTGGTACGCCAGCCTCTTGCTTGCCTCCGCACAGCAGCATCGTCCTCACTAATCACCTGTAACCTGTTACTTAGTCTACCCATCCACAACCGGATAAACAACCCAAGGTAATAAGATGAGACATAAAACCTTGAGTCAGACAACAATCTTAGTGAGCAATAAAGCAGCTAACAAACTTAAAAAATAAAGTATATGAGCATGGATAGATAAGCATACTAATCTACCCACAACACCAGAGAACAACTCACACTCATCTTCCCACATCCGATAGTGATAGCCTTTACAATCCATAACATCAAAGGTGACAACAATTCCTCCATGGAAATTAGGACAACCATTAATAACATTCATAGCATCCAGATTACATAGGTCTCACGTAAATAATCCTAATCGAGATTAACACCCCTCAAGCACTATACCCAGAGACTTAAACCAATATCAGTCAAGCACTCAAGGAACATCTCCCTCGACATTGGATAATCCATGTGAGATGGTATAAACAAACATCCAGGCATTCAAACATCCATGACATACTCTGGCTATCACTGCCAATCCTGCTTTAAAACCATCGTTAATCGTATGACGACCAACCTTCCCATATGTCAAGGGCTAATGGTAACCCCAGTTATAGCATAAACTTCATATCTCCAACCTTGACAATGTCTAACCTTGACAACTAGGCCTTTCTACGAGACCAAGTGTACTCGATCGGCAACCATCCGTCCTTTTAGGTGCCCCTATCGTACCCCTGCTTCGAGCCTGCTAGAACTTACGACAACGATAATCTCCCAGCCTTCTCATCTCTGGTCATCCATCTTGACGACTTTTCATAGCCTAAGCAACCTTCTCGAGCAACCATTATCCACCAACCCACGACCTTTGAGTTGTCGCTTCATTCGCTGTTCTACACTGATCAACGAACACCTTTCACCACTTCGAACCTTCCAACTTGAATTTACTTCAAAGTCACATGATCACCGAGCCAAGTTACACCACTACGTTGCGGCTTGAGTAGGGTTGGAGGAGTTGCCCCCCATTTTTTATTCAAGCTCTTTTCTTCCAACCCGGGTCGTACCCGAAAATATAAATTTTCAGAAAAATGACCCTATAACCGATCACTGGCCATGTTCGACCGACCCCAAACCATGCTCGACCCTTGCATGACCTACCTCCACTTGCTCGAGGCATACTGCTCGACCCGACCAGAGCCATCTTGACCGACCCAACCTGCCCGACCGGTACCTCATGTGCACGACCGACCTCTTCGTGCCCAACCCAAGCTTTCTCGACCCTATGCATCACTACTCGACCTGAACATTCCTGCTCGACTGACCCATCGGAAGACTGATCGAGTCTGTTTCTTTTCCTCCGAAAAATCCTTCAATGGTCCGACCGACCCACATCATGTTCGACCCACCATATTCGACCCTCCATGTTTGACCCAAAACTTGCATTTTCCAACGCAACTCCAATTTTGACCAAAACTCTGCCAAAACGATTCGTTCGACGAAACCAACTCATCCAATACATCCAATATGATCACAAGCATGATACGAAATCAACAATAACACCAATATGACAGTTCCATCAACAAACATGTAAAATTCACGAAAACTCATAACAAATGAACATATGATCTAAATTGCGGATCTAGCTTGCATAATCATATGAAATGTCATTGAAATCATTACACTAAACTTGCTAAAATAGATCATTGGGTGATTCATGTGAAAATGGTCGAATAGAGGTATATATCTACGATAAAACACTTAAATGTGATGAAAAACGTTATCTAACATTATGTACTTCATCGCATCCGTGTGAGAGACGTAAATCACTCACGATTTGCCAAAACAAGCTGAAATTGATGAAATATGAATTCGGACAGCAAGCACCTCGCACCAAGCACCTTGATCCGACGAATCCTTGCCTCAATTGATGTAGATCTAGCCTCCAATTGTGTAGATCTAAGATTTCCCTCCTTCGATTATGATTTCTAATGGTCGAAAGGTGTTTAGAGGAAGAATGAGATCAAGGCACCAAATGAGAAAATGGGGAAACTAAACTATTTCCCATATCCCTCACCCCCTATTTATACCCTTCCATCAGCCCACTAATGGTGTAATGTCCAATATTTTTGGTAGCCAAATATTTAATTTAATTTATTATTTTAAATATTTAATTTGGATTATTGATGGTTTTTAAAATTAAATTCGTTTATTAAAACAAAGTTTGAACATTAATTTATATTTAAATTATAACGAGCTCGAAATGACGCGGTAGTTCGTAATATTGAGTTTTGAACTTTAATTGGATATACGGAATCCGTTTTAAGTCTGATTTCTGTGAAACAAGAAATTTTGGAATCTTGTTGATTATAATTTTCATATGGAAGAGAAAAATTCAAATTTCGTGTTATAGATTATTATTTATGTCCAATTCAAATTTTAAAATAGTCGTTATGGAAAATCGCTATTAAAATATAACGTTTAAAAAGGGTTTCAATATAATTTGGATACCATTTTAATTTGAATTGATGATACTAAGTTGTATAATTTATATTTGAAGCTGTATATATTATTCTACTTGGATATTTTTAATAATAATAATTTATTATTATTTAATTGAATTAATTTGTATTTTAATTAATATTTTATCGATATCCTTATAACGTAAAAAAATAGCCATTTTTGCAAATGGTCTCAGTTTTCGATGAAATTAGTTTCAATGGAACCGTATCATTAAATTATTATAAGAAAATCAAATTTCATGGCAAACGATGTCGTATGTGATTTCGGTGACCAAAAACGTCTTTGTTTCTATTTTATTATTTATGTTATTTAGACAGGGGTAACTTTTAAGGAATAAACGACTGGCCAAACAAACTCCAAATTTAACGAAACAAATTTCGTTAGATCCGTAAGGTCTACTTAAATGTCAAGGTTTCAATTTTTTTTTTGATTTTTCTGTAATTATAGGAATTTTAAACGCTTGATTTTTTATCGATAAGTATAAAGGACTTTTCATAAACGACCTCGGAATTCGATGAAACATTCCCCATCGTGTCCAGAATATTTTTCTAGGCTAGGATTAGCATTTTTATCGAAAAACCGAAGTTGTATGTCGTAGTCTTAAATATTAATTCACGGTTAAGTTTCCTATATAATATATATGAATATTATAATTCACCCTCCTTATAAATAGCCAAACGATAACCCTAATATTTGGTCAAAATGGGTTCCCGTAGCCAATAGATTCGGCAGCCGCTACTTAAATTTGAACGACCAAAAATTTCAATCTTTCTCCCTTTAAAAAACTTTTGATTTGTTCATCGATGTTAAAAACTCTCAACGGCAAAGGTGTTTGAGGAAGCATGATCTTTCTGACTGATGGTGGAGATTGTTTTCTGGTCAATGACGTAGCCGGAATAGCTACTGGAAGCAGTCATGGTTATTGGAGGATTGCTGAAGAACGGTGATGTCTGGTGAGGTGGGGCTCAGGCCGAGAGGGGAGGGCGAGGCAACGCGTCTTCTGGTCCTTTCTGATGAACCTCCAGTTGCAGGAGTCGGCGGCGGAAATTGCTGAAGGAGAGCAAGGGTTTTGGAATGAACGCGAGAAGATGGTTAAGAAATTGAACCCCATGTTTCTGGATAACTCAGGACAACAAATTCCTGGAACAAGAGAACGATCCTGGCAGTAATCTGCCTTGTTTGTTTCAAACGAAGTAATTGATTGTAAATCCTTAACTATGGGTTTAATTTTATTTGGAATGATTTATTATATTAAAATACACATTATGCAGAATCTCGTGAATATAGGAGGAGGATGTTTGGGCCAGCCTTAAATCTAAATGTTCTGGAAACGGGAAAACGCATAGCAATGAAAGGAAAGTGATTAACACAATGGACCTTATTCTCAACTTAAACATAATAGATTATGGGTAAATTGTTAATTAAGGGTTTATAATTAAACTCCTATATGCTAAATCATGAATCCAATGCAGGCATGAGAGATTTTGGTTAAGACTGGACTGGTTTGAATAGAAAGGACGGTATGGAACAAAGAGACATCTGACTTATTTCGTAATCAAATGTAATTAACGCAAATTAATGTGTTAGTTAAGGTCTACTATCTATTTAGAATTGCATATATATACTCCTAATAATATTGTACGTTATGACATTCGTGCAGGAAGGAGATGCAATGTATACGAACAAGGCAAAAAGGGAAATGTTCAATCCGAATTTCTTAAGAAATGTAATTAGTTTAACAGATTTATTTTTAGGTAAGACTAATTGTTTAATTAAATAATGGATGATTAAAATACTGATAACTAAATCCTATAATATCAGAATTGGACAAATAAGGTGTCGTTGGAACCACAGTGACGAGCACTGCATTATGGAACAGAATTGGACGCTATTGGAATCAACCGGGATTTTTAATTAAATTAAACACTCGTTTAATTTAATTAAAACCAACCGTTTAAACAACAGAATCATATCAAGGTGAGTTAAACTCACTCAGTTCTTCCCACTTATGTTTTATATAAGTTGGGTTTATTTGTTTGTGTGTTATGGATGATTTTTATTGATGATTGTTTGAATTTTATATTCATATATTGACTGAACAATTAAGTTAAACGTTCGTTGAAATTAATTAAATAAAATCGTTATTTCTAACCACTGAATCCAATTGACGTAAGTTACCTCGTTGGTTGCATTTATAATAATATAAACGTTATAAACATAAATAATTGGATGCTAGAACTGCTGTTATTATCCTATTATTGACTGTTACAGTTCATTATTGGCTACTATTATTAAACTGTTTATTTCATCTTTTTAGATGGAAAATGAATATTTATTAGCCATTTTGAACTGAATGATTCAAATTGAAGTAACCCATTGTTCTGCAGGGAATAACAGGTTGGAGGGATCCAACAAGATTCCTCATTGATATTGATAACATTTATCAATATGATTTGTTGTGATTTTTTCGATGTGAAATGATTTAAAATTTCTTAGTTTGGTACTATAGTAGACATTTGCCTCTTTAATACCCTCAAAAATAAAAGAAATGATTTTTGAAAGTGATATAAAATCAATTTCGAATGATTTTGAAGATATACATATATTTATATATCTGGGTTTGAAATATAGTTTGATTATAAATATAAATATCAAAGTCTAATTTAATGGTTTTATAATTATTTAAATTTATAACTAATGGAGATATAAGATATTATTAAATGAATAGTTAAATGATATAAAATTATTGTAAGTTTTATAAAAATGTGTAAAATGGTATGTAAAAGCCTTAACGGCCGCAAAGGAAGTTTAAACTGATTTCAGAATACTGAAATGGAATAATTAAATCATGGATTTACCAGAATATAAAAAAGAGAATGAGGAGTGACATTTTCGAAATAAATGGTTGTTTTAAACAAACATTGTTTTAAATATACGAAATGTGATTGAATAACATTGCGTGAATAAGATTAATGAAATAACGAAATTTGAAATGAGTATTGATTTAGGAAATGGGATTTCAGGTTTTTAAATGAAATATGAATATGGATTTATAAATTAGATTTGGTTTAAATTGACAAATAAGGATTTATAATTGAATTTAAACCCGATAATTGGAATAGATTGTTAACTCAAGATTTCCCAAAATATAGTACAACCGAATATACGAATAAGAGTTGATCTATACGTGAGAGAGTGGTAAAATGAATTCTAAGTATAACGGAATTGGATAAGTATAAATTGAGGACTTGAGAAATGAATCGAATTATAAGTCGTCGCTAATGTATTGCAAATGGAATTAGTAAATGAAGTTAAGATTTGAAAGGGAATTTGTAACATTTGTTACAAACGATAAATTGAACTATTTGATTAATAAACTGAAGAACTGTATAAAGGATCGTTACATGATTTTTAAACAACAAATAAGTTGTTTGGAATGAAGTGACAACCTTTGATAATTGGAAATATAATCTATAACGTTTGATACAAAAGTTAGGTTAACATGTTCGATTAACAAAATAGAAGATCTGTAAAAGATCGCAAATTAAGATTTGAAAAGAGTTTATCTAAGATTGTAAAGAGACTTATATAAGATTTGAAAAGAATATTATATATACAATTTTAATCAAATAATATTGAACATTGCGAATGTTGGTAAAATGCATTTAAAGGAGATATTGAAGAAATCTATAAAGGATTTGAATTATAATGGAATCGAGGCCCGTGTATTATGTTGTAAAGGATTTTTAGGCAATAAAGAGAATTTTAAATAAGAGTTTACTTAATCAATTAAGTAAACGCATTGAGATTTTAAGTAAGGTTTTAAAAGGAAAACGAATGTGTTAATAAACTTATATCTATTCTGAAGATATGAATGTGGTTGGACAAGGTTCGAGAGGTAAATAAAATACCCCAACTTGAACGACTTCATGATTATCTAAGGATGGTGTTAGTTTATAAATGAGAGGAGTTGAGGGAAATATAAGTCATGATTTCCGTGAATGATTTTATAAACTGTATTAGAAAAGTTTATAAGTTGAATTAATGGGTTTAAGAATATTCTTATTCGATAATAAGAAGTTAAAGCTACATTCCATATATTGGAAGGTTTATGAGAATTTAATAACAGACGGTTAACTAAAGAGGCTAAATGATGCTGGGTACCGAATCAGTGAATTCATTATATTTTTATGGATAAATGGTTGTGTATTTAAGTTTATTTGATAATTAAATAACTGACTATCAAATCTGGCCTATTTGCTTATTGGTACGGAAAGACCAGGATTGAATTTATATTCAAAAACCATTCCGACCAACAAATACATGGAAGATGCTAATTGAAGATGGAGCAATTGAAGATCGTTGATCTTCATGAGTGGAAGAGTTACTTGTTGAATTTCCTTGGTCTGGTCCACCAGAGTTACAACGAATGGTGACTCTGTCGTAATTGAAATCTTTGGATTGCAAGGACTTCTCACTACTGATCCATGGGGTGATTCCTATATTGGATGTAGTAGGGGAGTTCCTTCGGTTCATCCTATTCCTGGATGACTTGTATGGATGAGTGTGTGAAAGAGTATTTCCAAAGGAATCACGTACATTGATTTCTTCAAACTACCAAGTTGATGGCGGAGAAGTGCACATTCTCTTATTAATTTGAGTATTTTCGTGGACGTCAATTAGTGATATCTAGCGGATCTGATGATGTTGCATTCAAAAGTGGATGAAGATGTGTTGTATTGACGGATAAGCTTAACTTCTAGCCTCATCAACCGTGAAATGGCATATAATCAGGTAGGTCACATGGCTATGTGGGTCGCATCCATCAAAAGGGTATATCATAACCTGATCTGGTGAAATCAAATGCCTTTGGTTGTCCCTTTTTATTTTTGTATGTATGCTATCGGTTTGGTTGGCTGGCCCCCAATCGTGGTAATGATATATTCGGTACTCTCAAAGTATAGTGAGGGGTCGGTCATGTTTAGGCTAGGTTGCAAGACGTTTTTGTTGAACCCCGATGTATTCATCTCTAGAGGTACATTTTCGGGAAGGTGGTTCCATACCTTGCCAGGAAATCCATTCTCCTATAAGCACCTGTGGTTTTAATTGTATACTATATATGTGGAGCATGAGATGCAAGCGTTCCACTAGATTGATATTTATTTGTATTTAGGCATTATAATTGTATCAGAATAATATTGTTTTATAAAATGTTTTGGGTTATCGTAAGGTAAAAATCATCCGTATTTATGTGTGGATTCGGTCTTATGATTATCCTTTTCTTTCAAAAAGATTTTGACGTTAAAATCAAGTTGTGTGATACCTTTAAACTTAATGTGTTTTCTCACTTTGGTTCACCAGACTGATCCGGCATTTGTAAAATGCTCGGGTAAGACCGAGTTATACAGGTTCAGGTTATCGGATATGAAGAGATGAGCTGAAAGAGTTCCGATGTATGATATTATATATTTTGATGTGTAATCATATAAGGACAGATTATTATAACTGTCCAGATTTGTGATGTACTATGATGATTGTAAGTTTTTATTTCAAGCTCTCAGTAAAGATTTATTTCTATGTTATATTTTGTTCCGCTGTGATGTGAGATTCTGTTTCTGATGTGTTTCTTCTTCTTCTATTCTAATAATTCTTTTTTTCTTACCTCACCCTCTAATATTCTTTCTAATAACGTTCTTGTGTTTTCGATGCTTGAATGTTCGACATGGTGTTTTTGTGTTGATTTTCGAGGTTGGAAATCCTTGTTCGTTACAAATGGGCCTCTGCAACTCAGCCCATTAGGCTCCTAAAACCTGGACAGCCAACTGAAAAACCTTAAAACAACGATTTCTCCCAAACCGCTGAGCCAAGTCTTTAATGTAACCAATATACAGAAAGGCAATCATCAATTCATTTCCAATGGCTCAGGTCTCACCCTCTGATTCGATCCGAGTCAGAAGTTATGCCTGGTACAAGACTAACCGGGGCAAAATAGTCACAAATAAAATTGGTAAAATTATGGACATGTCTCACATCCCCATAAGCAACATATCAAAACATGAGAATGATCCAACCCTCAGAGAATAAGATAAAAACATTTTATGATCTTACGATACATAAAATGCGGGCTGTTACAATGGCATTTTCATAAATATAATGGATCAGACATCCCACGCATAGCCTGCACACATCAAATTACAACTCTTCCATTCCACTCAAACTACTCCTAAAAATACCCGATGTCCTCCCACATTTAAGGGACCGAATTTACTCTCCGCGAAGTGCCACCCAACTCATTTCTCAACCATTCTAAATCACTCCAGCCTCCATTAAAGTTCCTTCAAGCTAAGATTCAACATTTCAAACATCATGAAATCATCGAAGATCCTCTAAATGTTCAAATTGTTAAAGATCTACTCCAACAATCATCACAACCAAAGAGATCTCATCATTTCCATGGTGAAGTTGAGTGAATCAAATGATTAAAGAGAGAAAAAAGGAGAAAATGAATGTAAAAAATAAAATGATTGTAAAAAAAGAAAATGAGTAAAGATAGAGAAATTATGTACCTTGTAAATTCAAAGTGATAATGAAAACTCTCTTCAAAGTGTACGTAGGCCAAATCTTGGCCGAACCACTATAAATCTTCTTGGTTTTACTTGTTTTTTTATTTGTGGCTACTACTTTTCTAGATTTATACATTTTGTGAAGTGTTGAGAAACATCTTGGGGTGTTAGTGCCATTTTTAGCATGAACACCTCTTATGTTTTCTTTGCAAATAATTTATTATATCAAGTTTAAACATGCTTACGAAATCAGTATAATACTGTAAGTGATATATACTATCTACATGAAGAATAACTTTATATATTATTGAGAGGTAGGATTTGGTTGTGGAAATATGGTAGTATGGACAAGTGGTCTCATGCTTATACCTATTTTCATATATATAGGGTAAAGAGGAGCAATATGAAATATATGTGCTGATCTTCTTTACCAATTATTTTCTGATGAATCAACTTATTATAAGGAGGTTGATGAGTGGATTATGGGATTTGGAGGCTCCCTATGCCTCTAATCACATGCTCTCAATAATTGCTAACAAGGGTAGATTATAAAGAAAATAAGGAAACTTATGTGTGATAAAAACTGACTTAATACCTACATGATTGACTTCATTATGTGCTTGTATATTTATGGTGTGAATGCATGAAATCCTGAATATTTGGGTGTGGCTGCTTGGTGAGTTGAAATGTGTAAAATGTTTGGGTATGTTAAATCATTAACATAGATGCGCAAGTTACTTTGAGGGGGTATTACTCTGTGGGATAAACCCTGGTATGATATGAAAAAAATGGAAAGAATATATACATATATATATATATACACACACACACACATAATAGATTAGTAATAGAAGATAAAACCAGTAAAATGATGGGTCAGTGTTGTTAGAATGGCCACAACCTACATTGATCTGTCTGGATTACAAGTGGCAGACCAAGCATGCACATGGCATGTTAATGCCCTGAGGCCTTTGTGTGATGGGTTAATAGATAGGGGGATCCCACACAGTTTGTACAATGGTGTTCAATGTAAGGGAATAGGCTCTAGAAAAGTGAGATATGATAACCTGAATGGAGGTGAAGGTTGGGAAAAGAAATAAAGCCATGTTTATTATAGAAAAAAAAATTGGCATGAGAATGTATGATTGTGTACAATTGTTTATATTCTGGGTTGATATGGATGTTCGCACTTGAATATGTCATACATAGTAGATAAATACTGAAAGTTCCTTATAAATTGTTTAGTAGATAGAAGCTGAACATATGATATATGAATAAGGCAATGGGATGGCACTAAAGAACATGTAAACAAGCAGATTTATATAAGTTTAGTTATGCTCACACCAAACAATTTGTTTGACCCTATTTGCTTATGGCATGTGGGGTGTCTCAATTAAAATAAGGCAGCCTCTAATGCTTTTGCAGGTAATGCTAAAGTAAATTAGAAGAAGTAGGGAAATATTTTTGGAAAAATGAAGTGTTATTACTTGCTGTTTATCAATGAAGTTATGATTAAGAAAGAATCATCCTGCTAAATTTTAGGTAGGAAGCTTGTATGTTTAATTAATGTAATGACTGCATGTATCAGGTGAATTAAGTAGACTCAGACTTAAACCTTAGTTGAACATTATATTATTTGGTTTATGTTTGTTAGATTATGTTAATGAAATCTAGACATGTATGTGAATGCATTTAACTGTGAATCTTGTTACTGGACTTGAATGGCTAAACAAGGCAAGTATAAACCATAAATTGTGCACTAGTTCAAAAAAGGTAAAAGCTTTAGATATGAGAGTATATGAACATGTTATAGTAACCGAAGAATGTAAATTATAAAGGCATATTTTATATGCTAACGTCACATATGGAAGTGCAATATTGAACATGGTTTATATTTCCTGAACCAAACAAGTTAAGAGACTCTTTTGCATAAGGCAACACTTGGAAATGGTCAATGAATATGCCTTGCTTTTGCTAATCAAATTCAGTAAGAAAGAAACTACCTATTTCAAGCTTAAATGCTTATACATGTAATCTGCAATATGAATAACCTAGTAATAAGGCAGAAGTAGTCCATGAATTTGGCAGAGTATTAGACTGAAGATAAGTAGAATTATAGCCATGTTTTAGATGACAAGTATACATAGAAATAACCATGATTGAACACCATCTTTGATTGAACCCAGTTTAAGTTCCATTGCCACTTACTTATGCTCTGTTGCCTTTAAACTATACAATGAATTGACCTATATGTATGCTCTTATTAAGGTCATGTTAATACAATATATCTTTTATGCTGTGGACAAAAGGGATTAAAAGTCTTTTTAATCACCATTATCTTATGTGCCAAAAACTCTAATTTACTTTAATAAATAGAATGTCCTATGTATAAGTTTGAACATAAGACAGATTAACATAAAACATATACTGGAATGTATATACTAGTAGAATTTGATCTTGAAAAAAAAAGAAAAAAAAAGAAAAAAAATGAAACCCTAGAAAGAGAAGACCCCAGGAAATACTATCAAACTTTATTAATCAATTAGATAATTGTAAAGATAAAAAGGGGTTCTCTCAACTGGTTTATGCAATTTTGTTTCTGTTGTGAGTTATCTTATCATACTCTGATTATGCTCATGCTCATTTATTTGCATGTACCAGATTTACATGCTCCATACTTGGATGTGTTTGAGTTTCGATTTTTTTCGAAATTTGGGCATAGAAAAGTGTGAGGTGTTTCAGGCCTTGAGAGTGGAGTGTTCAATAACATATCACATGATCTAAGGCAACGACAAAAAGGGGCCTTGAGAGTGATATCTCAAATCGACACATATGCTCATGTGTGACTGACACCCAAGTGCAATAGCAAGTATCCCCTGTGAGTACATTGAATAGGAAATGCACTGGCTTGAGTATTTAGATAACATAATCACTTAAGTTTTGAAAGCAATGTCTCTATTTTATGCATACATGTCTGAACTAGAAAGCGATGTGATCTGACCACTTATCTTTTGCCGTTACCCTCGGACTAGGAGCATAAGTATTGGAAGTATTCACAAATGACGTAGCTTATTTGTTTTTATCTAACTTACGCTTTGATCCCGACAAACCTCTACAGGACCACGAAATGGATGCAGAGCGAATGTCCATTTGCTATTCCCAACCGACTTCCCTACTGGAAGTCTCACATAAAAATGGACACGGATTGACTATCTTATCTTGTATACTTATTGGATGTGACGCAACCACTTTGTCTTTGGCTTTTCCCTTGATTTGGGGGGGGGGGGGCAAGCGGAAGCACTCGAGGCACCTACGGTCTGACATTTCGCCACCTGACTCTAATCCTCAGAGCCTGGATAAGAGACTAGATATCAGCATGGGTTGAGTACCAACAAATTGTTTTGCATCCAACTCTAACTCATGACAAGATGAGGGAGTATGAATCCAGGGAAGACATGGATATGACGCCTACACCTCAGCAAAATCCTCATGGTTGGGGCACAAGACGCGAGGTTCGAGTGTCATAATTTGATTGCCCGATTACTTTATGCACATTTACTATCCTCAAAGTTCCGCAACATTCCAGACTACAACCAAAGGATGACTCCTTAAGATTAATATGCACAAATCTAAGCAACAGATCACCATCCAAAAATTAAATGACAAGTGATGAACCGCAAGTAAATTGAACGGAAAACACATCACTTAGAAGCCTGAATGATGGCTATTGCATATGCAGACCAAGATTCCCGAGGCCGACTTTCACCCACTTCAGGACTTCACGTTGAGGGCACCTACGATGAATTAAACAACTGGCAACAGCTCCTCGGAGACAGAAGTCAAATTGCCAACATTATTTGACACCCCACAGAGGCGGAACATCTCAAGTCGACTTGGATAATGTGAATCATAACCCTTTCACATGGAACGTCCAGAATTTCCGCAATGCACCGGAGTTCAAAATATCTCTACAACGAGATCCGCCCAGAAATTTTGGTGAATTCTACTCTAAGGCGGATAAATTTCTATGACAAGAAGATGGCTAATGTCAGGATGGACAATCTTGATGTTATCATGATAAAGGATGGAGGATCATCTAACTCTAAAACAATATGGACAAGGGAAACACCCCAGAAAAGAATGATAGGAATCTGTAGTTCTGGAGAAAACTAGTTTAGCGATCAAGTCTACAATCTTGTTTGTTAAGCTCAATGGAACCGAGCATGAGGAATGAACTCAACAAGATTGTGATGACTATTTTAGACTATGCTGAAATATGAACAAAGAGCTTGATTAACTCCCTAACGACGTTCATTCGCTTGTATTTTGACAAGCTTGCTCATCTCCATAATTGATCTGATGAGAGTAACTAAGTTCACTGATGCTCAATGAGACAATCCTCAATTTATGAATAAAGTAAAGAGGCGACGCTAAAGCGAATGTGATTCAACCATTCGCGCATTCGACCATAATTCTCGCTGACTCAAGAGAGGGTATAAAACGACTCGGGTTGGCTAAGATTGCTAAACCCACAACTCTAACCCGATTCCATGATAGGAAGTAAAAAGGCATAAGGAACTGATGTTCGATTGACTTAGCTCAACCCCCACAAATGCCGGGGGCATCAGAATTGACTTCCTATCCTCCACTGGTACTGGAGCACGAGCGTCGACTCATAGATTGGCTTCGAAAGACGACTCTAACTTGGTGCGTGATTCAAAACATATACACAATATCTTACAAGCTAGACATGACTTGCCTTACCCATTCAAGTGATCCTCCCTACAATCGATTATATGGACCAAATGCTAATTGTTCGACCCGAACAGCTTGTAGCGTGCCTATAAATACTAGATTTCGAGAAGACTTAGGAGTCTTTTGGCCCTGTATAAACCATGTGCAATTCGACCATGGTTACCAACACTCTCCTCTGAAAATATTTTCTATATTCATAAGTGTAGTTCGAGATAATCACCAGAAACGATGATGTATTAGGGATTTTGACAATGTTGTTTGTTGTAATTTCACTTGTATGATGTTATGAAATGAATTATGAAGTGTACGTAGGCTCGTTAACGCCGAAAGCACTATAAAATATTTTAATCTTGCTTTTTCTTCCGTTTTTGGGTCATTTCTTCATATTTTATGCTCTAAACATGACTTTTTGGGTGTTAGTGTCATTTTTGGTCTAACAGGCTTAGATGAAGTTAACTACAGCAAGATGCGGACCGCAATTCATATGAGATAAAGCATGGGCCAAGACAAGTGTTTAAAAGCCCACTTGTATTATACCAATGTACAACTATCAGCTGTATGCTTACCTATCAGATAAAGACCGGAAACCTGTTAGAAATTCCTTTTTCTCCTTTGCAAAACTATTAGAAATTCCTTCTCCTCCTCTGCTTGTTCCGAATGCTGCATCTGCTTGTTCTGAATGCCGCATCTGCAACGTACTTATCAGAACCAAATGTGAAGAATGTCTGGGTGGAATATACTTGTCAGAGCTGTGGTGTCAATGACAATAACTGCAGCGTTGATGAGAACTCCTATTACGCCATCGTTCATAAATTGCCAAAAATGGTCTCTGTTACGCCGCCACCATATATATTAGAGATCTGATGAACTTTGTGGGTGAGAGAAAAACCCTAGAAAAAAAATTAACAATTAAAATGAGTGAAATCGAGATGGCTGACGCTTATTACTTCACATTCAAGATGGAATCCGATGTGATCATGACTGACGCAAACGATTTGTCGAGTAAAGCGGCAAACGAAGACCTTATCATGATAGACGCTTTCGACTTGTCGAATGCGTCGGCGGATGCCGATCAAATCATTGTCAACAGCGACGATATGACCGATGTCGATGTTTTTATGGTCACTGTTTCAAATCTCGAAAATATCGTCCGAGATCTCGTTTTGGGCTCCGCCCGGAACGAAACAGTAAATATCACTGTAAATCTCCTTTCGAGTATATCGCTCTAGATATTGCAATATGAACGATATATCGACCGATACGAAATACTGGAATATCAACCGAGATCTTGGTTTTCTTGTTAAAAATTTAAATTTTTGCCTGAACCAAAATAATAATTACAAAACTCTAATCTAGCCACGGTAATCACCTGCCATTTAACATTTTGCATGCTTAATGACCATATTGTATGCTCATATATGTTCAACGATGCTTATGATTTTCAAATTCGTCTTTTTCACATACATATTACCTATGAAATTATGTATTTTATGGTCTACTTATGCTTAATTTTTTTGATGTTTTGGATCTTTTAATGTTTTATGTCTAAAAATGATTCATTTTCATGGATTATATGTTTTAAGCAGTAATTTATTTGCATTGTGTTATATTTCAATTTTAAGCATATTATGATTTAGAGTATGAATGATCTTTCGTAAATTAAGAATAATAAAGTGATTTTGCAATTCAAGTTTAAGTTACTATGTTTTTAATATCATTCATAAAAATTATTTTGTAAGAATATCATTTTTAACATATCATGTACCCCGAGATTGTTCCGATATGGACTTTCAGAGCCGAG
Organism: Allium sativum; assembly: GCA_030737875.1. Taxonomy (NCBI): domain Eukaryota; kingdom Viridiplantae; phylum Streptophyta; class Magnoliopsida; order Asparagales; family Amaryllidaceae; genus Allium; species Allium sativum. The sequence continues at coordinate 211,983,580 of CM060919.1, forward strand.
ATGAACCCTCGAGTTGGACTCATCTCTTCCGAGATCTCCCCCGATACGAGATCAGGTCTCTAAAATCTCCAAGACGAATGCAACCGATATCCGGGATTTAAAACCTTGCTTATGGTGGATGTTGAACAATTGTCCGTGGAGGAGTCGGACGTTGCCATGCTTGATACGGCTATTGACAGGTTGTGTTTTTTCCTCCTCTTTTTTTGGGTTTTATTTTTAATGTTTTCAGATTGTTGTGACTACTGCAAGATGCGGCATTGGTATTGGGGTTTGGTGAGATTTTGATGAGAAGTATGGAGTTGCAGAACAATGTTTAGAAGAATGGAGCGAGATTAGAATGAAATAGGAGAAGGAAATAGACAAATACGGTAAAGGAGAGGATAGAATTTGCATCGTTAAAGCATGAATAAAAGTGATTTAGAATTTTCATCAGAAGAGATGAGAGTGATATAGAATTTGCATCGTTAAAGAGTGAATTTTACACACACACACACACATGAGAGGGAGAGAGAATTCAAGGTCACCACTAAAACCATCCCAAGAACACCGTCACTCTTCCCTGAAATCCATGACGCAACACCAGCTTTCCCATCCATATTTACCTCCTCTACCCAGTCCAACTCCAGCACTAAACCCATATCCGTTCAAGCTCTACCACCATTTTGTGCTAAATCTTGTGGATCTTAACATAACGGTGAGATTGTAATGTCCTGCTTTTTAACCGACTTTGCTCTATGATAAATATTGATTTATTTATGAGTTAATTAAATTAAAATGAAATTAATTCAAGATTTCTAAATAAACTTAAACAAATATTATTATATATAAATATATATAATGTATGTATATACTAATATGCATATATTTAATTATGTTTTAACATGAATTCATAATATAAGCTTGCTACAAAAACCTAAAACCTTAAACATACACATCAATCATAAAACGATATACACATTTATGTTTATAAGATGGCATAGATGATCTATAAACTAGTGTAGACAATGGAGTGGATTGAAACACAGCAAGAAACATTGCAGCAACATATATCCATAAATGTTATATGTAAATTATATGATGAGTACCACGTGTTTGATGAAATGTCTCAACAATAAACGAAAAGAGTATGGCTGCATTTACAACAACTAGCAAGAGTCAAAACCTATTAATGAGATGTAACATTTAAATAGTATGGCTTGAATGAAAGGCCATCCCCTAAAACAAGTAGATACAAAAATTCATGTATAACATCTTTTTAAGCAAATTTAAATGAATGCTTAAGTAAAATAATTGACATCCTGTGAATAATATTAAACCTGGGAACTTAAGAGCAAAGAGGGTGAGTCCCTTTGATGTAGCTGTTTCATTTATTGCATGTAACGACCATATGTTAATATTTCTATTGCTCGTGTATTCTTGTACTGTGTTGAAAGAAACATTTAGTACATTTAATGCGTACATTAGTGCATGTAACGTGCATGACCGAGCATGTAGTCATTAAGTTAATTGTTGTTTTAGTTATCCCTGTATTTCCTTTGGACTGCCTTATTTCATATCGATTCTTTAAGCCTCTGAGGAATATGTTGAATGAATCGATTCTTTAAGCCTCTGAGGAATATGTGGAATGAATAATTATTCTACCGTAAATCCACTCTCTTATTGTTGTCAACCGAGTGAATTATTTGGAGCAAGAAATATACGGGTAACCAAATATGTCAGCTGTCAACCATTTTTCATATTTCTGATCATGTGACGCCCGCTTCTAGATAAACAACCTTAACCATCTTCATTGGCGTGTACACAAAAGACTTGGATATTTAATTGAGCCTTTGTTCTGGGACGTGATGTAAACTGGGAACGTTGATGTGGGTTTTGTATAAAGGGTTGACATGGATACAGGTGACAGCAGAAAGAAATGTAATGAAAGAAGAAAGGGGAAGCCGTAGTACAAAGAAAGAAAAGGAAGAATATGAAGTTGGTGGGGGATTTTGTTTGCTGCTGGGATGTTAACTGGGAAGGGAAGTTAGTAGGATGAGCTAGCGCGTGGGGGCGTTGAGTTAAATAGGAAACTATAGATTTAATTAGAAGTAGTTGTAGTGTGTTTTCGTTTAGGAATAGGGTCGGTCTTAGTTAGAATATAGGGCAGTCATCTGGTCATCAGTGGTGCTGTGTATGTGCACAGCATGCACTATTGTGCACTGATATGGCACAGGAGAAAAATAGAAGAAGGAAACCGCAAGCATTAGAGAAAATGGGGGTAATAAGTGTTGTATGACAGAAGGTATATAAGGACAAGAGGATCAGGACCCGTATTAATTTAACATATATAAGGTAAATGGCAAATAACATGAACAAGAACAGATTTTCATAAGGAAGATATTGAGATCTGATCGAGGTGGAGAATTTGAATCACCGTTTGAACAATTCTGTGCAGAAAATGGAATAATTCATCAAACAATAGCCTCATATTCACCACAATAAAATGGTGTTGTCGAGAGAAAGAATAGAACATTAAAAGATATAATTAATGTGATGCTATTGACCTCTGGTTTACTGACGAACTTGTGGGGGGGAGGCCTTAAATATGTCTAATCATATTTTAAACAAGGTCCCTCACAATAAAACTGAAACACTTCCATATGAGTTATGGAAAGGGCATAAACCAAGCTTTAAATACCTCAAAGTGTGGGGGTGCATGGCAAAGGAAGCAATGCCATCTTCTGAAACTGTGTGTTGGAAAGAAGCAATCCAAAGTGAGATTGATTCAATTCGAAGTAATAAAACTTGGGAAATTGTAGATATTCCACCTGGAATAAAACCAATTGGCTGCATATGGATTATCAAGAGAGAAAATTGACTGCGCATCGAGGGGAATGGGTTTAAAAGTCTAAACCAACAAGAGTTATCTTATACGGAAACCTATCCTAGCGACTGGAGATCCCACGGACTAGGATCAATAGGCAAACCAGTTATGAATAACTCAAGACGTAATGCATTTTTGGACACAGTCCTACTCCATTCCTATAGTGCACAATATAAATGCATGCCTACAAAAGTATTAAAAGGTTAAAACTATGTTTTTAACGATGACCATATCTTGAAAATAAAAAAATTCTTAAGAAGTTATACGTCTAGTATACCAAAACAGAGAATAATCAATTCTAAACTCGGCACACAAGTTTATAAGTTGAATTTCCACTACTGTGGATATCAATATTCGCAATAAGCATGTTGTAATCAATTTACAACAACAACGTTATACTATTTTAAGAAATAGCACAACATAGAGAAAGGAGAGATTATAGAATAATGTATATAAATATACAAATAAACTAGAAGTCTAACCGTATAATGTCGTCTGAGGCTTGTCGTAACAATTTCCTTAAGAATTTTATTTCAAAAATTCTCTCAAGATACAACAGACGTATTCTGCATGATATTGTAATGAGTATGTCACTCTGTGATTATTTATAAGAGTATTACATAAGAGAGAAGGAAGTTCGGATTGGAAATTCAGTTAGGAAAGTAATCAGGTTTCCTCCTTATTTATAGTTTATCCGCATCCCTTCTGAACGGTCGCACCCGTACCACTTCGTACGATCGCATCTCTTCTGAACGGTCGCACCCGTACCTCTTCGTACGATTGCATCTCTTTCGGACGGTCGTACTCGTACCTCTTCGTACAGACACATCTCTTTCTATGAAAGGAAGTGTCTTTTCGCGAAGTGTCTTTTCATTGAAATGTAACCGTTTGGCGAAATGAAGTGCCTTTTCGTGAAGTGTCTTTTCGTGAAGTGTCTTTTCGCGAAGTGTCTTTTCGCTGAGATATAACCGTTGGGAAATTTGACCGTTGGTGAAAGGAAGTGTCTTTTCGCGAAGTGTCTTTTCACGAAGTGTCTTTTCGCGAAGCGTCTTTTCACGAAGTGTCTTTTCGTAAAGTGTCTTTTCGCGGAAAAGCATGCTTCTAATAGTTACATTCTTTCACTTAACAGTCGCACCTGTTCGCTTAATGGAAAAAATATATTTCATTCAATACTTACGAATTCCAACAATGGGTACTGATTATTACTTGGAGCAACTGAATGAATTAAGCAAGAAGGTAAGGTATACAAGATTTAACAGAAGATTAATGGAAGGAATGTAACAACAGGAATAGGATACGAATTGAAGCTAGAACTAAGATCTAAACTACAAGCCACAAGGATTATCTGATTACTAGAATCTACGTGCAAGATTTTGAATAGAAATGAAAGTTTCAATCGATCGATGCAAATACATATTGTTCTGAATTTTGATACAAATATACTTAGATACAAACACAACTTGTATTTATATTTATATTTATAGATAAATGTAGCTCACACCAGCTTGTGCATGACTTGCACATGATGACCGAACGTCCACCTCATTGGTGATGTGTTGTTTAATGTTAAGACTAGGTTCGATGGCCAGATTCCCCTTATTAGTGAGCCTCAGTGCAAGGTTGATGCTTAGTGGTCGTGTTTATATATGGTCCTCGCGTATGTGAACGCATTTGTTCTATATTTTGTAATTGCAGTGTTAAGTTACCATAGTGAATAAGATCAACCATGCTACGATCTTTTGCTTTCTTTCAGATTGTTTTGTTGATAGCAGTGATGATAAAGCTACATTGATGATCAGTTGAAAGGATGATGACATTAAAGATGATTACATTGATGAAGTATTCCTGAAAATACCATAAAGAACACGTTGTTGAATTACCTTAATAGCACAGATGGTTTCTTTCTCACCATAATGAAGCCTTTTGAGAAAAACCACTATGCAGATCATTGTTTATTGATGAAATGTATCTTTCATCAGTAATATACATACTATAGGAAAGAAGAGAGGCACGCTGGAGTTAAGGAGAAGAGGGGCGTAAGTAAGGAGCAGCACTGCATGGTAAAAGAAGGGAAAAACAAGGGTATTCAGACCGAAGTTTGGGCCTTTAGGAATTTTAAATGAAATTAGGAATTAGGTAAAAGGGAACGGGCCAAAGTTGTTGGGCCGAGTAGGTATAAAAGGAAGAAGAGTATTTGGCCTATAAGAATTTGGGCTGGTGTACTTGAAATAGCAAAGGGGATTTAAAACCGAGAAAGAAGAAATTAAAAGAAAATATAAAATGGAAAAGAAAACATAATATAGAAAAAGGAAACGAAAAGAGAATTTTAAAGTATAAAATAATACACATAATAAAAATATAAATGATTTGTTTAAGTGTAAAAAGGAAATGGAGTGATAATTCCATAATGTGAATTCTAATTTGACAAGTGATCCATAATGAAAGCTATTTGACTCGGTATTTAGATTGATAACTGTGTATTTAGAAATAAAACGACAATTTAAAAAGTGAGACAAAGTTATTGATTACAAAATAATTGTCGTAACTAAGGAACCAACATTATTGTACTAATTACCGTGTGCGGAGCACGTGCCTTCTAGTTATATAAATAAATGTTGTGTATTTATAGTAGACAGTCAAGTATCAGGATTATAAACAATATAGAAATACGCGATTCTGTTGGTCGAAGCTTATAATTTAAAGAATATACGAAATGAATTAATAAGTTAAAGATATCAAACCATAATTGACATTATTATCGACTAACTGAGTAATTCATTTGTGTTGAACCATGGATTGTATTAATTCAACCAATTTGATTTGATAACTGTTCCTTTGGAACAAGAACTGAGTTGAAGTGAAGATTTTATATAAATCAGTTTCCTTAAATATCATATGACTTTAAAAGACATATGCTGATCGTTTCGAAGAGTCTGGGATATATATATTGCACTTCGATTCGATTTATATGTCACGTGTCATAGATTATCGAAGATGATTGAAGATGGAGATACAAGGGCTATTTTACAGAATAATACCTTTGGTTTGTCCAGTTCCAGGACAACTTGTATGGACGAATGTCCGACAGAGTATTTCCATCGGTCACGCCCTTTGATTTTTACGAATATACCAAGTTGGTGGGGAGAAGGTAACTTCTCTTTGTTTACACCCAAAGTGTATTTGTATAATCAATATGTGATTACGGATTTGACGATGTGGCATTCAAAGTAAATGGTGGATAGGTGTTCTAGAAGATAAACGTAGCCTCAAAGCCTCACAATCAGGAAATGACAAAAATCGGGTAGACAGCATGGCTAGGTGGGTCATTCCCAAGTAGGGTGTATTATCACCATCTAGAGAAATTCCTTTTTGACTTCTTAATCTATATTTCATTGCTGCAGTTTTCGGAAATGGTGGGTCGCTCCCAACCATGGGGGTGATAATATATTCGCTACACTTAAGCTAAATGAGTGGGAGGTCATGTGTGGTCAGGTTGCATGACGTTCTTGTTGAACCCCAGTGTATACCCTCTAAATACACTGATCGGGAGGTGGTCCCATACCTTATCTGTTGGAATCCAATCTCCAATAAGAGCCCACGGTTTTTGATTTTATATTATATATGTGAAGCGTGAGATGCAAGCATTCCGCTAGATGGTTATTTATTTGATACAAACTAATATAATATCAGACGATTTTGATATCAAAAATGTTTTGGGTTATAGTAAGGTAAAAACCATCCATGTTTATGTGTGGGCTGGTCTTACTATTATCTTTTCTTTCGAAAAGATTTCTAAAGTTAAATTAATCTGTTCTCGTAAGAGAAAACCCTGTTCCATATTTACAAACTGTTTTAAATTGTTTACTCACACCAGTTCCCTGACTGACCCAAAGTTTATTCTTCTGTTTTTTTCCTAAACTCCTGGGTACTCATAACACTTGTTTTGGTTAGACAAGTGATCCAGGTAACAAGTGGAAACCTTTGGAGTATTTTGGAAAGGGAGTTCCAGAGTCAGCTTACCTATATCTAAGTATCAAGTTCGTATGTTGTGTTGGGCCAGTCACCATGTAAGATATATTATGATATATTCTATGATGAAACAAACTCTGATATGTAATATTATATTTTGTAAAAATTCCACTGTTAGATTTTGATGTTCTTGTTTAGTTCTATTCTCTATCTATTTCTATTTCTTTATTAATGACACGACTTCCGAGGTCATCGAAAGTCAGGCCGTTACAGAGATAATATCACCCAAAAATATTAGTAATTTACCAAAACTAAACATTTAAACTTACATAAGGTGCTCTAGGAAGCATAAGAAGAAGACCTTTGAGTCTGGATCTGAGCAGGAGTCATAAGGGAAATGGGGAATCGGTTTAGAGTTCATTTTATTTTATCATCAGTCTACTTACAACTTTTTTTTGCCTATGGGGAATGGAGAATCAGTTCAGAGTTGGTTTTATTTTATCATAAATCTAGTTATAGCTTTGTTTTGCTTATGTTATTTGAAGTTTGAAACGAATTTGTTTATGTTACTTTTGTGACAGTTTCATCTGATTATCTTTCCAGTTTGTCTTTCTGTTATGTTGAGTTGATGGGCACTTCAACGTTACTTTAAATTTGGTTTGTTATTATCTTTTGTATATTTATATTGAGTTAATTTCACTACAAGTGTTATTAGTATTTTCGTAGTGTCTTAACTATCAATTTAATATAGACTAAGGTAAGTTCAGTATCATCTGCATCATTCTTGCCCGAAAATAATCATTCTATATTTTTTTCACTACTGCTTTAAGTCTCGATAAATGCATTGCAGAATTTTGACATCTAGCATAGCGGCATGATAAGATTGTTTTATTTTATTCCATCTAACTTTGCTTACATACAATGATATGTTTTGTTTTATTTCTTTGCAGTATGTACTCATTGGTGTGTTAGGGTTGCTACTAATACCGTTGAAAAAGCAGATAGCGGTTTTATTTATCTCTAATATTCGAAGTGTATCTTTGATCCTAGTTTTATTTACTATACCTACTTCGATAATATTGACTTAGTCCCCACTTTAATTTATTAGCGCCAAGGACCAAATACCATTTATCCAGTTTAACAAAGTCATAGCTCAATTATCTTTATTACATAATCTCAATAAGCCCAATTTATTTTTTAACATGTTTCTTATTTTTCCCAATTGCGCTTTTATTTCTAATTTTAAACTTTTAATCCAAACTGCGCATAAACAAAAAGAAATAATGGTTTAGGATGTTGAAAGCCTAAAACTCAATGCCAAAATAAAAAGGACAATGACTTAAGCTCTCGATGATCTAGGCTCAGACAGATAACAACATATCTGAAATAAAAACAGGGCTGAATCTGAACTGTAATAAAGTTACATGCGAAGAAAAGATATAAAGATGAGGTGAATAAATTTACAGTAATAGAATAAATTACCGAAATTGAGAAAAGACGGGATAGAAGCAGTAATTGAATTATATATATATATATATATATATATATATTGACACGCTTTTTAGTCGAAGCTGTCACACACATTAAGAATATCATCAGAAAACGCAAGACGATTCAATCGAAGCCACGACATATTCAGAAAAGGATTGAAAATGGTCTCGACTTGTATAATCGTCATCAATGGACTCGAAAAAGCTAGCGCAGTGAAAATACGTGATCGACACGGCCCTAGCATGTGAAAATGATGAAAAACCAAGCATTTTAGCTTGGTCGGTCAATCTGGAAAACGCGGCTGATTTGGTAAAGCATTGGTTTGGCAAGCACGAAAAACACCCGATCACCATGTGAAATCAGCCAAAAATCATTTTTGGCACTCTAGCCAATCTCATCAGAAAAATTGGCAAATCAAGGTGACTTGGCAAAAATACGAATTCCTCAGGGGTTCAAATTTTCCTGCTTCGTATAGGCTCCGACTGGCAAAATCATTGCCACACGAAGGGATCCCAATTTTCGGATCGGATCCGAGTTTTTAGGGTGTTGAAATTGGCTTGAGTGACTCGGAAGATCCGAGTTTTTTCCTATGCGCGCATTAGATCCGATGGGTTCAAATTCTTTGGCAATAGGCGGATCGGATTAGAAAATCTGCTGATCGACCCGAGGGATCCGAAGAGATCCATGGGTGTGCATCGGTCAAAAGCAAAATGAAAAACATGGCAAAAGCAGGGATCCAACCTTTTCTTAGATTTGGCTGATCATTTCGGATCAGCGATTTTCACACACAGATCACATTTTTTAGGTGATCACTACGTGATTTCTGCAATCTTTTGGGATTCATAAACTTTGGCTTGGCAAATGATTCAAAACGTGGCTTATAACCCTAGCACCATGTTTTTATGAGCGAATCACGAATTTTAGCGTAGTCACCACGCATTTTCTTGGTTTTTTGAGGGAGTCGAATTTTTAAGAAGCAGGGATACGAAATTTTAGCAATACGTTATATTTTTGACCCCAATTTGGCGATCCGAATTTCGGAAACCTCAGGTATACAAAATTCTGCTGTGTAGGTTCATTTCTCACCTACTCCACTACCTAACCACTCCTATAAATACCCCAACGATGACCTTTATTTGGATCCTTTTTTCCTTGAACTTTTGGATTTGGAAGCTCCAAAACCATCATTAATGGCTGTCGTCTCCTTCTTCATGGCCATTGGACATGACATGGACAACTAAAACGTTGCACAAACATTTTCCATTACTTTTTGGACATCTACAAGCATAAGTACACTGCTTTTGGACTGTTTTGGACATTGAAGTTAACTTTTGCGTACAGTTGGCCGAGTCAACGCAGTTTCTACTCAACGATGAAGATAAAGGACGTTTTAGTCAAAGTTTAGAATTTACAAGGATATTGCTATTCTATTGTAACACTTTGTACTCAACTATTGCACGAACTTGTACAACATTTTAATAGAACATTATATGATGAATAATTGCTATGAAGTGGACGTAGGCGTTAGTGCCGAACCACCATAAAAAGTTGTCTCTCCCCACTTTACTTTACATTACTTTTGGATTACTGTGTTGCTAATACACACTCACATCGGGTGTTGGCATGCATTTAGTCCACGAAAACTTTCCACGTCAACATTTTGGTGCATCAGGAAGGGGCAACACAACTTTGACCTCTGCTTCAGATTACATTCACATATTTGTCTTTGGATTTCGTCTACGTCTTCGGTTTTAGATTTCAACTTTACTCGCTTTTCATTATGGTTAAGCACAAGAAGCTCAACGCTATCACTGAAGCTCAAGGTATAGAAGGAGGAGGAAGTCAATAATTTTCTCCGAATGGACATCCATCGAACTACGTCACTCGAGAAGGCATCGATGGAATGATTAAGAATATGGATATGATTTGAATGCTCGACTTGAGCGACAAGAAGACGCTTTCAACACCTTTCTTGCCCGGATTGAGGATAGAATAAGAAGTGCTTCATGGTCGACTGGCCGGGCAGACATTGTTGGAACTAATACCAATGTTCCTCCTCCCGCGACTCGGGACTTAGGGGCAACCCAGCAAACTAACCATCATGCCGTCTCCGCTCCTCGGAACGGTGCCAGTCCCGCTACACTCGGGGGTACCCCTAATTCCGATGTCTCCCCTGCCCATGACAGTTTCGTTACACAAGTCGTGGGCTCCGCTGTTGGAAATGTTGTTTAGGCGCCAGTGCAGGTAACTTTGGATGGTAGTGCTCCTACGGTTCCGGGAGTCAGAATTACGCCCGATGTGGCCCCACAGGTTGAATTTCAACCGGATATTCTCCTTAATCAACCAATCCCTCGTATGAACTTAAACATTAGGGGCGCCTGTGTCGCTTTGGATAGTCTCAACTAGTTGCTCGCTTGTGGCAATGGTTCTCAAATCACCGACGTCAATTGTTGATTCACTCGATGTAGTGCCTCTTCTTCTGACTTGGATTGTATAACTCGCAGCCCGCTCTTTATGGATAACAGTGTGACGACCGCCCACACCCCGGGCACTAAACATGAGGAAAAGTGCACTGAAAGGTGTTCGAGGCAGCTATGGACGATCATCAAGGTATGACAACACAAGCGGAACCTGTCGTAAATCTCACATAGCAAGGATAAAAATATAATAGAACATATACAATAGGTAATATTAGTAAAGCATATTTGAGAAGAAATCTCAAATTTCAAAAGTATAAGAAAGTATATCCTTACACCAGGATTTCAACATATGTCTGTACAAATTTGCCTCACTACATCACTCAGAAAAGATCGTCAAACAGCAGAAAACCCAAATACCATATAGTAAGAGAGATAGTACACCAGCCTCCCACTCGTCTCTGAACTGCCACATCGTCCTTACTAAGCCGTCACCTGTCACCTAGTTTGCCCACCCAAAATTGAATGAACAACCCAAGGTAATAAGAGGGAAACATAAAACCTTGAGTCAGATAAACAATTTTAGTGAGCAATAAAACAGCTAACAAACTTCCTCAATAAAGTATATGAGAATGGGTAAATAAATGAACTAATCTACCCATAACACCAAAGAGAACACAACCCCTATCTTTCCCATATCGAACAGTGATAGCCTTTACAACAAACATTTCAACCGTATGACCAAGGTAGTCCAAGCAACCATTCATTCATAGAACAAACACTACTAGCACTCATAATATCCAAATTATATACATCTCACATTAACCTTCCTAATCGAGTTTAACATTCCCCAAGTGCCATCCCCAGAGGCCAAGATCAATATCAGTCAAGCACATAAGGAACATTTCCCTCGACTTTGGATAACCGACATGAGACGGTACAAACAAAACGACCAAACATCCATGACTGACTCTGGCCATCACTACCAATCCTACTTTGAAACCATCGTAATCATATGAATGGCCCATGCTTCCATCCATCAAGGGCTAATGGTAACCCCGGTTCTAGTAAAAAACCCATACGCCTTTTCAACAATACGTATCTAGGCCTTTTCACCGATACTCAGGGTACTCGACCTACATTTAGGTGCCCTTATTATACGCCTGCTTTGGGCCTACTCGAACCTACGACAACGATAATTCCTCGGACTTCAGTATCTCTAGCCATCTACTCCGATGACTATTCCTTAACTCAAGTCCCCCTTGAGTACCCATTATCCACAACCCAACATCTTTGAGTTGTCTGCTTATTCGTTGCTTTTCACCGATTTACGAACACATCACATCACTTCAGACATCGTCTTCTGGATTCTTGTTGAAGCCATCATTGCCATCGAACCAAACAACATCAATATAAGGTTCAAGTACATATCATTCATACACACTTGCTAAGGAAATAGACCACATCACTTAAGCCGTCCACCACAACATTTAAAAATGCTGCAGAAAACTCTCCCTTCTAATGTCACGACCGACCCACCTTTAGACGACCGACCCACTTGGAGCCGACCCAACCTAACTCCTCTCAGAAGCACGACCGACCCGTTCCATCCGACCAGCACCAAACCAACCCCAGCCTGCTCGACCGATCAGGCCTACTTCACTCCGAAACTAGCCGACCGAGCCAATTATCCTAACCCATCTTCTTCAGCTTTCGGAACGGCCAGACCAGATAGGAACAACTAGAACACCAATCTTCATCTCCCTCTGACCAACCCGACCCGCTAGGACCGTCTAAAACAGAATGTACTCTCCAAGACTCCAGGCCGACCAGCTCCCACACTACTTTACTCCATCATCTGATCGACCGACTGAGGATAAACCGACCGATCCAAATGTAGAGCATGACTTGTTGCTCCCTTCTCCTCAGTAACGATTTTGACCGACCATGTTGAGACTGACTGACTTCCCATCACGCTCAGATCCATCACAACCAACCAGTATTAAGGCCTAACAGTTGCTACATCAAGACCAACCAAGACTTGAATGAACGACCAACTCCACTTCATACCATGACCGACCAGGCAAAGACTTACGGCCAATCAGCTCCTGTACTTCCACTTGTACTGCATTTGTACCACACATGTACTTCCTGCTCGACCCGTACCCTAGCCATGCTCGCTTGATCGACCCCTCCATTCCTCTCACGTACGACTGTCCCCAGTCCTGTCTTGTTCTCCAAGGCATACACCATAGTGCGACCGACCCCATACGTGCAACCCCACCACGTGCGACCCAAAACCTGCAACCTCCAATTCGAGCCCAATCTCAACCAAAACTTCTCTAATCAACCAAATCGACAAAACTTGCTCAACCAAATCACCAAATACAGTCATAAACATGTCATAAGATTGCTAACAACATGAATATGATGATTATCACTAGAACGATGTTAATTTCACCACAACCATTAAAATGAATATATGATCAAAACAATGGATCTAACAGACATAAGCATATGAAATGGCATAGAAATAACCGATTTAAACTTGCTACATTGGATCATAAGGTTATTCCTACGAAAATGGACTTATAATGGTATAGATCTATGGTAAAACACTTGAATTTAATCAAAAACATGATCAAACATTCATATACTTCATTGAAACTATGTGAGAGATGTAAATCACTCACCGATTCTCCAAAACAAGCTAAAATCAATGTAATAAGATTCCTGATAGCAAGTACTTCGAACCAAACTCCTTGATCCGATGAGTTATCCTTTGAAACGATGTAGATCTAGCCTCCAATAGTGTAGATTCATGATTTCCCTCCTTAAATTTTAATTTTTAATGGTTGAAAGGTGTTAGAGGAAGGAGTAGCACAAGGCCACCAAACGAGAGAATGAGAGAAGTATCCTATTCTCCATACCTCTCACACCATATTTATAGTTTCCACCAGCCCACTAATGGGCCCTCCCAAATCAATCCATTAAGGCTCCCAAAACCTAAACAACCAACTGAAAAACCTTAAAACAGCGATTCCTCCCAAACCGCTGAGCCAAATCCTTAATGTAACCACTCTATGGAAAGGCAATCATCATTTCCTTTCCATTGGCACATGTCTTACTACCTGATTCGACTTAAGTCAAAAGTTGTGCCCTGTACAAGGATGAAAGGGGCAAAATAGTCACAAACAAAATTGGTAAAAAATTATGGATATGTCTTCCATCCCCATAAGCGACATATTAAAAGATGAGAATGATCCAACCCTTAGTGAATTAAATAAAATATTTTATGATCTTCCGATACGTAAAATGCGGGCTGTTACATTCTCCCCCTTAAGAATTTCACCCCGAAATTCCAAGTAAACACAAGCAACCACAACAATTCCCCAATTTTATCATCCAAACTAGCAGCCATCAAACCATGCATCCATATACCTATCCTAGCACGCAGAATTTTAACAACAACAAAGGTAACAACAATATCAATAAGAAACTATCATAACAACAAGTAACAATGATGTAATGACGGCGCGATATCAGTGGGTCATATGGATGAAGAGTTTAGGCGGGTCGTCTTTATACTATTCTTCGTCTCCCGCGTACCATCGTAACCATCTCTCTCTTAAGTTGTTTTGTGTTATTTACTAGAACAGTAAGTGGCTTACGAGGTCTCGTAACTATGATCTCGAGTTCCAGGTTTTCGTACTGTTCCGGAGATACTACCACATTCGGATTATGCACATATTTCATAGGAACGATTCACGAAAAGCATTATGCACACATGACATCTTCTCGAGTAACTTTAATCTATATGCGAGCTTCTCAATTTGCTCGACCATCGGAACGGTCCAACGAACCTAGGACCTAACTTAACTTTTGAACCTAACCACAAGCTTTAATGGTGAGATCTTCATGAAAACCATATTGCCAACTTCGAATTCCAAATCTTTTCGTCGCTTATCGACGTAATTATTCTGACGATCTTGGGTTGCCTTCATTCGTTGCCGAATGATCTTGATACAATCTGAGGTCTCTCTAATCATCTCTAGCCAAGCACTAACTTATCTCCGGTTTCTAACCAACAGAGTGGAGAATTTCACGGCATCCCATATGACGTCTCATATGGTGTCATCCCAATACTAGACTGGTAGCTATTATTATATGCAAACTCAACTAGACGTAGATGGTCTTCCCATGACCCCCCCACCCAAATCCAATACACAAGCTCTTATGAGATCTTCCAAAACTTGATCAACTCTCTCAGTTTGACCATAAGTTTGGGGATAGTAAGACGTACTCAAACACAACTCGGTTCCCAAAGCTTCTTGCAAACTCTTCCAAAATCCACTTGTGAATAATGGATCTCGGTCACTTACTATGCTTTTCGGGATACAATGGAATCGAACTATCTATTTCACATAAAGTTCAGCCAAATTCGAGGCCATCCTAGTTGACATGACAGGAATGAACTTTGTACTTTTTGTTAAGCGATCCACTATGACCAAATTCCCTCGTTTCCTGCGCTCATCCTAGGTAGTACGTCGATAAAATCCATCGATATTTGCTCCCACTTTAATGTAGGAACTTCCAATGGCTGAAGCAGACCACTCAGCTTCTTCTGTTCATCTTTTTGTGACACCCCACGTCTGTTAATGAAACTCGGTTCCCAAAGCTTCTTGCAAACTCTTCCAAAATCCACTTGTGAATAATGGATCTCGGTCACTTACTATGCTTTTCGGGATACAATGGAATCGAACTATCTATTTCACATATAGTTCAGCCAAATTCGAGTCCATCCTAATTGACATGACAGGAATGAACCTTGTACTTTTTGTTAAGCGATCCACTATGACCCAAATTCCCTCGTTTCTTGCCCTCGTCCTAGGTAGTACGTCGATAAAATCCATCGATATTTGCTCCCACTTTAATGTAGGAACTTCCAATGGCTGAAGCAGACCACTCAGCTTCTTCTGTTCATCTTTTTGTGACACCCCACACCCGTTAATGTCACTCATTAAGAGAATGCATTAAGTTTCGTGAAGAGTTATAGGTAAACAGAAACATTACAAGACAGATATAAAATTTTGCAGCAGAATAAAAACAAGCTTTACTACTCATAAAGCATCGTGGTTCAAAACATCATATGTCTGAAAACTATGTAAAAGCCATTACAATAATATAAACTTTTGTCTTGCACTTAAATATCAGAGTACAATATAAAAAAAGCATAATCCCCAAATAAAGACATAGCCATTGTAAAGATAGGAGCTTGAGCAATACGTCTAAGTAGCTCCAGCAAAAAGATAGCAGAATCCTCGTCATGCTTGAGTATTCCCACCCTGAGAACCTAAGGAGGGAAACGGAAGAAAGAAGAGGAAACAAAAAGGTTTAGACATAAAGTCTGGCGAGTCAAGTTACTTTTAGCAAGTAAATAAGTAAAAGAAGTATGACAGGCATATGAGATGGATAAGAAGGATAACATCATAAAAGGTAAGTTTGACAAGGTAAATATGATATAGTGTATACGCTTCTCTAATGATTACTCTTATTCTCTGCACTAATACTAGTATAACTAGGATGATATGATCCCCAACATGTACAAGATGGTAGACTTAGGCATACTTCTGGTGAGAGGTTTTAACCCCATACAATCCACATGCAGCCCCAATAATGGACTCCTAAACTTACCAGAGTCTAGATGTACCCTAACCACTACCCTAATCGATCGGCTCCCTACTCCGTAGAAACCCTATGCCGGCCCCACATTAATGGTATCACTTCCCAAAAGTGGCAAACCTTCGTCGATGTGCACAACCATATCCACTGGTGTCACGACGTCTTATCCTCCTCTACCGGACCCATGCACGCATATGAGTCCGTCGGTCTGCGCCGCCCATACCACCCATCTCGTTTGGATCTCTTACAATTAGTCTGTTAAGCGTGCCCCAACTCCAACCTAGTTCGGAGTACTCGTTTGATACCTTCTACGGGTCACTGACTGAAACGGGTCCCACATAAGATGATGCAAGCTCTCCCCCTTGTCTTGCATCCCTACTACTAGGTTTTCCACTAGTTATGTTTTACCTAACGGTGTCTTTAATTACATTACCCCAACAGGTTAAGTTTGTGGGCCTATATATAAATATTATCGACCAACCCAAGATGTAGTTAACCTTCCCACTGTTCCATTTAATCATTACTTAACCCCTAATCAAGTTGTCATGTTCACACAATCCCTATGGATTTAACTAGGTTAAGTATTCCAATTCATTACCATATTCTTTTATGGTTAAAGTGTGCTAGACCAACCATATTAGGCCTACAACTTGTGGATGCTGGATATGCCGGTTAGTTCCGGGCAAACTTCTTCCACAAGCCGGGCTTAACCTCGTGCCTTAGCACGACTCGTATTTGTGCACTTAGACCTCTCACATTAGATTCAACATTTGCGGTCGCTGGATATGTCGGTCGATTCCGGGTAGAATTCCACCACAAATGTGATCTAACCTCGTGCCATAATTGCAAATTACGACTTCTAATTACTGTAATCCTAAGCGTTTCATCATTAGCTAACTTTTACCTATGTCGCTATAGGTTTCATGCCCCATATTCCCAATTATGTTCATAATGGATTATATGCCCAAATTCATATAAACATTATTCACGTTATGCCAAATTAATATTCGCATATTTTATTCAAGTCATGCCTAAACTTCCAATTTCAGGTTATGCCCAACTCGTTCCCCATTTAACGCATTTGCTTATTTTAGCGGCATGCCTAGGCTTGAAAGTAGCCAGGCTATAAAATAAAAAGGGAAAAAGATAGAGGGACTAGAACAAAGATGAATATACTAACATGGACGGCATAAAATGACAGATTTTAGGCATGAACATGTAGTGGCATTAGTGATAATATAGGAATGATAAGATCTAGATGATAATTAAGATGTCCAACTGATGACATGTCCAAATTAACCACAATCATGATAGGTACCAGATCTAATTAGTGAATTAGATCTATAATCAAAAGTAGATTTGACATAATAAAGGTTAAGATCCACATCGTAGTTATGTCAGAATGTCATAGGTTCACAAGTTACAATAGATCTGATATGATAAAGAATGAGATCCAAGTCATAACTAATTCAGAATGTCATTGATTCATCAATTTCAATAGATCTGATATAATTCAGGGACTAACATGCACAGATCCAATTTACAGTCCTATCATGTTTACTATTTTTTTTATTTAAATATAAAAGCAACTTAAAACTTACAGTGTTTGGATCTAGACAGGTGGAATAAGAAAAGCGGTTAATAAATCTCAGATCTACACTTGAATCTCTAAATTTGATTGCAGAAAAAGGAAAAAAGGATTTGATTCAGTTCAGGCACCGACAGAATTTTGCCTCCATTGATTTTAGTGTAAGAAAACAGGAGAAATGGACCTTTATTTATAGCTGCCAGCCCCCAGAAATCGACTGCCACCTCAGCCCTAAGGGGGTCGACCCTGGTGTCGACACCCCCCTTGGGGGGTCGACCTAGGGGTCGACACCCCCCTTAAGGGGTCGACTCCCTTAGAGCGGGGATTTTCTCTCTCTTTGAATTTTGATTTTTAAACTGTTTTTTTACTATTTCTGGATAAGCTTGAACTAATATATATATATATATATATAATTCTTCTACGCGTATAGAAACTTCAAACCCTCATAACTTCTTCATACGTTGTCCGTTTTACGCAAACCAAATGTTTGTCTTGACCAGAATTTCGAGACGGACGTAATGACGCAGTCCATTTCCCTTAATTTTGAATATTAAATTAATAATTTTTTAATTTATCCTCTAGTAGTGTTGTCAAAATTTGGGGTGTTACATTCTCCTCTACTCAAAGGATTTTGTACCCGAAAATTTTAAGTTAAGAAGAATGTATCCTACCATCCACATCCATCAACTTATCCACCAATCACTGACATCCATTGTCCTTAAAAATTTCTAATGCTTATATGAGTATATGCAAAGGTGTGTGTATAAGTCCCAATACTAATGCGAAAATCAGGCGATCTACTAATTCAGTTGATTTCCTTAATGCAATGTATGTTAGTGCCATGAATCCAACATGTATGCAAATAATCCTATTATAGCATGTAAGTTCTATATGGGTGCACAATCATCCGTCCAAGTGCAACATCCATATGATGATACATCCATTTTCATCCATTAAAAGAAAGAAAAATGCACACACATCCATATGCAGTATGAGAGTGATTGAGCCGATCTAGTGTCTAATGTGTGAGTATATGCATCCACGAGCAACCACTAGCAACCACTTTCATCCACTTGCATCCATCAAACATAACATGTTTAAAACAGATGTTTACAATCATGGGACTCCTACCTAAAGGTCGAAGATTCGATCAATAGGACATATTTAGATGATAGAAACAAGTATAAATAAAACTTTGGAAAAGGAGTTAAGAACATTCCCTCGAAAAGAAAAGGGTATAAAGCATGAATATTATCTTCAGTCTCCCAAGTCGCATCTTCTAGGTTATCTCCCCATTGAACCATCACCAACTTGATTTCTTTATTGCGTAGCTTCTTAACTTCTGATCCAAGAATACAGGTAGGAACTCGTCTAACTGTCGCCTCCCGTTCCACCTCTACTTCTTCCAATACACTCGGCTCAACTACTTCCGCGGTATCATGCAAGCACTTCTGCAAATGGGAAACGTGGAAAACATCGTGAACACCGGATAGTCTCTCGGGTAGCTTTACCCTGTAGGCCATTTGACCAATCCTTTCTGTTATGGGAAATGGCCCTACAAATTTTAGCGCCAGTTTTCCTATGGATCCAAACTGAACCACATTTCATAATGGAGATACCTTTATGAAAACCATATCCCCTACTTCAAATTCAATGTCACTTCTTCTCTTGTCAGCATAGGTTTCCTGCCTATCTTGAGCAGTCTTCATTCTCCATCTAAGAAGATTAATCTTTTTGGACGTTTTTGTAACCATATCTAGTCTAAGTAATAGTCTTTTTGTAGATTCCCACCAACAAGTCGGTGATCTACAGCATAATAACCCGGAAATCCGAGCCAATTTAAAATTTTATTTTGGCAATTTTAGTGAATTTTGAATATTTAAAATGATTACATTAAATAAAAATGACGAGAAATTTATTTTGAATAGAATTAGAACGTATATATTTATTTGAATCGTCGTAGAATATAAATATTTTATTTTAATTATATAACGAGCCTTAAATGACGCGGTAGTTTGAAAATTCGATTTCAAATTTCAAATGAATGTGCTGGATTCAAAATAAATTGGATTTTAGCGAAACCAAAAAAATATTAGAATCTATTTGAAAATATCTTTCCAACGAATCCGAAAAATTGAAATTTCATAGCGGGAAAAAGTTATGTCCAGTTAAAAATTCAGAATAGTCGCTATGGAATTCTGGCCAAAAAAAAAAATGGAAATTTTGCAAACGACCTCGGTTTTCGACGAAACCACTTTTGTTGGATCCATGATGTCAAATTATTGCTAGATTCCAAAATTCGTAATTTTCTAAATCAACATGTGAGCGTGGCGAAAGAAAACGTGTTCTAACAATTTCAGTCAATTTCGATCGACCAAAAAATGGCCATTTTTCAAACAGTCTCAGAATTTGACGAAATTAGTTTTGTTAGGACCGTATCGTCAATACGAAGCTAGAAATATTTTTTCTGGAATTTTTGGGGCCCGTATGTGACCCCAGTAAATTGAAATGTACGTTTAAAATTCAATATAAGGAATTAAATGTTAATATAAATGGAAACTGATCGTAACAATCGAATTGGCTTGCAAAACATATCCTATTGTGTTCGTAATGGGGGTACTACGCTAGGGATGACAGTCAGTGGGTTCAATTTTGAGTTCGAATAAAAAGGTAACTTTTTGGGAATATAAAAAATTAAATTAAATAAAAAAAATGTATGGCCCCCCTTTTCTCTCACAAAACCGGTCAACCCTCTTCCCCCTTGTACCCGTCATTCCCAATCGAAGAATAAAAGGAAAACGAAAAAAAAACCCTGAAGTTTCGATCGAAGCCGCCCCTGCCTCCGGCCAAGCGCAGCCACCGTGACCCACTGCCCCACCTACGCCGCCCTCCACGAGCCCCCTCCAGTCAATTCCGCCTTCTTCTCCCTCTCTTCCTCGTTCTTCAGCTAAAACCACCATCCCGTGACCCAACTCCGCCACCAGATCCCTGAGCCGCCATCGATGGCCCACCGCCACCTCCCGCTACGAACCGCGACCCCAACACCCCCTCCTCCTCTGGAAATCCGATTTACTATAAGTTTTACTTATTTTATTTTTATTTTATTTTGTTGTTTATGTATTTTAAGGTAATTAGTTCTATAGAAAATAAAATTAGGGTTTTTATATATATATGTTTTTATGAAAAAGAAAGATTTGATTTTTAGGTATAAAAAGATATGATTTTTAAACTCGAAAAGCTATGGTTTTTAGTTCATAGAAAGTTGAGATTTCTATTTATAAAATGATTTGATTTTTATTTTATGTATGAAATATTTTAGTTAATAAAAACATGATTTTTATAGTGTGAACATCGTAATCAAAATATGATTTTTATATATAAAAATGTGATTTTTATATAGACAGTGACAAGATAAAAATGTGATTTTTATTATCTAGATATCGTTATAAAAATTCAATTTTTATTATATGAATAACGATATAAAAATGTGATCTTTATATATGTAGTAACAACATAAAAATATGATTTTTTACTTCAATAAAAATGGGATTTTTATATGTGAAACGAATTAAAAATGTGATTTTTAATGTGAACCGCGTGTAACAGATCTCGTTGGAAGCACATCGAAGATGTTCTACATATGAAGAGTCGCGGGGAATTGGTTTAGCTAGTCGGTGAGAACTCCTCACTTTTACTTTGTTTTCTAGTTGAAATATATACTAGGATGCAGACGGTGCTTAGTAGCACCCGACACCCGTCGTCCACAGACCATGGATGACTTGTTTGTTTGATTGCTGTATTGTGAAATTTGATTGTGTGATGTGGAATGTAATAAAATATTTTATAGTTAAAAATATGATTTTTAACGTGTATATAAAATAAATAGTAATAAACAAATCGAACAATTTGTTTATATACACTGATTTGACTGATATTGATTGGGACGATAAATTTTACACATCGCCCAACTGCACAAATAAAAATATGTGTTTGTTGATTTGAAACCCCACACGGGTATTGGGATGATATTTGACGTACAATAATCCCGATTGTTTAGTTGTATTTCAATCGATGGGTTGACAGACTGTGTAAGCGTTAATTATTGATATTTAATGCTTATGCAGTTGTATGGTGCACTCTGGATGAAGGTCGATGATTTATTGTTGCTATTATATACATGTGTTGTAGAAATTCCATATAATTAACATTATATGGTAGTTGATTGGGGCTCATTCCAATTTGGAAAATAAGGAATATTATAGAAAATAAATATTCATGTGTTGAATAAAATAGAAATAAATTCATGTGTTGAATAGAAATAAATTCAGGTGTTGAATAGAAAATAAATTCATGTGTTGAATAGAAATAAATTCATGTGTTGAATAGAAATATATTCACGTGTTGAATAGAAAATAAATTCATGTGTTGAATAGTATAAATTCATGTGTTGAATAGAAATAAAAATTCATGTGTTGAATAATATAAATTCATGTGTTGAGTAGTATAAATTCATGTGTTGAATAAAATAAATATTCATGTATTGAATAAAATAAATATTCATGTGTTGAATAGAATAAACATTCATGTGTTGAATAAAAGCCGTATTGATTAGATATGCGCCACTTAGACGTGAACGATATTTATATCGATTTTATTCATTTTTATAACGAATACAGAAAAGGAAGTGATTTCAAAGTATAACGTTTTGAAAACATTATCATTTAGAGATTAATGATATGGAATATTCAATTTTGATTAGAAATTGAATATGAAGTTGAAATCGTTTTGAAAACGAATTTAGAACGATTTATAAAATACGTTTTAAAAGGAAATCGACAAAATATATATAATATATATTATATATATATAGAATGGCCAGAATAGAACGCGCCGCGCCGCGGCCGTTCGTGAATTTCGACCATTGACTTCGAATGGATATTATGGGAGATCCGACCGTCGGATTCTCCTAAAACCGGAACCGTTGGGTTTGTATCGAAAAGAGCTTTCTAACGAATAGTAGAAATTAGAAATCTAACGGTTGGATTTGGATTTATGTCCAAATCAAATTTGGAAAAGGTCGTTGTAAGTGCAGTTCGATGGCCGTTGAAGGAAATCGACTGTACGACCCTTGATAAAATTATTAAAAATAGTAATAATTTGTTTAGAATCATAAGAAATGATTTGTGAAGAATTAAGATGAAAAATTCCAAATTTGAAAGGATAAAAATAGATTTTTATCGAAATGAACTAGTTTTGAACTAGAATTATAATCCCATTTATTTTTAAAATAAATAAAGTGGATTTGAAATGGTTTTGAAAATAACCAGAATTTCCAATATATAAAGTGGAAATGGATTTGAATCGAAATTGTCTTTGGAATATTTCGATGTTGGATTTCGTGATGATACAGATATCGTTATGGGAATTTGAAAGATATATTTATATCGTTATTTCCAACACGATATTTGTTGGTCGTAGAATTTGAAATTGAATATAAGCCGATATATTTTCTATTCAGAGCCTTGTATTTAATATCAAATGTGATTTGGGTTTATCGTGAACGGTGTTTTAAATAACATTTGTTCTTTAACCTGATAATTAATGGAATGTGATTTTGGGTTTATCGTGAAGCTTGTTTTAGATGACATTGGTTCTTTAACCCAGTTAAAGATAGGATATTGATTTTTGGGAAGATTAAAACTAAGTGGAGTTTTAATGAATCATTGATTAGATTGAAGTGATTGAGAATGGGTATCACCAGTTTTGCTCCAGGCGATAGTTAAATCTTTAATTAGATTTGAACGTGAAATGGTAATTAAATTTACCGATAACACCGGGGTGTTAGATATGAAGTATGACCGGTTTTACTTCATGGGATGAATAGGTTGGGATTGGGAAATAAAATAAATGATTACTTCGATGTGGTTCGCTAATCCCGACTAATTTGAATTGATATTCAAAAGAAGATTAAAGAAATTTAAAGAATTTATCTTTGATAAAATTAATGGGAACCTTTCCCAAATTGTAAGAATATTTGAATAAAAGAATATTCTGAATTGGAATGAGGCGTATGTTGTGTTTGTGTAACACTTGTTTATTATATACGCGAGTTATTCAGAAAGACCGGGTTTATTCCATTCTGAATAACTGATTCGACGTGGTGTCAAGGAAGAAGACAGTGGTCGAAGACCGAAGGTCTTCACATATTTTGGGTGATTACTGATGATCTTGATTGGGCTGTACACCCAAGAGGAGGGAATCAGTTGGTGATCGTCCAGACGTACTTGGAGATCGATGGATATGCGAGGTACAAGGTGCCTCCGGTTTCGTTCAGACCCAGAACGGACTTGTAAATGAACTATGTGTCTGACATTGGATTTTATTCTGTGTGATTGATTTCTATTATATATATCTGTTTGGCGGCGGAGAATTTATTCTCTGGCTTAACGCCCTTCTCTGAGACGTACGAGCTCAGGGGTTATATATTGATGGATATCCATTGCATGGAGTGAATTGCTTGTGTGGCATGCCTAAGTGGCAATTGATCAAGGCTTTTATTGAAAAGCAAAGTCTTGTGCTTGATGATCAAAGCACTGCTTGTGTGGCATAGTGTAACAACCCGGAAAATCTGGGCCAGTTTAAAATTTTTATTTTGGCAATTTTAGCGAATTTTGAATATTTAAAATAGATTATTTTAAATAAAATCGATGAGAAATTTATTTTGAATATAAATCGAACGTATATATTATATACGTCGTCGTTAGAATATAAATATTTATATATAATTATAAATAGAATTGAAAATGGCGCGGTAGTTCGATAATTCGATTTCAAACTTCAATTGAATGTATCGGGTGTAAAACAATCCGGATTTTAGTGAAACCAAAAACGTTAGGATCTAATTGATAATATCTTTCCAACGAATCCGACCAATCGAAATTTCATAGCGGGAATCAAAGGATATGTCCAGTTGAAAATTCTGAATAGTCGCTATGGAATTCAGGCCCTTAAAAATGGACATTTTGCTAATGATCTCAGAATTCGACGAAACTAGTTTTGTTAGGACCGTATGGTCTATACGAAGCTAGAAAATATTTTTTGGAATTTTTAGAGTCCGTATGTGGCCCCGGCAAATTAAAATGTACGTTCAAATCTAAAATTAAATGTTTATATTTTAATTTGAAGAATAACTGACTGTAACAGTCGAATTGGCTTATGAAACATATCCCGTTGTGTTCGGAATGGGGGTATTTAGCTAGGGACGACAGTCGTTAGGTTTGATTTGGAGTTCGTATCAGTAGACATGCTTTTTTTGAAATTGGAGGATTAAAAATAATAAAATATTAATTATATAAATATCCCTCCCCGTAACCCTAGCCCATTCTCTCTCTTTCAGCCGCCACGTTCAAATCGAAGGGCGATTGTAGCTCGAAACTTCCTCCTCCAAGAACCCCAAATCAACACAATGTTTTTCGAAATCTCCAACTGCAAATCAGAGAGCGTCAAGTGCTCTACAAATCCAACGGGCAAGATCTCGTTTAGTGGTGTGGTTCGTTCAAATTTGGGGCTCAAAGGCCACCGCGTCGGGCTCAATTCTGCTGGCCATCGGTGGTGCGAGCTGGCCCATCCTCTGGCTGGTGAAAGGCAGCGCCAAGGCGCGCCTTGTGATGGCCGTTGATCATCGTCAAGGCTGACGTGGTGCGAGCAAAAGGAAGCCCTAACGGGCCAGCGATGGGTTCAACTGTGGAAGCTTGGAGCAGTTATTTCGGGGATGATGATGTAGAGGGTTTTGAACAGCAAAGATGAAGAGGACGCAGTGTATTTCTTTGAACTTGTAATTAAATGTTTATAGAGAATAACATTATTGTTTTTTTTATCTGATTATATATATACATAACTTTAAAATGAAGATATGGTTTTTATATATATTACTTTAAAATGAAAATATGATTTTTAATCATTATAACGATTTATAGAATTGTTTTTCTTAGTAAAAATAGAATTTGTTTTTCATAGTAAAAATAGAATTGTTTTTCTTAGTAAAAATAGAATTTGTTTTTCATAGTAAAAATAGAATTGTTTTTCATAGTAAAAATAGAATTTGTTTTTCATAGTAAAAATAGAATTGTTTTTCTTGGTAAAAATAGAATTGTTTTTCTTAGTAAAAATAGGATTTGTTTTTCATAGTAAAAAAATAGAATTGTTTTTCATAGTAAAAAATAGAGTTGTTTTTCAAAATAATATATATCGCATCGTTTTATAAAATAAAAATACAAGGGTTTTAAAATAAAATTGGCATTGGTTTTAGAATAGGATTAGCATTGTTTTATTTTATTTTCAGTTTTGAAATATAAATTTCCTTTGCTTTGAAATATAAATTTCCTTTGATTTGAAATGTAAATTTCCCTTGATTGGAATACAAAAATTCGTTTTTTATATATTGAATAGCGAAGTAAAAATTCGATTTTTATATATGGAATAGAGAAATAAAAATGTGATTTATATATATATATATATATATATATATATATATATAGTGACTACGGGCAACGAAGATGGCGAAGGTGCGATAACGATGAAGATTTCTATCAAAGAAGAGTCTAGATGATTGGATAGCTTTTGGTGAGAATTTCTCACTCTTCAATTTCTATTTCTAGTTATATATATACTAGGATGCAGACGGTGCTTAGTAGCATCCGACACAATCGTCCACAGACCATGGACTTGTTTGTTTGATTGCAAAAATTAGTTAGATTATTTGATTGAAATTGAATTGTGTGATGAAATGAATTGATTTGATTGATGTGTGAATGGCGTGGGCCTTCACTAGACCGGGGATAAGGCTAGGCCTTGTCCCGTTTCTAGTATCGTGCCGTTATGCCGCCGAAATTTTCTAAAATATGTTAGAAAAATAAAAATATCATTTTATTTAAAGAATGAATTGAATAGAAATTCATAAGTTGAAATAAATGTTTTTATCGTTAAAAATATAATTTTTAACGTAAAGTGAATAAAATAAAATATTCATTTACAAACCGAACGGTTTGTTTATGTACACCTATTTGAAGGACATTGATTGGGTCGATAAATTTTACACATCGCCCAACTGCACAACTAAAATCTGTGTTGGATTGTTTGAAACCCCACACGGGTGTTAGGATGAAATTTGAAGTTCACTCATCCTGATTGATTAAATATGTCGATCGATCGATTGACAGGCTGTTATAAGCGTTAGATATCTATATTTGATGCTTATACAGTGTAGTGCACTTTGGTTGATGGTTGATTATTTTTCGATGCTATTATATACATGTGTTGTATGAAAATCCATATAATTAATTTTATATGGTAATTGATTGGGCCTCATTCCAATTTGAAAAATAAAGAATAATATTAAATAAATGTTCATGTGTTGACAGTACTCACCCATTGAGATTGGTCATGTGTTGAACGAAATATTTTGATAATAACAACTATTTTGAAAAGGAAATATTTGAAATAGAATATTTGAAAATAGAAATTTATGAAGCCGTGTTGATTAGATTGACGCCATTTTGACGTGAACGATATTTATATCGATTTTAACGATTCCGAAATGAATTGAAAACGATTTCGAAATGAAATGAATTGAAAACGATTTCGAAATGAATTGAATTGAAAACGATTTCGAAATGAAATGAATTGAAAACGATTTCAAAATGAAATGAATTGAAAACGATTTCGAAATGAAATGAATTGAAAACGATTTCGAAATGAATTGAATTGAAAACGATTTCGAAATGAATTGAATTGAAAACGATTTCGAAATGAAATGAATTGAAAACGATTTCGAAATGAAATGAATTGAAAACGATTTCGAAATGAAATGAATTGAAAACGATTTCGAAATGAATTGAATTGAAAACGATTTCGAAATGAATTGAATTGAAAACGATTTCGAAATGAAATGAATTGAAAACGATTTCGAAATGAATTGAATTGAAAACGATTTCGGAATGAATTGAATTGAAAACGAATTCAAATTGAATTGAAAGCGAATTGAAATGAATTCAAATTGAATTGAAATTTGAATTGAATAGAAACGAATTTTAAAACGAATTTATAAAGAAGAATTCAATTTTGATTTGAATTGAAAAGGAAGTTGAAATTGCTTTTGAAACGAATTTAAAACTATTCATATAATTCGTTTTAAATAGAAATCGACGAAATATATATATTATATATTATATATATAATATAATGGCCTGAATAGAACGCGCCGCGCCGCGGCAGTTCGTAAATTTCGACCATTTATTTCAAACGGACATTACGGGAGATCCGACCGTCGGATTCTCCTAAAACCGGAACCGTTGGGTTCGTATCGAAAAGAGCTTTCCAACGAATATTAGAAATTTGAAATCTAACGGTTGGATTTGGAATTATGTCCAAATCAAATTTGAAAAAGGTCGCTGTAAGTGCAGTTCGATGACCGTTGATGGAAATCGACTGTACAGGCCTCGATAAAATTATTAAAAATAGTAATAATTTGTGTAAAATCATAAGAAATGATTTGGGAAAATTGGGATGAAAAACTCCATATTTGAAAAGATAAAAATAGATTTTTATCGAAATAAACTAGTTTTGAACTAGAATTATAATTCTATTTATTTTTAAATAAATAAATTGAATTTAAAAAGGGTTTTGAAAATAACCAGAATATCCAATGATTGCATTGGAGTGGATTTGAATCGAAATTGTCTTCGGAATATTTCGATGTTGGAATTCGTGATTATACAGGTGTTGTTATGGAAATTTGAAAGATATATATTTATATCGTTATTTCCAATACGACATTTGTTAATCGTAGGATTTGATATTGAATATAAGCCGATATATTTTCTATTCAGAGCCTTGTATTGAATATCAAATGTGATTTGGGTTTGTCGTGAATGGTGTCTTCACTAACACTGTTCTTGAACCCAGTTGAGAAAAGATTAAATCTTTTTGTTTAGATTTAACGAAGTGTACCAATTAAATAATATTTAATTGGAATTGAATTGATATTG
Organism: Allium sativum; assembly: GCA_030737875.1. Classification (NCBI taxonomy): domain Eukaryota; kingdom Viridiplantae; phylum Streptophyta; class Magnoliopsida; order Asparagales; family Amaryllidaceae; genus Allium; species Allium sativum. The sequence goes on from CM060919.1 coordinate 212,012,635, forward strand.
ATTTTTGGGTTTATCGTGGATAGTGTTTTAAATAACACTCGTTCTTTAACCCGATAATTAATGGAATGTGACTTTGGGTTTATCGTGAACCGTGTTTTAAATGACACTGATTCTTTAACCCAGTTAACGATTGAAACTAAGTGGAGTTTTAATGAATCTTTAATTAGATTGAAAAGATCGAGAATGGAGTATCACCAGTTTTACTCCAGGCGATAGTTAAATCTTTAATTAGATTTGAACGTGAAATGGTAATTGAATTTACCGATAACACCGTGGTGTTAGATATGAAGTATAACCAGTTTTACTTCATGGGATGAATAGGTTGGGATTGGGAAATAAAATAAATGATTACTTCGGTGTGGTTCGCTAATCCCGACTAGTTTGAATTGATATTCAAAGGAGATTAAAGAATAAATTCAAAGAGTTTATCTTGGATAAAATTAATGGGAACTTTTCCCAAAGTATAGGAATATTTGAATAAAAGAATATTCTGAATTGGAATGAGGCGTATGTTGTGTTTGTGTAACACTTTTATAATATATACGCGAGTTATTCAGAAAGACCGGGTTTATCCCATTTTGAATAACTGATTCGACGTGGTGTCGAAGATGAAGACGATGGTCGAAGACCGGAAGTCTTCACGTCGTTTGGGTGATTACTGATGATCTTGATTGGGCTGTACACCCAAGAAGATGGAAACAGTTGGTGATCGTCCAGACGTACTTGGAGATCGATGGATATGCGGGGTACTAGGTGCCTCCGGTTTCGTTCAGACCCAGAACGGACTTGTAAATGGACTGTGTGTCTGACATTGGATTTTAGTCCGTGTGATTGATCTCTATTAAATATATATCTGTTTGGCGGCGGAGAATTTATTCTCTTGCTTAACGCCCTTCTCTGAGACGTACGAGCTCAGGGGTTATATATTGATGGATATCAAACGCATGGAGTGAATTGCCTGTGTGGCATGCCTAAGTGGCAATTGATCGAGGCTTCTGTTGAAAAGCAAAGTCTTGTGGTGATGATCAAAGCACGGCCTTTGTGGCGTAGCTTTGTGTAACGTTCACTTCGCGAGTTTCACACCCGGTATGAACCAAAAACGGGAGAGGACGTCAGGGAGGGCATGCGTTTCTTTCTAGCTAGAAGTGGCGTCAGTGGTTTTACACGCCCTGACGAGTTTGACTTATGTGGTTGTTGCTGTTGCGAGGCGCCTCGGATTGATCGGTCGTTCTCAAACCGATGGAGTCATTTAGTTGGCTCGTTTACGCCCCATAGGGCGGGGAAATGCATGTTCAGGGTTTAAGTTTAATCCACATCGGTGGACTGGCCCTGAGGATCCAAGGGCCCACCTGAGTCTGGGTCCTGAGGGGCGGGCTAGAGCGTCTCGAATCGGTTGAGGACTATCTTTTGCCTCGGTTCATAGAAGGAAATCCAATTTCCAAATACGTGACTTTGCGGTTTTATTTGTAAACCTATATATGGCGACATGATATATGGTACCCATGCCGCCTATGATTGATACTTATGATTTGAAGTTGTTTTATACACTATGCACTTATTATAGTATCAAATGATTTGTTTTAAACGTATCAAGCATTCTTTGGCTGTTATAAGGGAAAACCCTATCCCCCGGCTTGCGTTGCATTGTGTGATAGGACCTGGGTCTTATAACAGCTTCATCTTTCTTTATTTAGCATTGCGCTGTTTGTTTTATGCACTGGTATTCTTGGGAGGAAACCCGTTCCGTGTTATACGGCGTGGTCCCTTGATTTACCTTTAAAATGAAGATTAAAAACTGTTTTAGTTCTCACACCAGTCACATGACTGACCTGGAGTTTATTGTTTTAACCTAAACTCTGGGTGCCCTTATTTTGACACGGGCAGCTAGTAGTTTTGGTTTTTGCAGATTTATATTCACAGGATCCTGGTTTACAGCTGGAACGATATCCGGAAAGCTTTGTATCCGTATATCTCCTTCTAGTTGTGTATTATATTATTTTCCGCTGCTATGTAATTTATTGTAATCTCTGATATTTCTGTGTAATATATATTCATTTATACTCTGTATATTCTTGTAATCTGATGCATTGTTGTAATATACAATGAAATGTTCTTTTATATGCGTTCTATTTTGTCGTGTTCTCAAACGATAGGGCGTTTTCGAACGGTCTGGGTCGGTTTAGCGACTGGTTCGGACCGAGCGAAATTCCTTCTCGTCACAGTTGGTATCAGAGCTTTGGTTTACAAAGCTTAGAGAACAAGGCACATTAGAACCATACGAAAGAATTCATCCGATATTGGATTAGTAATATCCAATGAGAATGACTCGTTAGAGATGGGATCAGTAGTATCCTAGAACGAGTGTGAAGAGTATATTTTTCAAATGAAAACAATTTTTGTTTTGAAAATTTAAATCAATTATTCGTATCTGATTATCTATTTATATTGATTTGGACAGTCTGGTATATAAAGGTTTTGCATATACGCGTCATGAACGTATATTCGAAATTTTAATATATTGGATAGATATAGCATCGCACTCTAGTCGCCCGAAGATGATATTGATGATAGCGATCGCATCATCAACATTTATGTTCGAGTCTCGAAGGTGTGATTTTCTATATATTTCCATTAGACTGGTGTGAGAACCAAAACTAATATAGCTAGAATACATTGTTGTGATTTGGCATCAAAACATGATTTTCTTTATATATATCAAAATTATGAATTTGAAACTCTAATCCACTAATTGATTGATGTTTGTGTTGTTTGTTTAGTTGTTTGATAATTTTGAACCATTATGCCTAATTTGATCGAATATTGAATTGTATTAAAAATTGGTCGCATTTGCTTGCATATACATATCATTGAACAGGTCATAGCAAGGAGGCTAGAGCCAAAGAATAAAATTTGTTTGCCCGACAAATAGGTACATGTTTACTACATAATTTCCTGTTTTGTTTGGGTGATGATGATTTTGTGAGCCTATTGGCTAGCCGCTAGGCTTTTTCCTTTTCTTTTTGAGATCTGAAGGACCGGGGAAGCTATTTGAAATTCTCCGATGCTCCCGGTGCAGGGGAGGTTATGGCGAAATTTTTCGAAAATTTAGGGTGTTAGCCAAATTTTTGAAAAATTTGAAAATTCTCAGAAACTGAAAAGTTGGAGAATGAAAGCCAGATCGAACGTAGAGTTGATTAATCAAACCACTTTCGACTTTGTTCCTTTTCGGGGACGAAAAGTTTTAAGTGGGGGAGATTGTAACAACCCGGAAAATCTGGGCCAGTTTAAAATTTTTATTTTGGCAATTTTAGCGAATTTTGAATATTTAAAATAGATTATTTTAAATAAAATCGACGAGAAATTTATTTTGAATATAAATCGAACGTATATATTATATACGTCGTCGTTAGAATATAAATATTTATATATAATTATAAATAGAATTGAAAATGGCGCGGTAGTTCGATAATTCGATTTCAAACTTCAATTGAATGTACCGGGTGCAAAACAATCCGGATTTTAGTGAAACCAAAAACGTTAGGATCTAATTGATAATATCTTTCCAACGAATCCGACCAATCGAAATTTCATAGCGGGAATCAAAGGATATGTCCAGTTGAAAATTCTGAATAGTCGCTATGGAATTCAGGCCCTTAAAAATGGACATTTTGCTAATGATCTCAGAATTCGACGAAACTAGTTTTGTTAGGACCGTATGGTCTATACGAAGCTAGAAAATATTTTTTGGAATTTTTAGAGTCCGTATGTGGCCCCGGCAAATTAAAATGTACGTTCAAATCTAAAATTAAATGTTTATATTTTAATTTGAAGAATAACTGACTGTAACAGTCGAATTGGCTTATGAAACATATCCCGTTGTGTTCGGAATGGGGGTATTTAGCTAGGGACGACAGTCGTTAGGTTTGATTTGGAGTTCGTATCAGTAGACATGCTTTTTTTGAAATTGGAGGATTAAAAATAATAAAATATTAATTATATAAATATCCCTCCCCGTAACCCTAGCCCATTCTCTCTCTTTCAGCCGCCACGTTCAAATCGAAGGGCGATTGTAGCTCGAAACTTCCTCCTCCAAGAACCCCAAATCAACACAATGTTTTTCGAAATCTCCAACTGCAAATCAGAGAGCGTCAAGTGCTCTACAAATCCAACGGGCAAGATCTCGTTTAGTGGTATGGTTCGTTCAAATTTGGGGCTCAAAGGCCACCGCGTCGGGCTCAATTCTGCTGGCCATCGGTGGTGCGAGCTGGCCCATCCTCTGGCTAGTGAAAGGCAGCGCCAAGGCGCGCCTTGTGATGGCCGTTGATCATCGTCAAGGCTGACGTGGTGCGAGCAAAAGGAAGCCCTAACGGGCCAGCGATGGGTTCAACTGTGGAAGCTTGGAGCAGTTATTTCGGGGATGATGATGTAGAGGGTTTTGAACAGCAAAGATGAAGAGGACGCAGTGTATTTCTTTGAACTTGTAATTAAATGTTTATAGAGAATAACATTATTGTTTTTTTATCTGATTATATATATATATAACTTTAAAATGAAGATATGGTTTTTATATATATTACTTTAAAATGAAAATATGATTTTTAATCATTATAACGATTTATAGAATTGTTTTTCTTAGTAAAAATAGAATTTGTTTTTCATAGTAAAAATAGAATTGTTTTTCTTAGTAAAAATAGAATTTGTTTTTCATAGTAAAAATAGAATTGTTTTTCATAGTAAAAATAGAATTTGTTTTTCATAGTAAAAATAGAATTGTTTTTCTTGGTAAAAATAGAATTGTTTTTCTTAGTAAAAATAGGATTTGTTTTTCATAGTAAAAAAATAGAATTGTTTTTCATAGTAAAAAATAGAGTTGTTTTTCAAAATAATATATATCGCATCGTTTTATAAAATAAAAATAGCAAGGGTTTTAAAATAAAATTGGCATTAGTTTTAGAATAGGATTAGCATTGTTTTATTTTATTTTCAGTTTTGAAATATAAATTTCCTTTGCTTTGAAATATAAATTTCCTTTGATTTGAAATGTAAATTTCCCTTGATTGGAATACAAAAATTCATTTTTTATATATTGAATAGTGAAGTAAAAATTCGATTTTTATATATGGAATAGAGAAATAAAAATGTGATTTTTATTTATATATATATAGTGACTACGGGCAACGAAGATGGCGAAGGTGCGATAACGATGAAGATTTCTATCAAAGAAGAGTCTAGATGATTGGATAGCTTTTGGTGAGAATTTCTCACTCTTCAATTTCTATTTCTAGTTATATATATACTAGGATGCAGACGGTGCTTAGTAGCACCCGACACAATCGTCCACAGACCATGGACTTGTTTGTTTGATTGCAAAAATTAGTTAGATTATTTGATTGAAATTGAATTGTGTGGTGAAATGAATTGATTTGATTGATGTGTGAATGGCGTGGGCCTTCACTAGACCGGGGATAAGGCTAGGCCTTGTCCCGTTTCTAGTATCGTGCCGTTATGCCGCCGAAATTTTCTAAAATATGTTAGAAAAATAAAAATATCATTTTATTTAAAGAATGAATTGAATAGAAATTCATAAGTTGAAATAAAAGTTTTTATCATTAAAAATATAATTTTTAACGTAAAGTGAATAAAATAAAATATTCATTTACAAACCGAACGGTTTGTTTATGTACACCTATTTGAAGGACATTGATTGGGTTGATAAATTTTACACATCGCCCAACTGCACAACTAAAATCTGTGTTGGATTGTTTGAAACCCCACACGGGTGTTAGGATGAAATTTGAAGTTCACTCATCCTGATTGATTAAATATGTCGATCGATCGATTGACAGGCTGTTATAAGCGTTAGATATCTATATTTGATGCTTATACAGTGTAGTGCACTTTGGTTGATGGTTGATTATTTTTCGATGCTATTATATACATGTGTTGTATGAAAATCCATATAATTAATTTTATATGGTAATTGATTGGGCCTCATTCCAATTTGAAAAATAAAGAATAATATTAAATAAATGTTCATGTGTTGACAGTACTCACCCATTGAGATTGGTCATGTGTTGAACGAAATATTTTGATAATAACAACTATTTTGAAAAGGAAATATTTGAAATAGAATATTTGAAAATAGAAATTTATGAAGCCGTGTTGATTAGATTGACGCCATTTTGACGTGAACGATATTTATATCGATTTTAACGATTCCGAAATGAATTGAAAACGATTTCGAAATGAAATGAATTGAAAACGATTTCGAAATGAATTGAAAACGATTTCGAAATGAATTGAATTGAAAACGATTTCGAAATGAAATGAATTGAAAACGATTTCGAAATGAAATGAATTGAAAACGATTTCGAAATGAAATGAATTGAAAACGATTTCGAAATGAATTGAATTGAAAACGATTTCGAAATGAAATGAATTGAAAACGATTTCGAAATGAAATGAATTGAAAACGATTTCGAAATGAAATGAATTGAAAACGATTTCGAAATGAAATGAATTGAAAACGATTTCGAAATGAATTGAATTGAAAACGATTTCGAAATGAAATGAATTGAAAACGATTTCGAAATGAATTGAATTGAAAACGATTTCGGAATGAATTGAATTGAAAACGAATTCAAATTGAATTGAAAGCGAATTGAAATGAATTCAAATTGAATTGAAATTTGAATTGAATAGAAACGAATTTTAAAACGAATTTATAAAGAAGAATTCAATTTTGATTTGAATTGAAAAGGAAGTTGAAATTGCTTTTGAAACGAATTTAAAACTATTCATATAATTCGTTTTAAATAGAAATCGACGAAATATATATATTATATATATAATATAATGGCCTGAATAGAACGCGCCGCGCCGCAGCAGTTCGTGAATTTCGACCATTTATTTCAAACGGACATTACGGGAGATCCGACCGTCGGATTCTCCTAAAACCGGAACCGTTGGGTTCGTATCGAAAAGAGCTTTCTAACGAATATTAGAAATTTGAAATCTAACGGTTGGATTTGGAATTATGTCCAAATCAAATTTGAAAAAGGTCGTTGTAAGTGCAGTTCGATGACCGTTGATGGAAATCGACTGTACAGGCCTCGATAAAATTATTAAAAATAGTAATAATTTGTGTAAAATCATAAGAAATGATTTGGGAAAATTGGGAAGCAAAAACTCCATATTTGAAAAGATAAAAACAGATTTTTATCGAAATGAACTAGTTTTGAACTAGAATTATAATTCTATTTATTTTTAAATAAATAAATTGAATTTAAAAAGCGTTTTGAAAATAACCAGAATATCCAATGATTGCATTGGAGTGGATTTGAATCGAAATTGTCTTCGGAATATTTCGATGTTGGAATTCGTGATTATACAGGTGTTGTTATGGAAATTTGAAAGATACATATTTATATCGTTATTTCCAATACGACATTTGTTAATCGTAGGATTTGATATTGAATATAAGCCGATATATTTTCTATTCAGAGCCTTGTATTGAATATCAAATGTGATTTGGGTTTGTCGTGAATGGTGTCTTCACTAACACTGTTCTTGAACCCAGTTGAGAAAAGATTAAATCTTTTTGTTTAGATTTAACGAAGTGTACCAATTAAATAATATTTAATTGGAATTGAATTGATATTGATTTTTGGGTTTATCGTGGATAGTGTTTTAAATAACACTCGTTCTTTAACCCGATAATTAATGGAATGTGACTTTGGGTTTATCGTGAACCGTGTTTTAAATGACACTGATTCTTTAACCCAGTTAACGATTGAAACTAAGTGGAGTTTTAATGAATCTTTAATTAGATTGAAAAGATCGAGAATGGAGTATCACCAGTTTTACTCCAGGCGATAGTTAAATCTTTAATTAGATTTGAACGTGAAATGGTAATTGAATTTACCGATAACACCGTGGTGTTAGATATGAAGTATAACCAGTTTTACTTCATGGGATGAATAGGTTGGGATTGGGAAATAAAATAAATGATTACTTCGGTGTGGTTCGCTAATCCCGACTAGTTTGAATTGATATTCAAAGGAGATTAAAGAATAAATTCAAAGAGTTTATCTTGGATAAAATTAATGGGAACTTTTCCCAAAGTATAGGAATATTTGAATAAAAGAATATTCTGAATTGGAATGAGGCGTATGTTGTGTTTGTGTAACACTTTTATAATATATACGCGAGTTATTCAGAAAGACCGGGTTTATCCCATTTTGAATAACTGATTCGACGTGGTGTCGAAGATGAAGACGATGGTCGAAGACCGGAAGTCTTCACGTCGTTTGGGTGATTACTGATGATCTTGATTGGGCTGTACACCCAAGAAGATGGAAACAGTTGGTGATCGTCCAGACGTACTTGGAGATCGATGGATATGCGGGGTACTAGGTGCCTCCGGTTTCGTTCAGACCCAGAACGGACTTGTAAATGGACTGTGTGTCTGACATTGGATTTTAGTCCGTGTGATTGATCTCTATTAAATATATATCTGTTTGGCGGCGGAGAATTTATTCTCTTGCTTAACGCCCTTCTCTGAGACGTACGAGCTCAGGGGTTATATATTGATGGATATCAAACGCATGGAGTGAATTGCCTGTGTGGCATGCCTAAGTGGCAATTGATCGAGGCTTCTGTTGAAAAGCAAAGTCTTGTGGTGATGATCAAAGCACGGCCTTTGTGGCGTAGCTTTGTGTAAGTTCACTTCGCGAGTTTCACACCCGGTATGAACCAAAAAAGGGAGAGGACGTCAGGGAGGGCATGCGTTTCTTTCTAGCTAGAAGTGGCGTCAGTGGTTTTACACGCCCTGACGAGTTTGACTTATGTGGTTGTTGCTGTTGCGAGGCGCCTCGGATTGATCGGTCGTTCTCGAACCGATGGAGTCATTTAGTTGGCTCGTTTACGCCCCATAGGGCGGGGAAATGCATGTTCAGGGTTTAAGTTTAATCCACATCGGTGGACTGGCCCTGAGGATCCAAGGGCCCACCTGAGTCTGGGTCCTGAGGGGCGGGCTAGAGCGTCTCGAATCGGTTGAGGACTATCTTTTGCCTCGGTTCATAGAAGGAAATCCAATTTCCAAATACGTGACTTTGCGGTTTTATTTGTAAACCTATATATGGCGACATGATATATGGTACCCATGCCGCCTATGATTGATACTTATGATTTGAAGTTGTTTTATACACTATGCACTTATTATAGTATCAAATGATTTGTTTTAAACGTATCAAGCATTCTTTGGCTGTTATAAGGGAAAACCCTATCCCCCGGCTTGCGTTGCATTGTGTGATAGGACCTGGGTCTTATAACAGCTTCATCTTTCTTTATTTAGCATTGCGCTGTTTGTTTTATGCACTGGTATTCTTGGGAGGAAACCCGTTCTGTGTTATACGGCGTGGTCCCTTGATTTACCTTTAAAATGAAGATTAAAAACTGTTTTAGTTCTCACACCAGTCACATGACTGACCTGGAGTTTATTGTTTTAACCTAAACTCTGGGTGCCCTTATTTTGACACGGGTAGCTAGTAGTTTTGGTTTTTGCAGATTTATATTCACAGGATCCTGGTTTACAGCTGGAACGATATCCGGAAAGCTTTGTATCCGTATATCTCCTTCTAGTTGTGTATTGTATTATTTTCCGCTGCTATGTAATTTATTGTAATCTCTGATATTTCTGTGTAATATATATTCATTTATACTCTGTATATTCTTGTAATCTGATGCATTGTTGTAATATACAATGAAATGTTCTTTTATATGCGTTCTATTTTGTCGTGTTCTCAAACGATAGGGCGTTTTCGAACGGTCTGGGTCGGTTTAGCGACTGGTTCGGACCGAGCGAAATTCCTTCTCGTCACACATAGCTTTGTGTAGTGTTGATTCGCGAGCCTCACACCCCGGTTGTGAACCAAAAACGGGAGAGGACCTCAGGGAGGGCATGCATTTTCTTCTAGCTAGGGTGGTGTTAGTGACCTACCAGCCCTGACGTTTATATTATTTTCACATATGTGGTTGTTGCTGTTGCGAGGCGCCTCGGATATATCGGTGACTGTGTGGAGCCAATGGAGTCGTTTGACTCATTTACGCCTATAATATACATTATGAAAATAATAATTTAATTTTCAATATTAAGTTTATTTTCAAACTAGTATCATCCTTTGGATGACAATGATGTCGTTCAAGTTAGGGTATTTGTTTCCTCTCAGATCTTCACTCTATAATGTTCTTATCTTCAAGATGGACAGAAATTCAGAACACAAAACCTAGTATCAAATATATGTCACAACTGGTTCCATTTACTATTCAATTTAAATAATGTTTTATAAACCATTTCTTACACTTGAAAATTTCTTTCGAATACAATCATTTTCATTTAATTCTCTATTAAGTAGACCTTTGTTAAAGACAATTTTTAGCTTTATTTTTTTTATAAAACTTGATTATAAAACTTGGATTTATTGATAAAAATTCCTTTATAAAAATTCATTTTAAAAATATTATTTTAAACTTGATTTCTATTTCCTCTATAAAACTTCAAATTATATTGAGACTTGTTTGATTATAAATCAAATCCTTTAATTTAGCAAAAAAATCAACTAAATCATTTATGTTCTTTTACGAATGTCCTACTTTTCATAAAGTTCTTTTATAAGATCCAAGATCACTTATAAGACTTTTTATAAGTTCAATATAAGGCTATCTAATAAACTTATTCAAAATCGTTGAAATCATTTATAAACTCACTCAATTGCAAAACTTAGATTTATAACCTCCTTAAACTTATTTAAAAAACCTGGTTAGCTTTAACACTCAAAATCTCCAATTATAGAACTTGTTTATAATATAGTGATTTCGCAACGCGAAACATTTTATAATTTCTTTATAAATTACAACTATAATTACTAATTTATTTATACTTTATTTTATATAACTTATATATAATTCGATTCAAAATCGTACTTTTGTTATAAAAAAATCTATAACTTTAAATTTAGTTAATTCACCTCAAGGCAAGTCAAACTATTAAAAATATGGAATTTATGACATTTGCTGACAACTATTTATTCAATTTCGTTTATTAATCAAATACATATCAAGGTTTAATTTAGATCAACAATCATCATTAAAACCAGATTTTAAATTACTTAGTTAGGGAGTTCATAGGTGTAAAATAGGAAAACGAGTAACATCCAAATTATAAAGGAATCCTGTTGGATCCATCCAACTTGTTCCCTTACATCATAACTCATATATCAGTTCATATATACATATAAATCAGATAATATAATCTAAACCATTTAAGATGAATCTTCCACTTAAAAGCAGGTAATGTCAGAGGTATCCGCTCTATAGTGGGAATATATAACCATACCCAACTAAATAAACAGTAAATCATCCAAACAAACATTACATAATCTAATATAAAATCAACAAAGAATATAATTACATGGTATAACAATATTCCAGAAGTTATGAGTTTTAGCTCACCATCCGATGCAATCAAGGTTTCATGTTGTTTCATCTAATTTGAAACATGCGTTTTTTTTTTGAATTTGTTCAGAAGGTAGACCGACCGGAGTCGTAAAACCCAACCTAGTGCACCTAGCCTGGTAAACATGCATTTGAAATTAGATAAAATTCCAAATAGCTCCACATGAACCCAATCCAATTTTTACATGCATATATCCCAGGTACGAGTCTAATGCAACTTGTTTTGTCCCAATCCGACCTCATAGGAAAAAATTTCGCGTGTTACAAGCTTGTAAAGATTTTAAATAAATACAACATCATTAACACAATTTAATTAATTACCAATCACAACAAGAAAACTTAGTTTTCACTGCACCTCCTTCCAGCGTTTAAACATGAAAAGGGTAAAAAAATCATGAAGAACATAATTTGCATAACAACGTTGAGAATAATAGAGCTAGGTCTGTAATTTGTTGCTTCTCTCATTCCGCTTTGTCAAAATAATTCATTTTCACTCCTATGTCCATGTCGCCGCTTCCTTGAACAATTCACCGTTATTTTTGATTTCTATCGGATTTCGCTCATGCTTTGACTTTCCTATAGCGATTTGGTTCTCGCTGCCCTAAATCCTTGATCAAGCTTCAGGTATCCCTAATTCCTATTCCTTGATCCATTTGATTCATCGATTTTTAAGGTTATCTCATTGATTGATTTTCATTTCTTAAGTTTGGCACTTCGTGGACTGCCCTTTGCTGAACGTTGATTCAAGTCTATTTAATCATCGATTCATTTTTTTTGAAAAAACTCGATAAAGTTGAATTGCTAATAAAGTTCAATTTTTTTAGGTGCTTCAATTATTGAAATAAAATACTTTTATTTGATTAATTATTAGGTCGTGTTGTTTATAGTGAAAGATTTTTTATTACTCTTCTAATTATCATTTTTGAAGCTTATTTCTTTTAATTGCTGTGAGGCTCCTATTAAGAGGAAAGTGTTCACAATTTTTTGTTAGGATTAGTGCCTAAAGTTTAGCGGTGATTTTTTACACGTATCCCTGTTGGCATCTAGGAAATTACAGTAAATTTTGAACTCGAAAATCACCTTACGTATATCTCGTAATTTAGAAAACCACCTAATGGATATTTAGATAATTGTACCGTGTATTTCCATATTTTTTAATTCAATCATTTTAAAGTTAATTTCATAAACTAAGAATTTTTATAATTTTCGAACTGGAAGCTTCAGCATATTGATTATTTTATAAATATTTCTTTTTTAGAAATTCACTATATTTTGAAATTGAAATTTTGTACATTTGAAGTTTTATTGGTTCAACTATGCCTTACATAATATAGTAAGCATCATTTTTATTTTGCGTGTATATCCTTTTTGTGTAACATCAGTGTTAACTAAAAAAAGCATCAGCTTTATTAGTTCATTCATCTTCCAAAGTTTAATTCTTTTATATCATTAGTATTTCTATAATATGTTGGACTATTAGTCCACCATTTTCTTCATTAACCTATGCTGGGACTTGAATTCATGCACTAACATATCATAGGAGATAAACTGCAACATTAAAATAAAGTATAGCAATGCAAAAATGTAACTATAGGTGAATGATGATGTATTGAGCCATGCTGAAACATGAAATCAAGAGCTAACCTCTATAATCAAGAGATGAACTAAGCTCGCTAAGTTTTATAAAATTAACTAGATTAATTAAGTTTTATAGATGCTATACACGTTTGATGTTCTGCATGTATGTTTTTATTTTGTTTGAATTTGAAAAATGATTATCGTGCTTAATTTTTTTTTCCTATGTTAATGCATCCATAATATGATCACTGATGTTTTTGAAGAAAAGCAGTTGCAATGATATCATTTATTAGTCGAAGAGATCATTATTCCTATTTATGTTGATGTGAATCAATGTTTCCCTAAGGCAGTCATATAACGATCATTTCTAGCTTAAATGACTTTAATTCTCTAGCATTACTTTCGTACCGGATTTGACACTCCATGGAGACACTTGATAAACAAAATGTATAGTTGTTCAAAAGCTAGTGTTTGTGGCAAAAAACCAAACTGTTTCGATGTATAGAACCGAATGAAACTTTGAATCCCAAAAAATATATTCCTAACTTAACGTGTCTAGTCAGCCTCATTCCATCTAGAAGGAATTCCTTACTAAAACTTAAGGATGATTTCACTAAAATTTGCTGCATCGGTTCAGACCACTGAGTTGAATGATCTATCTAATGCTTTTACAAGTCTTAAGCAAATCTTTATGATAACTGCTTATAAGGTAGAGTTTGAATGCCTATCCCAACAAGTTAGTTGTTTTGTTGTTGGGATAAAAGACAATATCCATCTTGATGTTAAAATTAATTTAACTCGTAATCTAGTTAAAGTAGTTCGAGTAGCTTAAATAAGCATAGTGAGTATACACACAAAACTTTACGAATTAATAACAAAATGAAGCTACTTAATTTACAAGTAGATAAAGTATATGCAAAACTTAGCTCAGTTACCGCACAATCAATGATGTAGTAACAAGACCATATGGTAAACCCATAGTATAATTATTATTATACGTGGTCTTGTAACATTGTATTAATTTTCATTGCCATACTACTAAAATAATTAGCTACTATATATGAATCATTTTTCCTACTTCTTGGAATACATTATTTCGGGATGGCTCCTTCATAACCATATTTAATTCTCAGGGCATAATCATATTACGATAACATTAATCCTACTACTAACATTATTTAGTTTCTCACTACATAAGAACATATAAGACTGCAGGTGTGGATGATAATATTTTATATAGTTAACTCTAGATAATACTTGTGATTATCATTGATATATCAATAAATTAGCCTGTTAGAGGTTGTATTAATAAACTGTATATTTTTATTTTTGTTACTGTTATACACACACACACCGTACGTATGCAACACTTACTTTTCTATATCTTTTATTTGTACACAAGTAATATACATGGAACATTATTTTTTTACTAAGTACTAGTTATACTCATGTCTTAGTAATCTAAACAACAAATGGATGTAGTCGGATGGGTGTGTGTTCCATCAATAAGCTTCTCAACAAATGTGTTTATAGAGCTATAAGCAGGAATGATTATCTTCTCAAGTTAGAGATCCATCTGTTTGGATAGAAATGAAGATACCTTTACTTATTTTTTATTGATGAGGTTCAGTTTTTATATAGTTGATTTTTATTATTCTTATAATTTAATGTTATCTATTTTCTACTTTATTAATCACAATAAATTATGTGTTACAGTCATCAGCTGCTTTTGTAAAATAAAACCTTTGAGGTAGATCTAAGGTTAAAAAAATCTTAATATTCTTCTTCATTGTTTAACAAGCACTCTTATAAATAATTGTGCGAGAATGTGTCCAATATGTTGTATGTACATGTTTATGTGTGCATAAGATGTTGTGTTTATGTATATTCAGTTTTGTTTATGAATGTATTGTCGTGTCAAGTATATTTTGTGTATGTGCTATGCTTGTGTTTATATGTGAAGTATGCGTATAGGAGTAAACTAGTATGTGTATGTTATGCATGAGTGTGTGGCACAACTCTGTTTATAGTGAAAACAATGAATGAAATAGGACAAATTAAGAGAAATATTATATTTACCGAATAGTGAAATAGGACAAATTTAAATGCTTAGTTATTAGTTTCTAGATTTGTTTGGAAATTTCAACTACTTGATATGCTTATGTTTTGCTGAGTGTTTTGGTTGTTTTATTCTCTGTTAAATAGAATACATTATTATGTATCAACTGAGAATTATTCAAATAGTTATAGACTCCAAAAAGTATAAATAGGGGCTGCTTCTCATTTAGATGGTTTTAGAGGATTATGTGCTTGGGTCTTACTATCACATTCAACTCTTAATATCATTTTGTTAATCCCAGCACCATTTGTAACCAATATGATATATGACTCTAGAGATCTAATCCTAATTTTTATAATTGCTCGTGATTTTTCATGCATACCAAGCCATCCTATACTTGTCATGGTTACTTGTTCTTATTTGACCAATAATAAAAGGTTGGGTCTAACGACCCATATTTTTGGTCAGTTTTAATTTTAATATATTTTAATGGATTTTGAAATGGAAAATGATGAATTTATACTTGATAAAATTTGAAAATAAATTTTAAATGTGTTTTTATGTTTTATTTTACTTAAAACAAGGTCAGTTAACTTCTTAAATTAGTTTAAAGATGAAGATTTTGAAAATCAATATTTTAATGCTATTTTAACGACCTGTAAAAGGACCATTTTTGAGATATTCTTAAAATCCGAAGAAATCACTTTTATTGGATCTGGAATGTCGAAATATGATAGGATTAAAAATTTTAAGTCAAACGGAGTTAATATGTAAGCGTACGATATACAAACTAAGTTAAATATTTAATCAAATTTCGATTGAAGCTAGAAATAAGGAGATTTTTCAAATGGACTCTGAATTCGAT
The DNA here is from genome assembly GCA_030737875.1 of Allium sativum. NCBI lineage: Eukaryota > Viridiplantae > Streptophyta > Magnoliopsida > Asparagales > Amaryllidaceae > Allium > Allium sativum. Next base: position 212,028,651 of record CM060919.1, read on the forward strand.
GAGACTTGGTTCGTTGGAACCTTAATTGTGTAATGTAGCAAGATTTCAAGTTTCGTAATTTTTGGAGTTAGTGTGTGGTCGTACGTCCTGAACGAAGTATATGACGTAAAATTAATTAGACAACTCATGGTACTTTAATCTACATGTCATAAGCTACCTTAACATGTCATTCTAATGTACTTAAGGCCCATTTAATTTTCTTTTTCTTTTTATTTTCCGTTTTTGAATCATTTCTTTCCTTAATCTTAAATCTTAAACCTTCATTTCTCTCCTCTCCTCCTCCCTTAAGCCTCACGCCGCCTAAGACCTCCACCACCATCCCCTCCTCCAATGTGCGCTACCTCTAGCTGTGGGCCACTCCTCCAATCCCAAAAACCCCCTTTCTCCTCTTAATTTCCAAAAAGAAATAACCATTAGTCTAAATCCAAGTTCCTCCACCTCCAAGCACCTCCCGTGGGCCCCACTTGCCCACGCATTGGACTCCACCCCTATCGTGCGCCAACCCCAGACAGCCCAAACGGTGTCTGTCTCTAGCCCTCTCAATCCCCAAAACTTCTAAAAATTCCAATTTTCCTTTAATTTCCTAAATTAAAGTGTGCTTGTGTGTATTCGTGTAATAGCAAGTGGTCTTGAAGTGAAAAGAGGAGATTTTGGGTTCGTTGTGAGCTTGAGAGATCCTACAATGAAGTGAAAAGTTGTAAGGATGGCTTGGGTGAGAACTCTCGGCTTAATTTGGTTAATCAGACAGTTAATTGTAGGTTGTATGGTAGTTCACACTATGAATTGTTTGATTGAAATGTGGTTGAATGGATGCTGAACTATTATATAATTTGGATGCGAATTTGGGTTAAGTAACATGTTAACACACTGTTAAGATGCTTATTAAAGTTGTTGTAGGGTTAAACGCCTATTTATAAATTGAACGATGCCTTAATAATCACTTGTTTAAGTCAAGTTGACTTGGTAGAAAAATAACCTGAAATGAACAAGTTATTGTTGATTGTCGAGTTTGTGGTTGATATGAATTGGTTGAAATCCCCACATGGGGTTTGGGATGATATTTGATTGACACATCTCCCAATTGTTTGTTTTGCATGTTAATCGGTTGATTGACATATTAGTATAAGAGTTATCTATTTAAAGCTTATATAATGAATTACACTTTGTATGTCTGAAATTTGGATGTTAATAGTTGTTTACAACTATTGTTGGATGCATATGATGTGTGAAATCCATATAAATGAAATTATATGGTAATTGATTGAATCTTATTGCAATTTGGAATAAACTTGAATATTTGGATGGACGCGAAGATATTAAAATATCAATGAACATTCGTAACTATAACAAGTTATTTAGAAGTAATTTTCATACAATTATGGCCTATCAAAGTTTTATTTTTGAAAATAATAGTAATTGCCGAAAGTGAAGTTTGGTTATTTAGAAAATGTTTTAGAAGAGATTTCTTTTCAAAATTTTCTTGTTTATTTTTATAAAGATGTCAGGAAAGTTTGGGTTTAAAACTAAGAGTTTCGAAAAATAGTATTATTTTAATGATATAAATAATATTAAAATGACTTAATATGGAAATATTATATTTTAAAGAGAAATGATTGAAACACAATTTCTAAGGATAATTACTTTATATAATTAATGTAATATTTTGGAAATGATTCGATTTATTTTTATTTGTAAATCGATTTGGCTTTGAATAGGACTCGTCGCACAGCGACAGTTTGCGAATTTCGACCTGTAACTTTAAATTGAAGTTCCGGGAGATCTAACCGTCGGATTCTCCCGACACTGAAAGTGTTAGGTCTGAAATGGGAAGAGTTTTCAAATGGAATAAGAAATTTTAAGATCCAACGAATTGATTATTAATTATGTCCAAATCTATTTTGGAAAAGGTCGTTAGGGATGCAGTTCGGTGACCTGAAATTGAAAACCTACTGTAAGGGCCTTAATAAAATTATTAAAAATATAGATAAATTATGATAAGTCATAATAAATGATTTAAAATGGTTTTGGGTGGAATATTCCAAGTTTTGTAAAGATAAACAATATTTTTATCCGAATGAGCTAGTTAACAAATAGAATAAAGAACCAACATGAATATGCGATGATTCCTACGAGTACAGTCCAGTACCACCTGTGAGATCTAACTGGAGACCACACCGTTAGGCGAGAGGTGGAAATAACCGAAAGGACATTGAATATTCGACTAAGATCAGATGAAGTTTTCTGAAGTTAAAGGATCCAATGGTTTTAAGATAACATATTGGATTGTAATGGTTTAAATATATCTAGGGTTTTCCAACATATAGATTGGATTGAATTTAAATGGAAATAAACTTCGGATATTCCGGTATTGGATTCCGTAATTATACGGATTCTGTTTTAAGGAATTTGGAAGATATGAATATCGTTATTCCCTATACGGTATCTGTTGGTTTCAGAATTTTGATACTGAAAGTCGATATGATTTCTATTCAAAGCCAGGTATTTGATATCAACCTAGATTTTGGGTTTGTCGTGAACTGTGTCTTTAATAACATTGTTCTTAAACCAAGTTGGAATAGAATTCATATAATAAATCTTTTAATTAAGATTTAATGGAAATTTTCTAAAGTGAAGTTTTCCAATTTAATGAATTAAATTGGAAATTGAACGAAAATCGATTTAGTGATAATCGAAATGAACCTCTGTGGAAGGAGACCTTTACCATTTAAGGAATTTAAAAAGGCTCTGTCGTTGTTCCAATTGTAGTATTAGTCTGATACGAAAATTTATATCGATTGTGAACTTGTATGATTTCAGTGAGAATTCCATTTTGAATGGAAGTTGATTTTGGGTTTATCGTGAATGATGTTTTAATTAACATTTGTTTCTAACTAGTTAAAGACATGATTAATTTCCTAAGTCTAAATAATCATTGAACAATGATTTTTGAGGATAAAACTAAGTTGGAGTTTTTAATAAATCCTTTTTGTAATTAAACTTACCAAAACCCGAGGGATGCTAGATATGCAGTACTAACAGTTTTGTTCCACGGGATGAATAGGTTGGGAATGGGATACCGATACTAGAGGATACCTTTTTGTAAGGCTCGATAATCCCGATAAGGCGTATAAAACTTAATTTGAGTTAAATTGTGAAAAGGGATTATATCATCTTTTGAAATGATATCCAAGGAAAGATTTAAACTAGAAGTTTAAATGAATTAAATCTTTGATAAGATTTAAGGGAATAATTCCCACTGTAAAGAATGTTTGAATAAAATAAAATTCTTAATTGGAATGAGTCGTATGATATCTTTATATATCACTTGATTTTAAAGATGCGCGATTTATTCGGAAAGACCGGGTTTAACTCATTCTGAATAACTGATACAACAATTAAAAATTGAAGATACTAAAGATAGAGATTGAAGACGGGAGATCGTCATATCATTTGGATTATTACTGATATCTCGATTGGGTAGTACACCTAAGACGAGGTAATAAGTGGTGGTCGTCCAGACGTACTTCGAGATCGACCGGATATCCAAGGGCCCTTATCCTTTATTGGAAATATGGGATGAGGAATAAGGTGCCTTCTATTTCGTTCACCCCCAAAATGAACTTGCAAATTTATTATGTGTTTGACATTGTGTTTTATGTTGTATTAACTGATCTCTATTAAACATATATATGTTTGGTGGCAGAGTATTTATTCTCTTAGCTTAACACCCTTCTTTGAGACGTATGAGCTTAGAGGTTATATATTAATAGACATCAGTTGTATGGTATGAATTGACAATGTGGCATGCTATGATACATTGATCAAAGCTTTTGTTGAAAAATAGAGCATTGTGGTTGATGATCAAAGCATGATTGATATAGCATAGATGTGACAACCCGGAAAATCAGAACCAATTTAAAAAATTTAATTTGGCTACTTTAGTGGTGTAACGACCACGGGATTTTCGACTCCGAAAATTGACACAAAACCCAGCGTCGATTGTTCAGACATCAAAAATACCAGGTCATTAATAGAAAGAAATTAGAGGATGAGATAGAAAAGATAGAACTAGTAGAATAGAAGAAGAAGGACACAACTGAGCAGAATCAGAGTAAACACGAATCTCATAGCGGAACGAATAAAATATAATATATAACAAAACTTTGAAATACAAAACTGTATTTGTATTTACATACCATATCAGAGTATAACTCATATACATCACAGCGGAAATAATCTTTAAATAAATAAAGGTGAAGCCTCCTGCTTTGAACTCCTCCAAGCGAATCTGCAAAATCCTGAAACAATTGACTGCCCGTACAAATTTGGGCACCCAAGAGTTTAGGGAAAACAAACAAAATAAACTCTGGGTCAGTCATGGGACTGGTGTGAGTAAATTCCAACCATATGGCTTAACTTTGAAAATCCTTTTGAAACCAAAAAGATAATAGTAAGACCAGCCCACACATAAACACGGACGGTTTTTACCTTACTATAACCCAAAACACTTTGATATCAAAATCCAGTGATATTATAATAATGTCTAATCAAATAAATAACCAAATAGTAGAACGCTTGCATCTCACGCTCTACATATATAGTATAAAAATCAAAAACCGCAGGGTGCTTATTGGAGATTGGATTCCAACTATGACAAGGTATGGGACCACCTTCCGATAGTGTATCTCTAGAGGCGAATACACTGGGTTCAACAAGAACGTCTTGCAACCCGGCCCACACATGACCGACCACTCATTTCGCTTGAGTGTATCGAATGTATATCACCAACGGTTGGGATCAGCAACCGTTTCCCCGAAAGGGACAGCATCGATAGATTCAAGAACAAATGGAATTTCTCTAGATAGGTGATTATACACCCTAATGGGAGCGACCCACATAGCCATGCTGCCTGCCCGATTTTTGTCATTTCCCGGTTGTGAAGCTAGAGGCCACGTCGATCTTCAGAACATCTGATCACCATTCACTTTGAATGCCACATCGTCAAATCACCAGTTGATCTCCCCAAAAATATTACGGGTATAAAAGCTAAGAGAAAACGAATTTCTCCGCCACCAGACGTGATACCTTGAAAAGATCGTCTTATGTAATCTTCTAAGAATACGCTGTCAGGCATTCATCCATACAAGTTGTCCTGGGTCTGGACAAACAGAAAGCACCATTCTGAACAGGACGACCCTTGCATTTCACTCCGTCTTCAATTTTCTTCAGCATAATTCGCAGCGCTTATGCCTATACGGAGTGTTTTCAGATAGTATATCCAACCGGTCTCCCCGTATAGACAACGATGGTCAAAACACTTCGATAGTCGGTTGTTTAACTATCGAAGTAAAAACAACATCCATTCAATGTACAACCAATATCACACAAATCACAGGCACTTTTTATTTAACATTCGTTCTTATATTTCTTTGGACAAACGTCATTACTTATTACTTTTGAATAAGTGAATTTCAAAACAAGCTGTTTTCCTTCCTTAGGAAGTGCTACTGTATATAAACATCACGCTTAAGTTTGGTTAACAGCGTTTAATTTATCGTTACAGTTCAAATTTGCTATACGCTGCTATATCCCTTTATAACTAATCTTGACATAACAGTCACGCTTAAGCCTAGTCAACAGCGTTACTTTACTGCTATAGTTCTGAGACTTGCAATATGCTACTATATTCCACTTTATAATTAATCTCAACACCTCTTTCCGTTACAAATTCTTGACATCTCTTTTCATTACAAAAATCTTGATATCTCTTTTCGTTACAAAAATCTTTGATAGTCGGTGTTTTGAGTATCAAAGGGAAAATAAACATCCATCAAACCATTTCACAATCTCGACACTTTCTAATATTTCATTATTCAATTTTTTTAGATATTTCCAAAACTGTTTAACCTCATACTTCTTGGAAAAACCCATTTCCAAATATTATAGCACTTGTTCACCCACATTCTAGAAGATATACATTTATTTAATATCTGGAACATTTCCATCTTCCTTACCTTTCTTATTTTCTGTACTTTTAGAAAATACACATTATTAATGTTGGAAAAACATTTCAAAACTCCATTTCTAAACTTCTCGTTAATCAGATCAATTTAGTTTAACTCAAATAGAAATATCTACTTACAAAATGTTTACTTTCTGACCACTATTCACTTTTATTAAAATATCATTTCCCAATAGGAATCTAGACTCGTTTTACTACCCTTATTTCAAATACGATCATACTCCAAACATAGAATTATACTTTATTTCATAAGCATCTTTAAAATCGACTACTTGTTTTTGATATACTTAAAACAAGTCATCGCCTCCTTGTTTAATCAAGATTCAATTTCTGTTATTTAGAAATAATAAATAATCGATTCTTCCTATTTAAACTCGAATCAATTTATATCTAACTCACGGTATTAAAAATACCAGTTTATAATAGAACTTCTATTATAATTTATAATTTCGCTTCAATTATAAAGATATAATTTTTATAATTGAACTTCGTTGATTTGCTTGACGGTCAACCAATTTCTTAACAAAACGATGTGTTTATGGTCGACTGTTGCCACTTTCTAAATCAATATCGTTTATTTACTAAATCAACATAACGTTGAACTTCCATTCAACACAGTTCAAACAGTGCATAAACAGTACATATAAATATTGAAGAATCCGGTTGAATTCCTCCAACCGGTTTCCGCATCCACAAATGTTAGTCAAACAATTATCACTGATTCCATACTGATGGAATCAATATCCAACCGGTGATGGGTACATATGCAACGATATATAATATTTCAACCAATTTAACCATAATCTGCCTAAACAACCATCACACAGCATTCAACCATTATTTAAAATATAAATAAAATATTTTAAATAAAACAAAGTTAGTGAATTTACTCACCTTTGCGCGTTAACCGTTAAATAACGATTTGCGTCAGTCGATTTAAAACAGGCGTCCAGTTCTGCCATGAATTCAACGTGTTTCAAATTTCTCCAAACTGCCCTCATAGCATCGCCAGCTTTCATATGGTTCCAACGTGATGGACCATACGTACTTCCTTATTTCTCGACCCGTTGCCATACCTGTCGGCTTCCAAATGAAACAGCGTCTTCCCTATCGGTATTGAAACACAATCGTCGTTCTGCAAATATCCATTCAACTCTCGTTTCTTCTTCTTCTTTTTTTCTTTTCTTTTTGGGCCTTGAACTTTCACTGCAGTCCATCTCCCTTTTTGTATCTTTTTAAACAACTTCTCTCCTACCCAAAAATGAAATGCACACTCAGCTATAAATTCTCCAAAACAAGAGCATCCTTTCTTCCTAATATACTTCTATCTTCCCTGATGCCAGTAAGAATTGCTACCTCCTTTTATACATCCAAATCGTCAACTGCACCTGTTATGCAAGCCACATGGCGCATGCTCACGCCCTCCCTCACGTTTCTGCTACCGCGGCTTTCTTGTATGGCCAAAATGCACGCATGTCCCCCTTTGCTCCATCCTTTGTTTTGCCAAAAGAACTACCCTTTTTCTTTTTAATTTACATAGCAAACCTATCCTTTACTTTCATTTCATGTAAATGCCCATCACCGAATTTCTTTCAACTCGTTCTTCACCGTTTCATGGCAAACTTCCAACGCCCCTCCACCTTCCAAAACTCCGCAACGCTCAGGTTTTTTTTTCCATGTTTTGTAGTCCATTACGTTCTCCCCTCCTCATACTCCAAAAACAAACCACACTCTACCCCAAAAGCTATAGTAAAACTCAACTGTGCACCCCTATATTTAACTCCAACTTCTACTACAATATAAACCAACTCCAGTAAATGAAAAACCGAACCCCATGCCTCACTACCATCTCCTTGCTCAACTCGTCGGAACCCTGACGAGCCCGACCTCAACCAGCAACTTCTTCTCGCTCTCGGATAGTTTTTGGAACAACATGCTGTTACGTTTATATGTCTTTATTTATTTATTTTAAAAAGGTGAAGATGAGAGGAATGAGGCCGCCTACTTATAGTGTTACACAGCTTGGTGCCCAAGTATTAGGGGGAGTAGAGTGTAGATTTAGGTTCACTGTTTGATGTAACAATACATTTCAGTGTACTGTATATTTCTAGACTATAGTTTACTTGACTGTTAAGTATTAGGAAAATAGGTCTGCATTTGTCAATGCAAGAACATGGCTGTTCTGTGTGAAGGGACGGTGATGTTTGATTTGATCATACGGCGAGATAGTAGCATATCAATTCCTTTGCAATGAAGTAATAGAGTAGGACAGCTGCGTAGCTTTATTCTTCAATATATATGTGGCATTTCAATTGATGTGAAAAGAAATACATTGTGATTATACAACACATACGTGGGTCTAGATTAGGTTGGATTTTCAAAATATATCATGTGAAGAGAAAGGAGTCTGCATGTTTGCTTCGACACTGAAGAATTTGCCAAATAAAAACTTGGTTTTTAAAGTAAAGTTTCACGGTCTTGATTACCCCAAATTCCATTCGTTGCATGTGTTGCTATGGACAGATATAAGAATGCGGTCGTGTCCAGGGAGGTGCCCCGATCCCAAAAATATAATAATATCGGTAGGTTAACTCATATTTTGAAACCCCAAAATATTGATATAGGGTGCAAAATACTCCAAATAAAAAGTTGCTTATTTAATTAATTAAAAATTACAGTAAAATTCAAAAAATTAAATTATCGCTGCGCGTCAAAAGAACCTTGTCCAGATTTGCAACCAATATCTAGTTATATCAAATAAACTGTTATGGTCGATAAACGGTTCTATAACGACTTTTCGAATATTTGATTTGGACATATCTTGCAATGAATATGACGAAATCTCCATTTTCCACTTTCGTTGGAAAGATACAGTTCAACTGATTCCAACGCTTCTTGTTTCGAAGAAATCCGATTTAAATCGAGTTCTGTACACTCAGTTGAAGTTCAGAACGTTAAATTACGAACTGCAGCGTCGTTATGAGCTCAATTATAATTAATATATATTTTTATACGTTCAACATCGTTTTAATTAATATATAAATCCACTTATATTACGAATTTAATATTTAAACTGATTTAAATATTCAAATATAAACCGATAAAACTGCGGGACATTACATTCCTTCCCCCTTAAAATAATTTCGTCCTCGAAATTGCTAAGCTTGGAAAAATGCTACAATCTCTGTTGTAAACAGGTTAAAAATCTTTTTGGTTTACTTCATAATTTCAGTTTTCAACTGAACTGATCAAAATATTAATTCCCTTCTTTGTAACGAAAATTTTCAAAATTCTGAAAATTTTCTAACATTTTAATTTTTTTGAGAATTTCGTCAACTCTCAGCTGCACGGTTCATTCGGTACAACTACAATACGCCACTCTGGCCTTCTCCCTTTATTGGGCATCCAACTTTTTCGCTTCCATTTGCAATCCATTCAGCATACCCAAATGCATCTCCAAATGATCTCCAGTCAGTTTATTCTCAATCAATAATCCCAACTCAAATTTCTTTTTCAAACTCCAGTTCAATTCCAATTCCAAATAATCAAATTTCCCAACCAAGTTTGGTTCCATTCCCAATCTCAATTCACAACTCAACTACTTGGTCAAGTCAAATCCTTATTCCAGTATGATTCCCACTTACTTGGCTTCAATTCAACTCAAATTTTATTTGACATATTTAAATTTGCTGTTTATTTACTTTATAAGTAAATTTTAAATTTCAGAATTCAAATTCCTGGGGTTTTCATTTCAAATCAGTTGAAATAATATACATATATATTCATAACATAGCAATTCAAAACCTTTGAATTCCTGACAACTTGTTTCCTCACAATAATTCAAAAACAAAATCTTTGGTAGTAATCCGACACTTAGAACTCGAAAATGAACACCGATAATGGTCGACTTCATCATCGGAATTTATTTCCAGCGATCAAAGTGAGTTCAATACTATATCACTTTCAAAACTCATATTCAAATACTTTTATTTGAAATTACTTCAAAAATATCTTTTCGAAACTTGGATAATATTTCAAAATTTCCCCAGGATCTTAAAATTCCATATATTTAATTCAAATTTCATTTACAAACATTTTCATGTTTCAGAATTTTTATTCCAATTCTGGTTTAAATTTCAGATTCAGTTCATCTGATTTTACATATTATATTTATAAAATATTTCGATTGGTTATTTATATAACCAATTCAATTATAAATCTTATTCGATCATAAGTTCACCCAACACATTCAATATATATTAGATAATTCCAATATATATGTTTTCTTTATATCAAAATATATTTCGAGTAAAATTATCTCATTTACTCTCTTTCAAAACAATACTATGTCGAAATTCTCTATCCAAGCGTTTATAAATCCCCATCGACCTCGTCAGCTAAACGCGTCGATCTGGAATTTATATACCACTCATCAGATCAATCAACACAATATAAAACAGTTTTTATATAAATTTACAAATACGCGCTCATATATATACACTCAAAATCAATCTAGAGTATTACTAACTCCATCTCTATTGAGTCACGCCACAGAGCCAAGGTAATCACTTAACCTTCAGCTCTGATACCACTGTAACGACCACGGGATTTTCGACTCCGAAAATTGACACAAAACCCAGCGTCGATTGTTCAGACATCAAAAATACCAGGTCATTAATAGAAAGAAATTAGAGGATGAGATAGAAAAGATAGAACTAGTAGAATAGAAGAAGAAGAAGAACACAACTGAGCAGAATCAGAGTAAACACGAATCTCACAGCGAAACGAATAAAATATAATATATAACAAAACTTTGAAATACAAAACTGTATTTGTATTTACATACCATATCAGAGTATAACTCATATACATCACAGCGGAAATAATCTCTAAATAAATAAAGGTGAAGCCTCCTGCTTTGAGCTCCTCCAAGCGAATCTGCAAAATCGTGAAACAATTGACTGCCCGTACAAATTTGGGCACCCAAGAGTTTAGGGAAAACAAACAAAATAAACTCTGGGTCAGTCATGGGACTGGTGTGAGTAAATTCCAACCATATGGCTTAACTTTGAAAATCCTTTTGAAACCAAAAAGATAATAGTAAGACCACCCACACATAAACACGGACGGTTTTTACCTTACTATAACCCAAAACACTTTGATATCAAAATCCAGTGATATTATAATAATGTCTAATCAAATAAATAACCAAATAGTAGAACGCTTGCATCTCACGCTCTACATATATAGTATAAAAATCAAAAACCGCAGGGCGCTTATTGGAGATTGGATTCCAACTATGACAAGGTATGGGACCACCTTCCGATAGTGTATCTCTAGAGGCGAATACACTGGGTTCAACAAGAACGTCTTGCAACCCGACCCACACATGACCGACCACTCATTTCGCTTGAGTGTATCGAATGTATATCACCAACGATTGGGATCAGCAACCGTTTCCCGAAAGGGACAGCATCGATAGATTCAAGAACAAATGGAATTTCTCTAGATAGGTGATTATACACCCTAATGGGAGCGACCCACATAGCCATGCTGCCTGCCCGATTTTTGTCATTTCCCGGTTGTGAAGCTAGAGGCCACGTCGATCTTCAGAACATCTGATCACCATTCACTTTGAATGCCACATCGTCAATCTCATCAAATCACCAGTTGATCTCCCCAAAAATATTACGGGTATAAAAGCTAAGAGAAACGAATTTCTCCGCCACCAGACGTGATACCTTGAAAAGATCGTCTTATGTGATCTTCTAAGAATACGCTGTCAGGCATTCATCCATACAAGTTGTCCTGGGTCTGGACAAACAGAAAGCACCATTCTGAACAGGACGACCCTTGCATTTCACTCCGTCTTCAATTTTCTTCAGCATAATTCGCAGCGCTTATGCCTATACGGAATGGTTTCAGATAGTATATCCAACCGGTCTCCCCGTATAGACAACGATGGTCAAAACACTTCGATAGTCGGTTGTTTAACTATCGAAGTAAAAACAACATCCATTCAATGTACAACCAATATCACACAAATCACAGGAACTTTTTATTTAACATTCGTTCTTATATTTCTTTGGACAAACGTCATTACTTATTACTTTTGAATAAGTGAATTTCAAAACAAGCTGTTTTCCTTCCCTAGGAAGTGCTACTGTATATAAACATCACGCTTAAGTTTGGTTAACAGCGTTTAATTTATCGTTACAGTTCAAATTTGCTATACGCTGCTATATCCCTTTATAACTAATCTTGACATAACAGTCACGCTTAAGCCTAGTCAACAACGTTACTTTACTGCTATAGTTCTGAGACTTGCAATATGCTACTATATTCCACTTTATAATTAATCTCAACACCTCTTTCCGTTACAAATTCTTGACATCTCTTTTCATTACAAAAATCTTGATATCTCTTTTCGTTACAAAAATCTTTGATAGTCGGTGTTTTGACTATCAAAGGGAAAATAAACATCCATCAAACCATTTCACAATCTCGGCACTTTCTAATATTTCATTATTCATATTTTTCTAGATATTTCCAAAACTGTTTAACCTCATACTTCTTGGAAAAACCCATTTCCAAATATTATAGCACTTGTTCACCCACATTCTAGAAGATATACATTTATTTAATATCTAGAACATTTCCATCTTCCTTACCTTTCTTATTTTCTGTACTTTTAGAAAATACACATTATTAATGTTGGAAAAACATTTCAAAACTCCATTTCTAAACTTCTCGTTAATCAGATCAATTTAGTTTAACTCAAATAGAAATATCTACTTACAAAATGTTTACTTTCTGACCACTATTCACTTTTATTAAAATATCATTTCCCAATAGGAATCTAGACTCGTTTTACTACCCTTATTTCAAATACGATCATACTCCAAACATAGAATTATACTTTATTTCATAAGCATCTTTAAAATCGACTACTTGTTTTTGATATACTTAAAACAAGTCATCGCCTCCTTGTTTAATCAAGATTCAATTTCTGTTATTTAGAAATAATAAATAATCGATTCTTCCTATTTAAACTCGAATCGATTTATATCTAACTCACGGTATTAAAAATACTAGTTTATAATAGAACTTCTATTATAATTTATAATTTCGCTTCAATTATAAAGATATAATTTTTATAATTGAACTTCGTTGATTTGCTTGACGGTCAACCAATTTCTTAACAAAACGATGTGTTTATGGTCGACTGTTGCCACTTTCTAAATCAATATCGTTTATTTACTAAATCAACATAACGTTGAACTTCCATTCAACACAGTTCAAACAGTGCATAAACAGTACATATAAATATTGAAGAATCCGGTTGAATTCCTCCAACCGTTTTCCGCATCCACAAATGTTAGTCAAACAATTATCACTGATTCCATACTGATGGAATCAATATCCAACCGATGATGGGTACATATGCAACGATATATAATATTTCAACCAATTTAACCATAATCTGCCTAAACAACCATCACACAGCATTCAACCATTATTTAAAATATAAATAAAATATTTTAAATAAAACAAAGTTAGTGAATTTACTCACCTTTGCGCGTTAACCGTTAAATAACGATTTGCGTCAGTCGATTTAAAACAGGCGTCCAGTTCTGCCATGAATTCAACGTGTTTCAAATTTCTCCAAACTGTCCTCATAGCATCGCCAGCTTTCATATGGTTCCAACGTGATGGACCATACGTACTTCCTTATTTCTCGACCCGTTGCCATACCTGTCGGCTTCCAAATGAAACAGCGTCTTCCCTATCGGTATTGAAACACAATCGTCGTTCTGCAAATATCCATTCAACTCTCGTTTCTTCTTCTTCTTCTTCTTTTCTTTTCTTTTTGGGCCTTAAACTTTCACTGCAGTCCATCTCCCTTTTTGTATCTTTTAAAACAACTTCTCTCCTACCCAAAAATGAAATGCACACTCAGCTATAAATTCTCCAAAACAAGAGCATCCTTTCTTCCTAATATACTTCTATCTTCCCTGATGCCAGTAAGAACTGCTACCTCCTTTTATACGTCCAAATCGTCAACTGCACCTGTTATGCAAGCCACATGGCGCATGCTCACGCCCTCCCTCACGTTTCTGCTACCGCGGCTTTCTTGTATGGCCAAAATGCACGCATGTCCCCCTTTGCTCCATCCTTTGTTCTGCCAAAAGAACTACCCTTTTTCTTTTTAATTTACATAGCAAACCTATCCTTTACTTTCATTTCATGTAAATGCCCATCACCGAATTTCTTTCAACTCGTTCTTCACCGTTTCATGGCAAACTTCCAATGCCCCTCCACCTTCCAAAACTCCGCAACGCTCAGGTTTTTTTCCCCCCCACGTTTTGTAGTCAATTACGTTCTCCCCTCCTCATACTCCAAAAACAAACCACACTCTACCCCAAAAGCTATAGTAAAACTCAACTGTGCACCCCTATATTTAACTCCAACTTCTACTACAATATAAACCAACTCCAGTAAATGAAAAACCGAACCCCATGCCTCACTACCATCTCCTTGCTCAACTCGTCGGAACCCTGACGAGCCCGACCTCAACCAGCAACTTCTTCTCGCTCTCGGACAGTTTTTGGAACAACATGCTGTTACGTTTATATGTCTTTATTTATTTATTTTATAAAGGTGAAGATGAGAGGAATGAGGCCGCCTACTTATAGTGTTACACAGCTTGGTGCCCAAGTATTAGAGGGAGTAGAGTGTAGATTTAGGTTCACTGTTTGATGTAACAATACATTTCAGTGTACTGTATATTTCTAGACTATAGTTTACTTGACTGTTAAGTATTAGGAAAATAGGTCTGCATTTGTCAATGCAAGAACATGGCTGTTCTGTGTGAAGGGACGGTGATGTTTGATTTGATCATACGGCGAGATAGTAGCATATCAATTCCTTTGCAATGAAGTAATAGAGTAGGACAGCTGCGTAGCTTTATTCTTCAATATATATGTGGCATTTCAATTGATGTGAAAAGAAAGACATTGTGATTATACAACACATACGTGGGTCTAGATTAGGTTGGATTTTCAAAATATATCATGTGAAGAGAAAGGAGTCTGTATGTTTGCTTCGACACTGAAGAATTTGCCAAATAAAAATTTGGTTTTTAAAGTAAAGTTTCACGGTCTTGATTACCCCAAATTCCATTCGTTGCACGTGTTGCTACGGACAGATATAAGAATGCGGTCGTGTCCAGCGAGGTGCCCCGATCCCAAAAATATAATAATATCGGTAGGTTAACTCATATTTTGAAACCCCAAAATATTGATATAGGGTGCAAAATACTCCAAATAAAAAGTTGCTTATTTAATTAATTAAAAATTACAGTAAAATTCAAAAAATTAAATTATCGCTGCGCCTCAAAAGAACCTTATCCAGATTTGCAACCGATATCTAGTTATATCAAATAAACTGTTATGGTCGATAAACGGTTCTATAGCGACTTTTCGAATATTTGATTTGGACATATCTTGCAATGAATATGACGAAATCTCCATTTTCCACTTTCGTTGGAAAGATACAGTTCAACTGATTCCAACGCTTCTTGTTTCGAAGAAATCCGATTTAAAACGAGTTCTGTACACTCAGTTGAAGTTCAGAACGTTAAATTACGAACTGCAGCGTCGTTATGAGCTCGATTATAATTAATATATATTTTTATACGTTCAACTTCGTTTTAATTAATATATAAATCCACTTATATTACGAATTTAATATTTAAACTGATTTAAATATTCAAATATAAACCGATAAAACTGCGGGACATTACAAGTGGATCTTGAATATTTAAAATAAATTATTTTAAATAATAACGACCAAAAGTCTATTTGAATCGATATTGGAAAAAATATATATTTATTTTAATTATAAAACAAGGCCTGAAATGGCACAGCAGTTTGAAAATTTGAATTCGAACTTTGACTGACTGTATTGGATGCAAAATATAACAGATTTTACTGGACTCAAAAATACTTGAATCTATTTATGAATATCTTTCAAACGAATCTGAAAAATCAAAATTTCATAGCGGAAATCAAAAGTTATGGCCAAATGAATTTTCAAAAAGGTCGCTATGGAGTTTGTATAGCCCTTGAAAGTAGACATTTTGCAGACGATCTCCTTTTTCGACGAAACCACTTTTATTGGATCCGGGATGTCGAATTATTGCTAGATTCCAAATCCCATTATTTTTGGAGTTATTATGTGAGCGTGGCAAAGGAAAATGTGTTTGGTTA
The DNA here is from genome assembly GCA_030737875.1 of Allium sativum. NCBI lineage: Eukaryota > Viridiplantae > Streptophyta > Magnoliopsida > Asparagales > Amaryllidaceae > Allium > Allium sativum. The sequence continues at coordinate 212,044,944 of CM060919.1, forward strand.
GTTTTAATCAATTTGGATCGACCAGAAAATGGTGATTTTTCAAATGGTCTCCAAATTCGACGAAACTAGTTTTGTTAGGACCGTATCGTCCAAACATAGCTAGATTTATTTTTTTGGAATTTTTGGGATCAGTATGTGGCCCCGACAAATTGAAATGTATGTTCAAATCAAATATTGAATGTTTTATATCATAATTTGAAGAAAAACTGACTGAAACAGTTGAATGGGCTTACAAAACATATCCCATTGTGTTCAGAATGGGGGTATTTAGCTAGGGACGATAGTCGTTGGGTTTGAAATGGAGTTCGTATGGAGAAACACTAATTTTTGAACTAATATGTATATCGACCAATGGAATAAATTCGTTCATTAATTAAAATTATAAAAAAATATCAGACCCCCCCCCCCCCGTAACCCACGATCGACGACGGTTTCCCTTTCCATTCTTCCTGGCCAAATTCCGGCCAAACCGCTCACCAATATCGAACAATCCAGTTAAATTTTTTGAAGATCTACACGTGAGCTTTAAATCCATCCCGATCTCGAATTTTATCGTGGGGTATTGAAGAGGAATCGGCCTCTCAAAGTCCGACCGTTGGCGCCCCGATTCCTCCTCAGAGCCGCCGTCGAGTTGGGGGTGACCACCACCGTCGGGCACGCCATTCCAAGCCCCTCCACGCTGCGCAACCTGATCGGCCTCACGTGCTTCGGATTGGAAGAAAAAGCCAGACCTAGGTTTGAACAAAACTGAGAGGTATATGGCTATTTCTATTTTAAATGATCACAACACTTTAAAGCGCTACGTATTTTGATTTCACGATAAAAATCATATCTTTTTGCTATGTTGTCGAAATCCAGTGAAAACAATAGACATTGGACTCGTGTGGACGTCTTCTACATTCTAAAAGAGACCGGATATTTTTCTGAGCCTTCTACGATTTTGGAGGAGTGGAACCCAACGTGAGATTTCTGGATTATAAACGATATGGAATGACGATGTATAAATTATATAATCGATGTATGAGTTATATAAGCGTTCTACACCTCATGTATAGGCGTTGTATAAGTTGTATGTGCGATGTATAAATTATTTATGCGTTGTAAAAATCATATATGCGTTGAATGGAATTGAAATGAAATCGAAATATATTTACATACGTAATTCTATATATATATATATATATATATATATATATATGCACACACTCCCCTCGTCCGCAGACCATGGACGATATATATATATTGGTTGTGATTGTTTGGATTTGGTTGATGTGAAATTTGGTGAATACTACGAATGGTTGATTTGATATGATTGATTGTGGTTGAAATCCCAATAGGATTAGTTTATGGGAAAATTCGTCTTTGTACGAACTAGTTATTGAAATTCCCATTGTCAAAAGTTGCGAGGCTTTAAGGTAGAGCGAGGAGCCGTACTCGGGATGGTGCCGGTTTTATTTACCCTGCCGTTATACTGCCGAAATTTTCTGAAATATTCCTGTGTTTGATTTAAATTCATGTATTGAAATATATTCATGCGTTGAAAAAAATATTCATTTTTAAAATAAAATGGTTTGAACGATAAAAATAACATTTTTATTGAATGTATGAAATTGTTTGAACGATAAAAATAACATTTTGATTGTATGTGCGAAGTATATAAAATCTTCATTTTTGAAATAAATTTTTTTAACAATAAAAATCACATTTTTATAATATATATGAATCGCTAAAAATCTTCATCTTTGAAATAAATTGTTTTAACAATAAAAATCACATTTTTATTATATATACGAAGTGTTAAAAATAATCATGTTGGAAATAAATTGTTTTGACGATAAAAATTACATTTTTATCTATATATGAAGTGGTAAAGATAGTCATATGTTGAAATGAATATTTGTTGGCTAAAAATATTATTTTATCAAATATATGAAATGAATATGGTTTGGAAATCGAAGAATGGATTATATATATATATATACAATTAAAATAAATCGAATAACGAAGCTGCAGTTCCTATTTGAAACGTGATTCCAAATGATTGTACCGGTAGATCCGACCATCGGATTTTCCCGAAACCGAAACCGTTGGATACGCTTTGGAAATATCTTTCCAACGATACCAACTTTGCAAATATCCAACGGTTGGATTGTCTGGAATGTTTAATTCAAATCTGAATGAAAACGACGCCAGAATAGATTATATATATATATATATAAATATAAATATAATTAAAATAAATCGAATAACGACGCTGCAGTTCGTATTTTGAAATCGTAACTTAAAACGATTGTACCGGGAGATCCGACCGTAGGATTTTTCCAAACTGGAACCGTTGGGTTCGTTTTGAAAAGATCTTTCCAATGATATAAAATATGTAAAGATCCAACGGTTCGATTTTCAAATATGTGTAAATAAAATTTGACGAAAAACAACACCATGGCCGCGTTATGGCCTGAAGCGTCGTTTGAATAAATTGGCTATATTTAAATAAATAAAAACTGCGATAAACAGTGATAAAATATTATAAACGATATGGAATGGAAATAAACCGAATTTACCCGGTTTATTGGATATTTGATGGTTGAATGTGTTTGACGTGAAAATTACATTAATGAACTGAACTATGGATGTCAGATAATTTAACCATTGAAATGAATTGATTTGAAATTCTAAATATATGTGAATTATTTGAAAAGGCCGAGTTAATTCTCATTTCAAATAATTGGTCGATGGTTGAAGTCGAAGATACGAAGACGGTGCAAGACCGAGGATCTTCACATCGAATGGATGGCTACTGATGCCTTTGATGGGAGTTGTTGCCCTGAAAGGGTTACAGTGGTGGTCGGCCGGACGTACTTGTTGATCGTCGGATGTGCGAGGGCCTCTCTCCAGTATTGGTCAAACGGGAGAGGAATAAGGTGTCTCTGGTTTCGTTCAGACCCAGAACGGACTTGTAAATGGATGTGTGTCTGACGTTGTAGATTGACAACGTGGCATACATAGTTGTTGTGATCAAAGCTTTTGTTGAAAAGCATAGCTTTGTGATTAATGATCAAAGCATGGTTTTAAATAGCTATCTTTGTGTTTAGAATTGATTTGCGAGCCTCACACCCCGATATGGACCAGAAACAGGAGAGGACCTCAGGGAGGACCTGCGTTTCCTTCTAGTTAAGAGTGGTGTCAGTGGTTTACAAGCCCTGGCAAGTTTGACTCATGTGGTTGTTGGAATGCGAGGCGCCTCGGTTATATCGGTCTCTGCGGAGCCGATGGTTTGGTTGGCATATGACCAGTTTACGCCTCATATGGCGGGGAAACGCAGTGTTCAGGCATTTTAATCCACTCCGTGTCCCTAAAGATCCAAGGGCTTGACTGATTACTTGCCCTGAGACTCGGACTAGACAGTCTCGAAGTGGTAAGGACTATCTTTTTCCTTGGTTCATGACAGAAATCCAGTTTCCAAGTACGACATCATGCGGTTTTGATTGTATACCTATATATGGTGACATAGTGGTATGGGGCATTTATGTCGTCTATGATTGATACTTATGATTGGAATTGTTTTTGAAACATATAAACACTAATAATAATATCAAATGCTTTAGTTTTATTTGTATCAAGCATATTTTGGCCATTATAAGGTAAAACTCTATCCTCCGGTTTACGTTGCATTGTGTGATGGGAACTGAGTCTTATAATGGCTTCATTTTTATAAAAAGTATTGCGATGTTTAAATGATTTACTTGTTTTAAGCACTGTCAATCCAATGGGGTAAACCCGTTCCGCGTTAGCGGCGTGGTCCTATGATTGGCCTTATTATAAAATAAGTTAAGTAGATTTCTCATACCAGTCCCATGACTGACTCGTAGTTTGTTTCACTTGCAAACTCGGGTGCCCTATTTTCTACACGGACAACCTTGTATTCAGGTTTTAGCAGGCTCTTTCTGGATAGCTATGGAGCTGAAGATGGATTCTATCATTTCTTTCTTTTTTTATGTTGTTCAGCTCCTGTTGTACATATTATGTTTTGATTCCGTTGTAGACATTTTATGTAAAGATGAACTGTATTTTTTACTAAGTATGATCCTGTATACTGTGTAACTCTGATGATTATTATTTCCAGTATATTCTGTTGTACATTATCTGATGTAATTATATATTTCTATTTTGTTGTTATTTGTTTATGTGTTATATTCCAAAGACTACCCTTGCCACCGCGGAGCGGGGGTTTGGTGTCGTCACAACGTGGTATCAGAGCTTTGGTTAAGCTTAGTTTTGGAATATAACATATTAACTAACTCGTCAGAAATAGAATCAGTACTATTCTAGGACGATTGACTCATTTCAGATAGGATCAGTTATATCATAGAATGAGTGTAGCAGAATGAAATACACCCTGATAGACACATTAACATTCAAGTGTATGTCTCTATGCTTTAAAAATACCTTTTCTGTTGGCCTAACACTTTGTCTGCTATTTGCAGACATTGAAAAAAATGAGTGGCAGAAATAGAAGAGGTAGGTCAGAACCAGATATTGAGGCTCTATTAATCAAGTATCGAAATCTGGATGGAGTACCGTTCTCGGGCAATGAATCTATTATTCAAACACAAGCATGGATGCGCTCTGCTGAGAAAATCTTTGAAGGTTCAAAGCTAAGAGATGATCAGAAAAGATTACTGGCATCTTGGGCACTCAAAGACGAAGCTTTAATCTGGTGGGATGTAGTTATTAAGGATAATCCAGAAGGTAATATTACCTGGGATAGATTCAAAGAAATTTTCAATGAAAGATTTATTCTTCAAAAGCAACTGAGCGATTAATTGATGAATTCTACTATCTGATTCAAGGAGATATGACTATTCCGGAATATCATAAGAAATTCAATGAACTTTCTCGTTTTGCCCCGCATCTAATTCAAAATCCAAAGATGAAGAATCTGAGGTTTATTAACAGGCTTCAAAGAAAGTACGAAAGTAATGTAACTGCACATGTGCAACAATCTTTCTCTGAAATGATATACATGGCTTATCAGTATTAAGATCTAGATAAGAAGGGTCTTTTGGGCGATGAAGAGGAAGCCAGTTCTAGCAACAAAAGGAAATTTAAAACTGATAGCCCAGAGACAAGTACGCAGGCTAAGGCAAGTATGAAGTCTGAGTTCAGTAAGAAGCCTAGATTCAATAGGAAAAAAGTTAAGTTTGAGAAAGAACTAGTAACGACTGCCATATGCAATAACTGCAAGAAGCCAGGGCATTTTCAAGGAAATTGCAAATCCTCGATGAAAGATAGAAATGTTGGATCAAAATCCAATAAGAAGGGTCGAAAGGATAGAAAATGCAATCTTTGTCATCGGGCTGGCCATGTAAAGCAAGATTGCTGGCTATTAAAGAAATCTGAAATAGTACAAGTGAATAAAGTGGTAGAAACTCCAGCACCCTCAGTTAGTCAGGAAAGGCCAGATGTTTTAGAAAGCACGCTTAATGTCAAAAACATTCCAATTAAAGTACTGTTTGATACAGGTGCGTCATAAAGCTTCATTGCAAGTAATGCGGTTAAGAATCTGGATTTGAAAATGAAAAATCTCAAAGCCAACAGAAGAGCTATGCAAATGCGAGAAGAAGAAATTTGTCTTTTTCTGTGGGTGACTATGTATATCTACAGGTTTCTCCAATGAGAGGAGTACTCCGATTTGGCAAAACAGGGAATTTGGCGCCCATATTTATTGGTCCATTTCTTGTGCTCGAACGGATTGGAACTCTCGCTTATAGGATTCAATTACCCAATTGGTTGCCTGGAGTATATGATGTGTTTCATGTATCTCAACTTCGAAAGCATGTGCATGATCCATAGTTAGTCGTGGAAAAAGCCGCGCAACAAGATTTGGAAATTACTCCAGAATTAGCTGTGAGAAGAGAGCCGATAAAGATTATTGGCAAAGAAACTAAATAACAGAGGAACAAGAAGGTTCACTTAGTCAAAGTGCAATGGAGTGGAGATCCGCGAGACTGTACTTGGGAAACTGAGGAGAGCATTAAGAAAGCCTATCCCAAGTGTAGGGTGGATATCTCTGATTAACTCTGGTGCAAGATACATTTACCATATTTTGCATTTCCGTATTGTTTTCTACTTGGTTGTTGTTTCCTTTTCATGGGTGTAGAATTTTTAATCATATAGTCTGAATGATTTTAAAAGGGTATATGAATTAATTACTATATATTTGAAAATGTTAAAAATAAATTGATTGTTTTTTATGTGGAGTGATTGTTTAAACTAAATCGCTTTGGAATAATAAAATCAATAAGAGCCTGAAGGGTAAATTTATGCAATTGAATCAAAGATTGAACTGGTTTAAAAATAGATAGAAATATATACATGTGCATTATATATGTTTGAACATGTAAATGGATTTTCTATTGAGCAAAGAATTTATTTGCGTGCCCGACAAATAGGTAAACCTTAATGAGTTGGATGCGCAATTTTATTTATTATGTCAATTCCTGTGAATGCCATTGGATGCAGAGTGTTGGTTGTTCTGTGTGTAATAATAAACGTCGCCATAGGATAGTAACAATTAATTTTGAACTACACTACATGGCATACTTCTTGAAGGTAGCATACTTCATCATATACCACATAAGCATTTGGGGCTTGTGTGACGAGGTTAAAGATTTACCATACAAGCGAGAGGCTTGTATGGCGATGACTATATATTACAGGTTGAACTGATGACTGATATGGACTATATAAAATATAACGGTAAATTGCCAGATTAATAAAAACCCCACACGGGTCTGCAGATGACAATAAACACGTCTCTCTGGTCATTAAGGCACAAAAACCATTTATAGGGTGACGAGAATTTATTCTCTAGAGTTATGATCTATACACACTCCCCTGTGGACACTGGAATATATCACTATAAATATGAGCATGCTTATTAGGATTTACTGGGCACCTAATACGACCCAATAAATTTCCAAACGCCTCCCCGTACAAAGGAGGTTATGGCGAATTTTTTCGAAAATTTAGGGTGTTAGCCAAATTTTTGAAGAATTAGGAAATTCTTAGAAACCGAAAAGTTGAAGAATGAAAGCAAGAATGAAAGTTGAGTTGGTTAATTAAACAACTTTCGGTTTCGTTCCTTTTCGGGGACGAAAAGATTTTAAGTGGGGAAGATTGTAACAACCCGGGAAATCAGAACCAATTTAAAATTTTTAATTTGGCTATTTTAGTGGATCTTGAATATTTAAAATAAATTATTTTAAATAATAATGACCAAAAGTCTATTTGAATCGATGTTGGAAAAAAATATTTATTTTAATTATAAAACAAGGCCTGAAATGGCGCGGTAGTTTGAAAAACTGAATTCGAAAGTTGACTGACTGTGCCGGATGCAAAATAAAATAGATTTTAGTGAAACCAAAAATATTTGAATTTTTTTATGAATATCTTTCTAACGAATCTGAAAAATCGAAATTTCATAGCGGGAATCAAAAGTTATGGCCAAATGAATTTTCAGAAAGGTCGCTATTGAGTTTATATAGCCCTTGAAAGTAGACATTTTGCAGACGACCTCCGTTTTCGACGAAACCACTTATGTTGGATTCGGGTTGTCGAATTATTGCTACTTTCCAAATCCCATAATTTTTGGGGTTATTATGTGAGCGTGGCAAAGGAAAATGTGTTTGGTTAGTTTTAGTCAATTTGGATCAACCAGAAAATGGCCATTTTTCAAATGGTCTCCAAATTCGACGAAACTAGTTTTGTTGGGACCGTATCATCCAAACATAGCTAGATTTAATTTTTTGGAATTTTTGGGATCAGTATGTGGCCCTGGCAAATTGAAATGTACGTTCAAATCAAATATTGAATGTTTTATATTTTAATTTGAAGAAAAACTGACTGAAACAGTCGAATGGCCTTACGAAACATATCCCATTGTGTTCGGAATAGGGTATTTAGCTAGGGACGACAGTCGTTGGGTTTGAAATAGAGTTCGTATGGAGAAACACTAATTTTTGAATATATATATATATCGACCAATGGAATAAATTCATTCATTAATTAAAATTATAAAAAATATATCATAACCCCCCTCCCACCCCCCCGGTAACCCACGATCGACGGCGGTTTCCCTTTCCATTCTTCCTGGCCAATTTCCGGCCAAATCGCTCACCAATATCGAACACTCTAGTTAAACTTTTTGAAGATCTCCTCGTGAGCTTTAAATCCATCCCGGTCTCGAATTTTATCGTGGAGTATTGGAGAGGAATCAACCTCTCAAAGTCCGACTGTTGGCGCCCCAATTCCTCCTCAAAGCCGCCGTCGAGTTGGGGGTGACCACCACTATAATAACCCAGAAATCCGAGCCAATTTAAAATTTATATTTTGGCGATTTTAGTGAATTTTGAATTTTTAAATTGAATTATTTTAAATAATACCGATGAGAAATTTATTTTGAATAGAATTCGAACGTATATATTTATATAGACCGTCGTTAGAATATAAATATTTATTTTAGATTATAAAAGGAATGGAAAATGGCGCGGTAGTTCAAAATTTTGATTTCAAAGTTCAAATGAATGTACAGGATTCAAAATAAACCGGATTTTAGCGAAACCAAAAATATTAGAATCTAATTGAAAATATCTTACCAAAGAATCCAAAAAATTGAAATTTCATAGTGGGAATCAAAAGTTAGGTCCAATTGAAAATTCAGAATAGTCGCTATGGAATTTCGACCCTTAAAAATGGGAATTTTGCAAACGACCTCGGTTTTCGACAAAACCACTTTTGTTGGATCCGTGATGTCAAGTTAATGCTTGATTCCAAAATTCGTAATTTTTCGAATCAATATGTGGGCGTGGCAAAGGAAAACGTGTTTGACCAGTTTTAGTTGATTTTAATCGACTGGAAAATGGCCATTTTTCAAACGATCTCAGAATTGGACGAAATTTGTTTTGTTAGGACTGTATCGTCAATAAGAAGCTAGGAAATATTTTTAGGGAATTTTTCTAGTTGGTTAATGGCCCCGGTAAATTGAAATGTGCATTCAAATTCAATATATAGAGTTATATCTTGATTTTGACGAAAACTGATCGAATCAGCCTGCGATACATATCCCATTATGTTCGGAATGGGGGTAATTAGCTATGGACGACTGTCGGTGGGTTCGATTTCGAGTTCAAAATTAAAAGTTGCTTTTTTGAAATTAAATAATTAACAAAAAGAAAGAAAGTCAAAACTTTTATCTCCTCAGCCCCCCCGTTTCTTTTCATTTGAGAAAATAAAATAAAATAAAAACAGGAAGGAGAGACCGGGGGGAGGGGGAACCGCCGCCGCGCCCCTCCCAGTTGGTGCGCTGACCACCGAGGTCACCCCCTCTCTTCTCTACCTCTTCCTATTTCCTCCCTCCTCCTCGAATTAAACCGTAGCCCCCCATTTCCCCCTCCGACGCCATATGAGGCGACGCCTCGCCCTAGCCACCGTCGATCGGTGGCGCCCTCCCTCTGGGGCCCCTCCGACGTCCTCATTTCCTCCCCCTCTGCACAAAACCCGCAACCCCACCTTAAACCGAGCCACCACCGCCCTAATCACCCTTCTCGCCTGCGCCTCAGCCCCCTCAACCCCCGGCGAGCGATGCGGACCCACCACCTGCGACAACAACCTCTGGTTCGACTGAAAATGTGAGTTTTTATATGATTTTAATTTTTTTTCAGTTTTAAACATAAATATCATTATATAACCTGATCTTTAATGTACATATATATATGGCATTAGATTAAAAATGTGATTTTTATATAGTAGAAATAATAAAGATGTGATTTTTATAGCGATGATATAAAAATTCGATCTTTATATTAGAAGTAGATATATAAAAATATGATTTTTATATAGTAATCAGGATAAAAATAGAATTTTTATCTATGTAGTAGCGGTGTAAAAATAGAATTTTTATCTATGTAGTAGCGGTGTAAAAATAGAATTTTTATCTATGTAGTAGCGGTGTAAAAATAGAATTTTTATCTATGTAGAATTTTTATCTATGTAGTAGCGGTACAAAAATGTGATTTTTATATATGTATAATTACTTCGGTGTGGTTCACTAATCCCGACTAGTTTAAAGTGATATTCAAGGAAGATTAAAGAATAAATTTAAAAGAATTTATCTTTGATAAAATTAAAGGGAACCTTTCCCAAAGTATAAGAATATTTGAATATTCTGAATTGGAATGAGGCGTATGTTATGTTTGTGTAACACTTGTTTATTATATACACGAGTTATTCAGAAAGACCGGGTTTATCCCATTCTGAATAACTGATTTGACGTGGTGTCGAGGATGAAGACGGTGGTCGAAGACCGGAGGTCTTCACGTCGTTTTGGTGATTACTGATGATCTTGATTGGGCCGTACACCCAAGAAGAGGGAATCAGTTAGTGATCGTCCAGACGTACTTGGAGATCGATGATGGCATGCCTAAGTGGCAAATGATCAAGGCTTCTGTTGAAAAGCAAATTCTTGTGGTTGATTATTAAAGCACGGCCTGTGTGGCATAGCTTTGTGTAACGTTGATTCGCGAGCCTCACACCCCGGTAGCGGACCAGAAACGGGAGAGGACCTCAGGGAGGACATGCGTTTTATTGTAGCTAGAAGTGGCGTCAGTGGTTTTACACGCCCTGATGAGTTTGACTTATGTGGTTGTTGCTGTTGCGAGGCGCCTCGGATATATCGGTGACTGTGTGGAGCCGATAGAGTCATTGGACTCATTGACACCCCATAGGGTGGGGAAACGCAGTGTTCAGGCATTTTAATCCACATCGGTGGACCGGCCCTGATGATCCAAGGGCCCACCTGAGTCTGAGTCCTGAGACACGGGCTAGAGCGTCTCGAATCGGTAGAGGACTATCTTTTGCCTTAGTTCACAGATGGAAATCCAACTTCCAATACGTGACATTTGAAGTTTTGATTGTAGAGCCTAGCATTGGCGACATGATATATGGTACCCATGCCGTCTATGATTTATACTTATGATTAAAATTGTTTTGACACTATGCACTTATAGTAATAATAAAAGATGAAATTTAGCGTATCAAGCATTCTTTGGCTATTATAAGGTAAAACTCTATCCTCTGGCTTGTGTTGCATTGTGTGATGGGACCTGGGTCCTATAATAGCTTCATTGTTCTTTATTTAGCATTGCGATGTTGTTTTATGCACTGGTATTCTTGGGAGGAAACACGTTCCGTGTTATACGGCGTGGTCCCTTGATTGACCTAACTTTAAAATAAAGATTAATAACTGCTTTAGTTCTCACACAAGTCCCATGACTAAACTGGAGTTTATTGTTTTATGCTAAACTCAGGGTGCCCTTCTTTTGACGCGGGCAGCTAGTAGTTTTGGTTTTGCAGATTTATATTCACAGGAACCTGGTTTACAGCTGGAATGATACTCGGAAAGCTCTATATTCGTGTATTACTTTCACTTGTGTATTGTATTATTTTTCCGCTGCTATGTAATTTATTGTAATCTCTGATATTTATCGAATGTATTTTATTCATTCATACTCTGTATATTCTTATAATCTGATGAATTGTTGTAATTAATAATGAAATGTTCTTCTGTTTGCATTATAATTTGTCATGTTCTCAAAACAATCAGGGGTTTCGAACGATCTTGGTCGGTTTAGTGATCGATTCAGATCGAGCGAAATTCCTTTTCGTTACAGTTGGTATCAGAGCTCTGGTTTACAGAGCTAGAGAACAAGACACATTAGAACCATACGAAAGAATTCATCAGAGATTGGATCAGTGATATCCAATGGGAATGACTCGTTAGAGATAGGATCGGTAGTATCCTAGAACGAGTGTGAATTGTAGTGTTTTTGAAATAAAAAGTGAAAACAAATTTTGTTTTAAAAATTTAAATCACTTATTCGTATTTGATTATTTATTTTATATTGAATTTGGACAATCCGGTATATAAATATTTTGCGTATACGTCTAATCCACATGTATTCGAAGTTTTAATATACTGGATAGATATAGAATCACACTCTAATCGCCCGGGGGTGATTCTGATAATGCTACAGCATCATCAGAATTTATATTCGAGTATCGAAAGTGGGATATCTGTATATTTCCAATTGACTGGTGTGAGAACCAAAACTAGATAGGGCTATTATTGGGATTTGGCACTAGAAATGTGATTTTTGACTATGTATCCAAGTTATGAATTTGAAAAGCTAATCAACTAATTGATTGCTGGTTGTGTTGTTTGATTATTGTTTGATTAATTAAATGTTGAACCTTTAGCCAAATTGAACCAAATAGTGAATTGTATTGAAAATTAGTCGCATTTGCTTGCATATACATGTACTTACATTGAACAGGTCATAACAAGGAGGCTAGAGAAGAAGAATAAAATTGTTTGCCCGACAAATAGGTACATGTTTATTGTATTTCTTTGGGTTTGGATGATTTTATGAGCCGATTGGCTTTTTCTTTTTCTTTTGGATTGAAGAAGGCCATGGGAGGTTATATGAAATATCCCGAAGTCCCCGGTGCAGGGGTGGTTATGGCGAAATTTTTCGAAAATTTAGGGTGTTAGCCAAATTTTTTGAAAAATTTGGAAAGTTCTTAAAAACTTAAAGGTTGAAGAACTTAAGCCGTAATAAAAATAATGGAAATTGAGTTGATTAGTTAAACAACTTGCGGCTTCGTTCCTTTTCGGGGACGAAAATTTTTAAGTGGGGGAGATTGTAATAACCCGGAAATCCGAGCCAATTTAAATTTTTTATTTTGGCGATTTTAGTGAGTTTTGAATATTTAAAATGAATTATTTTAAATAATAGCGACAAGAAGTTTATTTTGGATAGAATTCGAACATATATATTTGTATAGATCGTTGTTAGAATATAAATATTTATTTTAAATTATAAAAGGAATGGAAAATGGCGCGGTAGTTTGAAATTTCGATTTCAAAGTTCAAATGAATGTACATGATTCAAAATAAACCGGATTTTAGCGAAACCAAAAATATTAGAATCTAATTGAAAATATCTTTCCAACGAATCCGAAAAATTGAAATTTCATAGCGGGAATCAAAAGTTAGGTCCAATTGAAAATTCAGAATAGTCGATATGGAATTTCAGCCCTTAAAAACTGGAATTTTGCAAACGACCTCGGTTTTCAACGAAACCACTTTTGTTGGATCTGTGATGTCAAGTTATTGCTAGATTCCAAAATTCATAATTTTTCGAATCATTACGTGGGCGTGGCAAAGGAAAACGCATTTGACCAGTTTTAGTTGATTTTAATCGACTGCAAAATGGCCATTTTTCAAACGGTCTCAGAATTGGACGAAATTAGTTTTGTTGGGACCGTATCGTCAATACGAAGCTAGAAAATATTTTAGGGAATTTTTCTAGTTGGTATGTGGCCCTGGTAAATTGAAATATGCGTTCAAATTCAATATATAGAGTTATATTTTGATTTTGACGAAAACTGAACGAAACAGTCGAATCAGCCTGCGATACATATCCCATTGTGTTCGGAATGGGGGTAATTAGCTATGGACGACAGTCGGTGGGTTCGATTTCGAGTTCGAAATTAAAAGTTGCTTTTTTGAAATTAAATAATTAACAAAAAAAGAATGTCAAACCTTTTATCTCCTTAGCCCCCCCCGTTTCTTTTCATTTGAGAAAATAAAATAAAATAAAATAAAACAGGAAGGAGCGACGAGGGGGGAGGAACCGCCGCCGCCCCTCCCAGGTGGCGCGCTGACCACCGAGGTCACCCCTCCTCTCTTCTCCTCCTTCCTATTTCCTCCCTTCTTCTCGAATTAAACCGCAGCCCCCTATTTCCCCCTCCGACGCCGTAGGAGGCGGCGCCTCGCCCTAGCCACCGCTGATCGGTGTCACCCTCCCTCTGGCCCCCCTCTGACGTCCTCATTTCCTCCCCCTCTGCACAAAACCCGCAACCCCACCTTAAACCGAGTCGCCACAGCCCTAACCACCCTCCCCGCCCGCGCCTCAACCCCCGGCGAGCGATGCAGACACCCCACCTACGACAGCAACCTCCAGTTCGACTGAAAATGTGAGTTTTTATATGATTTTAATTTTGTTTTCAGTTTTAAACATAAATGTCATTATATAACCTGATCTTTAATGTATATATATATATGGCATTAGATTAAAGATGTGATTTTTATATAGTAGAAATAATAAAGATGTGATTTTTATAGCAATGATATAAAAATTCGATCTTTATATAAGAAGTAGATATATAAAAATATGATTTTTATATAGTAATCAGGATAAAATTAGAATTTTTATCTATATAGTAGCGGTGTAAAAATAGAATTTTTATCTATGTAGTATCGGTGTAAAAATAGAATTTTTATCTATGTAGTAGCGGTGTAAAAATAGAATTTTTATCTATGTAGTAGCGGTGTAAAAATAGAATTTTTATCTCTATAGTAGCGGTATAAAAATGTGATTTATATATATATATATTGAATATAAAAATGTGATTTTTATATATGTAGTGAATACGGACGACGAAAGTGACAGAAGGCGAACACGGCAAGGATTTCCTACATAAGAAGAGTCATGGCGTTTGGTTTAGCTAGTCGGTGAGAACTCCTCACTTTTATTTTAGTTTCTAGTTGAAATATATACTAGGATGCAGACGGTGCTTAGCAGCACCCGACACCCGTCGTCCATAGACCATGGATGACTTGTTTGTTTGATTTCTGTATTGTGAAAGTTGATTGTGTGATGTGGGATGAAATAAAATATTTTATAATGGAAAATATTTTATAGTTAAAAATATGATTTTTAACGTGTATATAAAATAAATAGCAATAAACAAATCGGACGATTTGTTTATATACACTGATTTGACTGATATTGATTGGGATGATAAATTTTACACATCGCCCAACCGCACAAATAGAATATGTGTTTGTTGATTTGAAACCCCACACGGGTATTGGGATGATATTTGACGTACGCTAATCTCGATTATTTAGTTGTATGTCAATCGATGAGTTGACAGACTGTGTAAGCGTTAATTATTTATATTTAATGCTTATGCAGTTGTGTGGTGCACTCTGGATGATGGTTGATTATTTATCGTTTCTGTTATATACATGTGTTGTAGAAAATCCATATAATTAACATTATATGGTAAACATTCATGTGTTGAAATAAAATATATATTCATGTGTTGAATAGAATAAATATTCATGTGTTGAATAGAATAAACATTCATGTGTTGAATAAAAGCCGTGTCGATTAGATTGACGCCATTTGACGTGAACGATATTTATATCGATTTTATTCATTTTTATAATGAATATAGAAAAGGAATTGATTTCAAAATATAACGTTTTGAAAATATTATCATTTGTATATCGATGAAGTGGAATATTCAATTTTGATTAGAAATTGAATAGGAAGTTAAAATCGTTTCGAAAACAAATTTAAAACGATTTATAAAATACGATTAAAAAGGAATTCGACGAAATATACATAATATATATATTATATATATAGAATGGCCTGAATAGAACGCGCCGCGCCGCAGCAGTTCGCGAATTTCGACCATTGACTTCGAATGGATATTACGGGAGATCCGATCGTCGGATTCTCCTAAAATCGGAACCGTTGGGTTCGTATCGAAAAGAGCTTTCTAACTAATATTAGAAATTAGAAATCTAATGGTTGGATTTGGAATTATGTTCAAATCAAATTTGGAAATGGTCGTTGTAAGTGCAGTTCGATGGCCGTTGATGGGAATCGACTGTACTGGCCTTGATAAAATTATTAAAAATAGTAATAATTTGTGTAAAATCATAAGAGATGATTTGGGAAAAATTGGGATGAAAAATTCCAAATTTGAAAAGATAAAAATAGGTTTTTATAGAAATGAACTAGTTTTGAACTAGAATTATAATTCTATTTATTTTTAAAATATATAAAGTGGATTTCAAATGGTTTTAAAAGTAACCAAAATTTCCAATAATTGAATTGGAAGGGACTTGAATCGAAATTGTCTTTGGAATATTTCGATGTTGGATTCGTGATTATACAGTTATTGTTATGGAAATTTGAAAGATATATTTATATCGTTATTTCCAATACGATATATGTTGGTCGTAGAATTTGATATTGAATATAAGCCGATATATTTTCTATTCAGAGCCTTGTATTTAATATCAAATGTGATTTGGGTTTGTCGTGAATGGTGTCTTCATTAACACTGTTCTTAAACCCAGTTGAGAAAAAGATTAAATCTTTTTATTTAGATTTAATGAAGTGTACCAATTAAATGGTATTTAATTGGAACTGAATTTGAATTGATTTTTGGGTTTATCGTGAACGGTGTTTTAAATAACACTTGTTTTTTTGACCCGATAATTAATGTAATGTGATTTTGGGTTGTCGTGAACGGTATCTTCAATAATACTGTTCTTAGACCCAACCGAGTTAAGAAAATCAGAAACTAACTGGAGATTAGTTAAGTTGAATGGTTTCTTGGGTATTGATCTGATGTTGGTTTCGGCCTTCAGGGTTAATGTTTAGGGAACTGTCCTCTTACTAATTTACGGTTAGAGACTGATTGAAATGTGATGTGATTTTTGGGTTTATCGTGAACCGTGTTTTAAATGACATCGGTTCTTTAACCCAGTTAAAGATTAAAACTAAGTGGAGTTTTAATGAATCTTTAAATTAGATTGAAAAGATCGAGAATGGAGTATCACAGTTTTGCTCCAGGCGATAGTTAAATCTTTAATTAGATTTGAACGAGAAATGGTAATTGAATTTACTAATAACACCGTGGTGTTAGATATGAAGTATGACCAGTTTTACTTCATGGGATGAATATGTTGGGATTGGGAAATAAAATAAATAATTACTTCGGTGTGGTTCGCCAATCCCGACTAGTTTAAAGTGATATTCAAAGGAAGATTACAAAATAAATTTAAAAGGATTTATCTTTGATAAAATTAATGGGAACCTTTCCCAAAGTATAAGAATATTTGAATAAAAGAATATTCTGAATTGGAATGAGCTGTATGTTGTGTTTGTGTAACACTTGTTTATTATAGATGCGAGTTATTCAGAAAGTCCGGGTTTATCCCATTCTGAATAATTGATTCGAAGTGGTGTCGAGGATGAAGATGGTGGTCGAAGACCGAAGCTCTTCACATCGTTTGGGTGATTACTGATGATTTTGATTGGGCCGTACACCCAAGAGGAGGGAATCAGTTAGCGATCGTCCAAACGTACTTGGAGATCGATGGATATGCGGGGTACTAGGTGCCTCTGGTTTCGTTCAGACCCAGAACGAACTTATAAATGGACTGTGTGTCTGACATTGGATTTTATTCTGTGTGATTGATTTCTATTAAATATATATCTGTTTGGCGGCGGAGAATTTATTCTCTTGCTTAACGGCCTTCTCTGAGACGTATGAGCTCAGGGCTTATATATTGATGGATATCAAACGCATGGAGTGAATTGCCTGTGTGGCGTGCCTAAGTGGCAAATGATTAAGGCTTCTGTTGAAAAGCAAAGTCTTGTGGTTGATGATCAAAGCACGGCCTGTGTGGAATAGCTTTGTGTAACGTTGATTCGCGAGCCTCACACCCAGGTAGTGGACCAGAAACGGGAGAGGACCTCAAGGAGGACATGCGTTTCCTTCTAGCTAGAAGTGGCGTCTGTGGTTTTACACCCCCTGACGAGTTTGACTTATGTGGTTGTTGCTGTTGCGAGGCGCCTCGGATATATCGGTGACTGTGTGGAGCCGATGGAGTCATTGGACTCATTGACACCCCATAGTGTAGGGAAACGCAGTGTTCAGGCATTTTAATCCACATCGTGGACCGGCCCTGACGATCCAAGGGCCCACCTAAGTCTGGGTCCTGAGACACGGGCTAGAGCGTCTCGAATCGGTAGAGGACTATCTTTTGCCTCAGTTCATAGATGGAAATCCAACTTCCAATACGTGACATTTGCAGTTTTGATTGTAGAGCCTAGTATTGGCGACATGAAATATGGTACCCATGTCGTCTATGATTAATACTTATGATTGAAATTGTTTTGACACTATGCACTTATAGTAATAATAAAAGATGAAATTTAGCGTATCAAGCATTCTTTGGCTATTATAAGGTAAAACCCTATCCTCCGGCTTGTGTTGCATTGTGTGATGGGACCTGGGTCTTATAATAGCTTCACTGTTATTTATTTAGCATTGCGCTGTTGTTTTATGCACTGGTATTCTTGGGAGGAAACCCGTTCCGTTTTATACGGCGTGGTCCCTTGATTTACCTAACTTTAAAATAAAGATTAATAACTGCTTTAGTTCTCACCAGTCCCATGACTGACCTGGAGTTTATTGTTTTAACCTAAACTCTGGGTGCCCTTATTTTGACTCAGGCAACTAGTAGTTTTGGTTTTGCAGATTTATATTCACAGGAACCTGGTTTACAGCTGGAATGATACTCGGAAAGCTCTGTATCCGTGTATTACTTTCAGTTGTGTATTGTATTATTTTTCCGCTGCTATGTAATTTATTGTAATCTCTGATATTTATCGAATGTATTTTATTCGTTCATACTCTGTATATTCTTGTTATCTGATGAATTGTTGTAACTAATAATGAAATGTTCTTCTGTTTGCGTTCCAATTTGTCGTGTTCTCAAAACAATCAGGGGTTTCGAACGGTCTTGGTCGGTTTAGCGATCGATTCAGATCGAGCGAAATTCCTTTTTGTTACAGTTGGTATCAGAGCTCCGGTTTACAGAGCTAGAGAACAAGACACATTAGAACCATACGAAAGAATTCATCAGAGATTGGATCAGTGATATCCAATGGGAATGACTCGTTAGAGATAGGATCAGTAGTATCCTAGAATGAGTGTGAAGAGTAGTGTTTTTGAAATAAAAAGTGAAAACAAATTTTGTTTTAAAAATTTAAATCACTTATTCGTATTTGATTATTTATTTTATATTGAATTTGGACAATCCGGTATATAAAGATTTTGCGTATACGTCTGATCCACGTGTATTCGAAGTTTTAATATACTGGATAGATATAGAATCACACTCTAATCGCCCGAGGATGATTCTGATAATGCCGCAGCATCATCAGAATTTATATTCGAGTGTCGAAAATGGGATATCTATATATTTCCAATTGACTGGTGTGAGAACCAAAACTAGATAGGGCTATTGTTGGGATTTGGCACTAGAAATGTGATTTTTGACTATGTATCCAAGTTATGAATTTGAAAAGCTAATCAACCAATTGATTGTTGGTTGTGTTGTTTGATTATTGTTTGATTAATTAAATGTTGAACCTTTAGCTAAATTGAACCAAATAGTGAATTGTATTGAAAATTAGTCGCATTTGCTCATGTACTTACATTGAACAGGTCATAGCAAAGAGGCTAGAGCAGAAGAATAAAATTGTTTGTCCGACAAATAGGTACATGTTTATTGTATTTCTTTGGGTTTGGATGATTTTATGAGCCGTTTGCCTTTTTATTTTTCTTTTGGATTGAAGAAGGCCATGGGAGGCTATTTGAAATATCCCGAAGTCCCCGATGTAGGGGAGGTTATGACGAAATTTTTCGAAAATTTAGGGTGTTAGCCAATTTTTTTGAAAAAATTGGAAAGTTTTTAGAAACTGAAAGGTTGAAGAACTTAAGCCGTAAGGAAAATAATGGAAGTTGAGTTGATTAGTTAAACAACTTTCGGCTTCGTTCCTTTTCGGGGACGAAAAGTTTTAAGTGGGGGAGATTGTAATAACCCGGAAATCCGAGCCAATTTAAAATTTTTATTTTGGCGATTTTAGTGAATTTTGAATATTTAAAATGAATTATTTTAAATAATAACGACGAGAAATTTATTTTGAATAGAATTTGAACGTATATATTTATATAGATCGTCATTAGAATATAAATATTTATTTTAAATTATAAAAGGAATGGAAAATGGCGCGGTAGTTTGAAATTTCAATTTCGAAGTTCAAATGAATGTACAGGATTCAAAATAAACAGGATTTTAGTGAAACCAAAAATATTAGAATCTAATTGAAAATATCTTACCAACGAATCCGAAAAATTGAAATTTCATAGCGGGAATTAAAAGCTAGGTCCAATTGAAAATTCAGAATAGTCGCTATGGAATTTCAGCCCTTAAAAATGGGAATTTTGCAAACGACCTCGGTTTTCAACGAAACCACTTTTGTTGGATCCGTGATGTCATGTTATTGCTAGATTCCAAAATTCGTAATTTTTCGAATCAATACGTGGGTGTGGCAAAGGAAAACGCGTTTGACCAGTTTTAGTTGATTTTAATCGACTGGAAAATGGCCATTTTTCAAACAATCTCAGAATTGGACGAAATTAGTTTTGATGGGACCGTGTCGTCAATACGAAGCAAGAAAATATTTTTAGGGAATTTTTCTAGTTGATATGTGGCCCCGGTAAATTGAAATGTGCGTTTAAATTCAATATATAGAGTTATATTTTGATTTTGACGAAAACTGATTGAAGCAGTCGAATCAGCCTGCGATACATATCCCATTGTGTTAGGAATGGGGGTAATTAACTATGGACGACAGTCGGTGGGTTCAATTTCGAGTTCGAAATTAAAAGTTGCTTTTTTGAAATTAAATAATTAATAAAAAAAAGAAAGTCAAACCTTTTATCTCCTCAGCCCCCCCGTTTCTTTTCATTTGAGAAAATAAAATAAAACAGGAAGGAGCAACGGGGGGGGGGGGGGACCGCCGCCCCTCCCAGGTGGCGCTCCGAGCACCGAGGTCACCCCCCTCTCTTCTCCTCCTCTTCCTATTTCCTCCCTCCTCCTCGAATTAAACCGCAACCCCCTCATTTCCCCGTCCGACGCCGCAGGAGGCGGCGCCTAGCCACTGTCGATCGGTGGCGCCCTCCCTCTTGCCCCCCCTCCGACGTCCCCATTTCCTCCCCCTCTGCACAAAACCCGCAACCCCACCTTAAACCGAGCCGCCACCGCCCTAACCACCCTCCCCGCCTGCGCCTCAGCCCCCGGCGAGTGATACAGACCCCCCACCTGCAACAGAAACCTCCAGTTCGACTGAAAATGTGAGTTTTTATATGATTTTAATTTTGTTTTCAGTTTTAAACATAAATTTCATTATATAACCTGATCTTTAATGAATATATATATGACATTAGATTAAAGATGTGATTTTTATAGCGATGATATAAAAATTCAATCTTTATATTAGAAGTAGATATATAAAAATATGATTTTTATATAGTAATCAGGATAAAAATAGAATTTTTATCTATATAGTAGCGGTGTAAAAATAGAATTTTTATCTATGTAGTAGCAGTGCAAAAATAGAATTTTTATCTATGTAGTAGCGGTGTAAAAATAGAATTTTTATCTATGTAGTAGCAGTGTAAAAATAGAATTTTTATCTATGTAGTAGCGGTGTAAAAATAGAATTTTTATCTATATAGTAGCGGTATAAAATTGTGATATATATATATAGATTAAGTATAAAATTGTGATTTTTATATATGTAGTGAATACGGACGACGAAAGTGACAGAAGGCGAACACGACGAGGATTTCCTACATAAGAAGAGTCATGGCGTTTGGTTTAGCTAGTCTGCGAGAACTCCTCACTTTTATTTTAATTTCTAGTTGAAATATATACTAGGATGCAGACGGTGCTTAGCAGCACCCGACACCCGTCGTCCACAGACCATGGATGACTTGTTTGTTTGATTGATGTATTGTGAAATTTGATTGTGTGATGTGGGATGAAATAAAATATTTTATAATGGAAAATATTTTATAGTTAAAAATATGATTTTTAATGTGTATATAAAATAAATAGTAATAAACAAATCGGACGATTTGTTTATATACATTGATTTGACTGATATTGATTGGGATGATAAATTTTACGCATCGCCCAACCGCACAAATAAAATATGTGTTTGTTGATTTGAAACCCCACACGGGTATTGAGATTATATTTGACGTACGCTAATCCCAATTGTTTAGTTGTATGTCAATCGGTGGGTTGACAGACTGTGTAAGCGTTAATTATTTATATTTAATGCTTATGCAGTTGTGTTGTGCACTCTGGATGATGGTTGATTATTTATCGTTGCTGTTATATACTTGTGTTGTAGAAAATCCATATAATTAACATTATATGGTAATTGATTGGGCCTCATTCCAATTTAGAAAATAAATTCATGTGTTGAATAGAATAAATATTCATGTGTTGAAATAAAATATATATTCATGTGTTGAATAGAATAAATATTCATGTGTTGAATAGAATAAACATTCATGTGTTGAATAAAAGCCGTGTCGATTAGATTGACGCCATTTGACGTGAACGTTATTTATATCGATTTTATTCATTTTTATAATGAATATAGAAAAGGAATTGATTTCAAAATATAACGTTTTAAAACTATTATCATTTGTATATCGATGAAGTGGAATATTCAATTTTGATTAGAAATTGAATAGGAAGTTGAAATCGTTTCGAAAACGAATTTAAAACAATTTATAAAATACGTTTGAAAAGGAAATCGGCGAAATATATATAATATATATATTATATATATAGAATGGCCTGAATAGAACGCGTCGTGCCACGGCAGTTCGCGAATTTCGACCATTGACTTCGAATGGATATTACGGGAGATCCGACTGTCGGATTCTCCTAAAACCGGAACCGTTGGGTTCGTATCGAAAAGAGCTTTCTAACGAATATTAGAAATCTAATGGTTGGATTTGGAATTATGTCCAAATCAAATTTGGAAATGGTCGCTGTAAGTGCAGCTCGATGGCCGTTGATGGGAATCGACTGTAAGGGCCTTGATAAAATTATTAAAAATAGTAATAAATTGTGTAAAATCATAAGGAATAATTTGGGAAAAATTAGGATGAAAATTTCCAAATTTGAAAAGATAAAAATAGGTTTTAATCAAAATGAACTAGTTTTGAACTAGAATTATAATTCTATTTATTTTTAAAATAAATAAAGTGGATTTGAAATGGTTTTAAAAGTAACCAAAATTTCCAATAATTGAATTGGAAGGGATTTGAATCGAAATTGTCTTTGGAATATTTCGATGTTTGATTTCGTGATTATATAGATATTGTTATGGAAATTTAAAAGATATATTTATATCGTTATTTCCAATACGATATTTGTTGGTCGTAGAATTTGATATTGAATATAAGCCGATATATTTTCTATTAAGAGCCTTGTATTTAATATCAAATGTGATTTGGATTTGTCGTGAATGGTGTCTTCATTAACACTATTCTTAAACCCAGTTGAGAAAAAGATTAAATCTTTTTATTTAGATTTAATGAAGTGTACCAATTAAATGTATTTAATTGGAATTGAATTTGAATTGATTTTTGGGTTTATCGTGAACGGTGTTTTAAATAACACTTGGTTTTTTGACCCGATAATTAATGGAATATGATTTTGGGTTGTCGTGAACAGTATCTTCAATAATACTGTTCTTAGACCCAACCGAGTTAAGAAAATCAGAAACTAACTGGAGATTAGTTAAGTTGAATGGTTTCTTGGGTATTGATCTGATGTTGGTTTCGGCCTTCGGGGTTAATGTTTAGGGAACTGTCCTCTTACTAATTTGCGGTTAGGGACTGATTGAAATGTGATGTGATTTTTGGGTTTATCATAAACCGTGTTTTAAATGACATCGGTTCTTTAACCTAGTTAAAGATTAAAACTAAGTGGAGTTTTAATGAATCTTTAAATTAGATTGAAAAGATCGAGAATGGAGTATCACTAGTTTTGCTCCAGGCGATAGTTGAATCTTTAATTAGATTTGAACGAGAAATGGTAATTGAATTCACCAATAACACCGTGGTGTTAGATATGAAGTATGACCAGTTTTACTTCATGGGATGAATAGGTTGGGATTGGGAAATAAAATAAATAATTACTTCGGTGTGGTTCTCCAATCCCGACTAGTTTGAAGTGATATTCAAAGGAAGATTAAAGAATAAATTTAAAAGAATTTATCTTTGATAAAATTAATGGGAACATTTCCCAAAGTATAAGAATATTTGAATAAAGGAATATTCTGAATTGGAATGAGGCATATGTTGTGTTTGTGTAACACTTGTTTATAATATACGCGAGTTATTTAGAAAGACCGGGTTTATCCCATTCTGAATAACTGATTCGACGTGGTGTAGAGGATGAAGACGGTGGTCGAAGACCGGAGGTCTTCACGTCGTTTGGGTGATTACTGATGATTTCGATTGGGCCGTACACCCAAGAGGAGGGAATCAGTTAGTGATTGTCCAGACGTACTAGGAGATCGATGGATATGCGGGGTACTAGGTGCCTTCGGTTTCGTTCAGACCCAGAACGAACTTGTAAATGGACTGTGTGTCTGACATTGGATTTTATTCTGTGTGATTGATTTCTATTAAATGTATATCTGTTTGGCAGGGGAGAATTTATTCTCTTGCTTAACGCCCTTCTCTGAGACGTATGAGCTCAGGGCTTGTATATTGATGGATATCAAACGCATGGAGTGAATTGCCTGTGTGGCGTGCCTAAGTGGAAAATGATCAAGACTTCTGTTGAAAAGCAAAGTCTTGTGGTTGATGATCAAAGCACGGCCTGTGTGGCATAGCTTTGTGTAACGTTGATTCGCGAGCCTCACACCCCGGCAGTGGACCAGAAACGGGAGATGACCTCAGGGAGGACATGCGTTTCCTTCTAACTAGAAGTGGCATCAGTGGTTTTACACGCCCTGACGAGTTTGACTTATGTGGTTGTTGCTGTTACGAGGCGCCTCGGATATATTGGTGACTTTGGGGAGCCGATGGAGTCATTGGACACATTGACACCCCCATAGGGTGGGGAAACGCAGTGTTCAGGCATTTTAATCCACATCGGTGGACCGACCCTGATGATCCAAGGGCCCACCTGAGTCTGGGTCCTGAGACACGGGCTAGAGCGTATCGAATCGGTAGAGGACTATCTTTTGCCTCAGTTCACAAATGGAAATCCAACTTCCAATACTTGACATTCGCAGTTTTGATTGTAGAGCCTAGTATTGGCGACATGATATATGGTACCCATGCCGTCTATGATAAATACTTATGATTGAAATTGTTTTGACACTATGCACTTATATTAATAATAAAAGATGAAATTTAGGGTATCAAGCATTCTTTGGCTATTATAAGGTAAAACCCTATCCTCCGGCTTGTGTTGCGTTGTGTGATGGGACCTGGGTCTTATAATAGCTTCACTGTTCTTTATTTAGCATTGCGTTGTTGTTTTATGCACTGGTATTCTTGGGAGGAAACCCGTTCCGTGTTATACGGCGTAGTCCCTTGATTTACCTAACTTTAAAATAAAGATTAATAACTTCTTTAATTCTCACCAGTCCCATGACTGACCCAGAGTTTATTGTTTTAACCTAAACTCTGGTTTCCCTTATTTTGACAAGGGCAGCTAGTAGTTTTGGTTTTGCAGATTTATATTCACAGGAACCTGGTTTACAGCTGGAACGATACTCGAAAAGCTCTGTATCCGTGTATTACTTTCGGTTGTGTATTGTATTATTTTTCCGCTGCTAGGTAATTTATTGTAATCTCTGATATTTATCGAATGTATTTTATTCATTCATACTCTGTATATTCTTGTAATATGATGAATTGTTGTAATTAACAATGAAATGTTCTTCTGTTCGCGTTCCAATTTGTCGTGTTTTCAAAACAATCAGGGGTTTCGAATGGTCTTGGTCGGTTTAGCGATCGATTCGGATCGAGCGAAATTCCTTTTCGTTACAGTTGGTATCAGAGCTCTGGTTTACAGAGCTAGAGAACAAGACACATTAGAACCATACGAAAGAATTCATCAGAGATTGGATCGGTGATATCCAATGGGAATGACTCGTTAAAGATAGGATCAGTAGTATCCTAGAACGAGTGTGAAGAGTAGTGTTTTTGAAATAAAAAGTGAAAACAAAATTTGTTTTAAAAATTTAAATCACTTATTCATATTTGATTATTTATTTTATATTGAATTTGGACAATCCGGTATATAAAGATTTTGCGTATACATATGATCCACGTGTATTCGAAGTTTTAATGTACTGGATATATATAGAATCACACTCTAATCGCCCGGGGATGATTCTGATAATGCTGCAGCATCATCAGAATTTATATTCGAGTGTCGAAAGTGGGATATCTGTATATTTCCAATTGACTGGTGTGAGAACCAAAACTAGATAGGGCTATTGTTGGGATTTGGCACTAGAAATGTGATTTTTGACTATGTATCCAAGTTATGAATTTGAAAAGCTAATCAACTAATTGATTGCTGGTTGTGTTTTTTGATTATTGTTTGATTAATTAAATGTTGAACCTTTAGCCAAATTGAACCCAATAGTGAATTGTATTGAAAATTAGTCGCATTTGCTTGCATATACATGTACTTACATTGAACAGGTCATAGCAAGGAGGCTAGAGCAGAAGAATAAAATTGTCTGCCCGACAAATAGGTACATGTTTATTGTATTTCTTTGGGTTTGGATGATTTTATGAGCCGATTGGCTTTTTTGTTTCTTTTGGATTGAAGAAGGCCATGGGAGGCTATATGAAATATCCCGAAGTCCCCGGTGCAGGGGAGGTTATGGCGAAATTTTTCGAAAATTTAGGGTGTTAGCCAAATTTTTTGAAAAATTTGGAAAGTTCTTAGAAACTGAAAGGTTGAAGAACTTAAGCCGTAAAGAAAATAATGGAAGTTGAGTTGATTAGTTAAACAACTTTCGGCTTCGTTCCTTTTCGGGGACGAAAAGTTTTAAGTGGGGGAGATTGTAATAACCCGGAAATCCGAGCCAATTTAAAATTTTTATTTTGGCGATTTTAGTGAATTTTGAATATTTGAAATGAATTATTTTAAATAATAACGATGAGAAGTTTATTTTGAATAGAATTCGAACGTATATATTTATATAGATCGTCGTTAGAATATAAATATTTATTTTAAATTATAAAAGGAATGGAAAATGGCGCGGTAGTTTGAAATTTCGATTTCAAAGTTCAAATGAATGTACAAGATTCAAAATAAACCGGATTTTAGCGAAACCAAAAATATTAGAATCTAATTGAAAATATCTTTCCAACGAATCTGAAAAATTGAAATTTCATAGCGGAAATCAAAAGTTAGGTCCAATTGAAAATTCAGAATAGTCCCTATGGAATTTCAGCCCTTGAAAATGGGAATTTTGCAAACGACCTCAGTTTTCAATGAAACCACTTTTGTTGGATCCGTGATATCAAGTTATTGCTAGATTCCAAAATTCGTAATTTTTCGAATCAATTCGTGGGCGTGGCAAAGGAAAACGCGTTTGACCAGTTTTAGTTGATTTTAATCGACTGGAAAATGGCCATTTTTCAAACGGTCTCAGAATTGGACGAAATTAGTTTTGTTGGGACCGTATCGTCAATACGAAGCTAGAAAATATTTTTAGGGAATTTTTCTAGTTGGTATGTGGCCCCAGTAAATTGAAATGTGCGTTCAAATTCAATATATAGAGTTATATTTTGATTTTGACGAAAACTGTTCGAAGTAGTCAAATCAGCCTGCGATACATATCCCATTGTGTTCGGAATGGGGGTAATTAGCTATGGACGACAGTTGGTGGGTTCGATTTCGAGTTCGAAATTAAAATTTGCTTTTTTGAAATTAATTAATTAATAATAATAAAAAGTCAAACCTTTTATCTCCTCAGGCCCCCCCGTTTCTTTTCATTTGAGAAAATAAAATTAAATAAAATAAAACAGGAAGGAGCGACGGGGGGAGGGGCGGAACCGTCGCTGCCGCCCCTCCCAGGTGGTGCGCCGACCACCGAGGTCACCCCCTCTCTTCTCCTCCTCTTCCTATTTCCTCCCTCCTCCTCGAATTAAACCGCAGCCCCCCTATTTCCGCCTCCGATGCCGCAGGAGGCGGCGCCTCGCCCTAGCCACCGTCGATCGGTGGCGCCCTCCCTCTGGCCCCCCTCCGACGTCCTCATTTACTCCCCCTCTGCACAAAACCCGCAACCCCACCTTAAACCGAGCCGCCACCGCCCTAACCACCCTCCCCGCCTGCTCATCAGCCCCCCAACCCCCAGCGAGCGATGCAGACCCCCCACCTGCGACAGCTACCTCCGGTTCGACTGAAAATGTGAGTTTTTATATGATTTCAATTTTGTTTTCAGCTTTAAACATAAATGTCATTATATAACCTGATCTTTAATGTATGTATATATGGCATTATATTAAAGATGTGATTTTTATATAGTAGAAATAATAAATATGTGATTTTTATAGCGATGATATGAAAATTCGATCTTTATATTAGAAGTTTGATATATAAAAATATGATTTTTATATAGTAATCAGGATAAAAATAGAATTTTTATCTATGTAGTAGCGGTGTAAAAATAGAATTTTTATCTATGTAGTAGCGGTGTAAAAATAGAATTTTTATCTATGTAGTAGCGATGTAAAAATAGAATTTTTATCTATATAGTAGCGGTATAAAAATGTGATATATATAGATTGAATATAACAATGTGATTTTTATATATGTAGTGAATATGGACGACGAAAGTGACAGAAGGCGAACACGGCAAGGATTTCCTACATAAGAAGAGTCGTGGCATTTGGTTTAGCTAGTCAGTGAGAACTCTTCACTTTTATTTTAATTTCTAGTTGAAATATATACTAGGATGCAGACGGTGCTTAGCAACACCCGACACCCGTCGTCCACAGACCATGGATGACTTGTTTGTTTGATTGCTGTGTTGTGAAATTTGATTGTGTGATGTGGCATGAAATAAAATATTTTATAGTGGAAAATATTTTATAGTTAAAAATATGATTTTTAACGTGTATATAAAATAAATAGTAATAAACAAATCGGACGATTTGTTTATATACACTGATTTGACTGGTATTGATTGGGACGATAAATTTTACACATCGCCCAACCGCACAAATAAAATATGTGTTTGTTGATTTGAAACCCTACATGGGTATTGGGATGATATTTGACGTACGCTAATCCCGATTGTTTAGTTGTATGTCAATCGATGGGTTGACAGACTGTGTAAGCGTTAATTATTTATATTTAATGCTTATGCAGTTGTGTGGTGCACTCTGGATAATGGTTGATTATTTATCGTTATTGTTATATACATGTGTTGTAGAAAATCCATATAATTAACATTATATGGCAATTGATTGGGCCTCATTCCAATTTAGAAAATAAATTCATGTGTTGAATAGAATAAACATTCATGTGTTGAAATAAAATATATATTCATGTGTTGAATAGAATAAATATTCATGTGTTGAATAGAATAAACATTCATGTGTTGAATAAAAGCCGTGTCGATTAGATTGACACCATTTGACGTGAACGATATTTATATCGATTTTATTCATTTTTATAATGAATATAGAAAAGGAATTGATTTCAAAATATAACGTTTTGAAAATATTATCATTTGTATATCGATGAAGTGGAATATTCAATTTTGATTAGAAATTGAATAGGTAGCTGAAATCGTTTCGAAAATGAATTTAAAACGATTTATAAAATACGTTTGAAAAGGAATTCGACGAAATATATATAATATATATATTATATATATTATATATATATCTATAATGGTCTGAATAGAACGCGCCGCGGCAGTTCGCGAATTTCGACTATTGACTTCAAATGGATATTACGGGAGATCCGACCATCGGATTCTCCTAAAACCGGAACCGTCGGGTTCATATCGAAAAGAGGTTTCTAACGAATATTAGAAATTAGAAATCTAACGGTTGGATTTGGAATTATGTCCAAATCAAATTTGGAAAAGGTCGCTGTAAGTGCTGTTCGATGGCCGTTGATGGGAATCGACTGTACGAGCCTTGATAAAATTATTAAAAATAGTAATAATTTGTGTAAAATCATAAGAAATGATTTGGGAAAAATTGGGATGAAAAATTCCAAATTTGAAAAGATAAAAATAGGTTTTTATCGAAATGAACTAGTTTTGAACTAGAATTATAATTCTATTTATTTCTAAAATAAATAAAGTGGATTTGAAATGGTTTTAAAAGTAACCAAAATTTCCAATAATTGAATTGGAAGGGATTTGAATCGAAATTGTTTTTGGAATATTTTGATGTTGGATTTCGTGATTATACAGATATTGTTATGAAAATTTGAAAGATATATTTATATCGTTATTTCCAATACGATATTTGTTGGTCGTAGAATTTGATATTGAATATAAGCCGATATATTTTCTATTCAGAGCCTTGTATTTAATATCAAATGTGATTTGGGTTTGTCGTGAATGGTGTCTTCATTAACAGTGTTCTTAAACCCAGTTGAGAAAAAGATTAAATCTTTTTATTTAGATTTAATGAAGTGTACCAATTAAATGGTATTTAATTGGAATTGAATTTGAATTGATTTTTGGTTTATCGTGAACGGTGTTTTAAATAACACTTGTTTTTTTGACCCGATAATTAATGGAATGTGATTTTGGGTTGTCGTGAATGGTATCTTCAATAATATTGTTCTTAAACCCAACTGAGTTAAGAAAATCAGAAACTAACTGGAGATTAGTTAAGTTGAATGGTTTCTTGGGTATTGATCTGACGTTGGTTTCGGCCTTCGGGGTTAATGTTTAGGGAACTGTCCTCTTACTAATTTACGATTAGGGACTGATTGAAATGTGATGTGATTTTTGGGTTTATCGTGAACCATGTTTTAAATGACATCGGTTCTTTAACCCAGTTAAAGATTAAAACTAAGTGGAGTTTTAATGAATCTTTAAATTAGATTGAAAAGATCGAGAATGGAGTATCACCAGTTTTGCTCCAAGCGATAGTTAAATCTTTAATTAGATTTGTATGAGAAATGGTAATTGAATTTACCGATAACACCGTTGTGTTAGATATGAAGTATGACCAGTTTTACTTCATGGGATGAATAGGTTGGGATTGGGAAATAAAATAAATAATTACTTCGGTGTGATTCGCTAATCCCGACTAGTTTAAAGTGATATTCAAAGGAAGATTAAAGAATAAATTTAAAAGAATTTATCTTTGATAAAATTAATGGGAACCTTTCCCAAAGTATAAGAATATTTGAGTAAAAGAATATTCTAAATTGGAATGAGGCGTATGTTGTGTTTGTGTAACACTTGTTTATTATATACGCGAGTTATTCAGAAAGACCGGGTTTATCCCATTCCGAATAACTGATTCGACGTGGTGTCGAGGATGAAGACGGCGGTCGAAGACCGGAGGTCTTCACGTCGTTTGAGTGATTACTGATGATCTTGATTGGGCCGTACACCCAAGGGGAGGGAATCAGTTAGTGATCGTCCAGACGTACTTGGAGATCGATGGATATGCGGGGTACTAGGTGCCTAAGGTTTCGTTCAGACCCAGAACGAACTTGTAAATGGACTGTGTGTCTGACATTGGATTTTATTCTGTGTGATTGATTTCTATTATATATATATATTTTTGGCGGCGGAGAATTTATTCTCTTGCTTAACGCCCTTCTCTGAGACGTATGAGCTCAGGGGTTATATATTGATGGATATCAAACGCATGGAGTGAATTGCCTGTGTGGCATGCCTAAGTGGCAAATGATCAAGGCTTCTATTGAAAAGCAAAGTCTTGTGGTTGATGATCAAAGCACGGCCTATGTGGCATAATTTTGTGTAACGTTAGTGGACCAGAAACGGAAGAGGACCTCAGGGAGGACATGCGTTTCCTTCTAGCTAGAAGTGGCGTCAGTGGTTTTACACGCCCTGACGAGTTTGACTTATGTGGTTGTTGCCGTTGCAAGGCGCCTCGGATATATCGGTGACTGTGTGGAGCCGATTGAGTCATTGGACTCATTGACACCCCATAGGGTGGGGAAATGCAGTGTTTAGGCCTTTTAATCCACATTGGTGGACCAACCCTGACGATCCAGGGGCCCACCTGAGTCTAGGTCCTGAGACACGGGCTAGAGCGTCTCGAATCGGTAGAGGACTATCTTTTGCCTTAGTTTACAGATGGAAATCCAACTTCCAATACGTGACATTTGCAGTTTTGATTATAGAGCCTAGTATTGGCGACATGATACTTGGTTCCCATGCCGTCTATGATTAATACTTATGATTGAAATTGTTTTGACATTAAGCACTTATAGTAATAATAAAAGATGAAATTTAGCGTATCAAGCATTCTTTGGCTATTGTAAGGTAAAACCCTATCCTCCGGCTTATGTTGCATTGTGTGATGGGACCTGGGTCTTATAATAACTTCATTGTTCTTTATTTAGCATTGCGCTGTTGTTTTATGCACTGGTATTCTTGGGAGGAAACCTGTTCCGTGTTATACAGCGTGGTCCCTTGATTTACCTAACTTGAAAATAAAGATTAATAACTGCTTTAGTTCTCACACCAGTCCCATGACTGACATGGAGTTTATTGTTTTAACCTAAACTCTGGGTGCCCTTATTTTGACACGGGCAGCTAGTAATTTTGGTTTTGCAGATTTATATTCACAGGAACCTGGTTTGCAGCTGGAACGATACTCGGAAAGCTCTGTATCCATGTATTACTTTCAGTTGTGTATTGTATTATTTTTCTGCAGCTATGTAATTTATTGTAATCTCTGATATTTATCAAATGTATTTTATTCATTCATGCTCTGTATATTCTTGTAATATGATGAATTGTTGTAATTAACAATGAAATGTTCTTCTGTTTGCGTTCCAATTTGTCGTGTTCTCAAAACAATCAGGGGTTTCGAACGGTCTTGGTTGGTTTAGCGATCGATTCGGATCGAGCGAAATTCCTTTTCGTTACAACCACCACCGGGCACGCCATTCCAAGCCCCTCCACGCTGCGCAACCTGAACGGCCTCATGTGCTTCGGATTGGAAGAAAAAGCCAGACCTAGGTTTGAACAAAAGTGAAAGGTATACGACTATTTCTATTTTAAGTGATTACAACACTTTAAAGTGCTACGGATTTTTATTTCATGATAAAAACCATATCTTTTTGTTATTTTGTCGAAATCCACTGAAAACAAGAGACATTGGACTCGTGTGAACGTCTTCTACATTCTAGAAGAGACCGAATATTTTTCTGAGCCGTCTACGATTTTTGGAGGAGTGGAACCCAATGTGAGATTTCTGAATTATAAACGATATGGAATGACGATGTATAAATTATATAATCGATATATGAGTTATATAAGCGTTGTACATCTCATGTATAAGCGTTGTATAAGTTGTATGTGCGATGTATAAGTTATGTATACATTGTAAAAATCATATATGTATTGAATGGAATTGAAATGAATTGAAATGAAATAGAAATATATTTATATACGTATATATATATACACACACATATATATATATTTATATACACACATATATATATATACACTCCCCTCGTTGTAACACCCCACATCCGTTAAGGTCACTCACAAAGGGAATGCCTTAACTTCAATGGAGCATTATGGGTACTGGAACAGAAATATTACAAGACAGACATATATAAAATAGCGGAAAGTAAAGTAGAAGTACTTCAAATCATTTATTAAATATAATTGTTTACAATAAAAGCCCATCAACTTCCAATACTCAATTACATAGCTAAAATATCTGTCTTGCTCAAAATATAGAAGCATAATAATAAACTGTAGTATTCCCCAATAAAGCAAAGCAATCCATAGCCAAGAGAAATCCAAGCCGTACATGAAAGAGCCTTGAAGCTTGGTAAGATCCGAACTAAGTTGTATTCCCACCCTGCGAACCTTGGGGGGGAACGGAAGAAAAAGAGGTGAAACAAACCGGGTCAATCATAAAGACTGAGTAAGTCCTAGTGACTTTCAGCATAAAAACAGGTAAAGCTAATATGGCATGAATAAACTGAAAGTAAACATAAGCATGATGATGAGGTAAGCTACAGGCACGATGAATCAAGTATACAAGGTTCCTACCAAGTATCACATCGCAAGGTTTCTATCAAGTATAACATCGCAAGATTTCTAAGCTTCACCATTACACTATTTTCCTTGATTTCCTATATTCTCTGCACCACCTAACTAGCGTTACAATTACTTTACTTAGTTGTAATTACAAGATAAGTGATCCCCCATAACCCACATGATAGTTTTATAGGTACATATCATACAATGAGGGTCCCACCTCATATTGACAGTTTCATGTCCCCACCGTACCTATCTTAATTGATCGGCTCTTACTTACAATGTTTCACATATGTTATATACTAAGGTTATCCCAACCCCGTAGTTGTGGTAGCCTTCAGGACTACATCTAATATGAGGATTTCACCTCAACCAGCCCAATTGCCATGAATATGTTAGATGTACCCTTACTACCCTAATTGATCGGCTCCTACTCGACCTAGTTCTTGTTTGTGTCATGCGACCCCCTATTCATAGATACCTGTGCTGGTCCCACCCTAGGGTGTATCAATCCCTAGGATGGCAACCCCGACACGATTTTTGATGCAAAACTTTATATCTACTGATGCCCAGTTGCTAAATTTTCCACTTCGGAATACGCGCACGCCCGTAATCCGTCGGAACCTGCACTGCTGCATCACCCGCCGCCGTTTTGACCGCTTATAATCATCCCAGTAATCGTGCCCCACCCTGCCTAGCTCAGGGTACCATTGATACCTAATGTGGGTTACTGCTGAAACGGGTCCCGCTACTAAGGTTTTCCTAGGGTCTATTCGTATACCCCACAGGTTGGTTAAGTGTTATCCATTCAAGTTAACTTAACCCCACCCCCCATCACGTTACCTTGGTTAAGTGTTCACTCTTGTGTTACTTAATCCTACCGCATGTCTTGTTATATCGGTTAAGCGTTCTCACCTGTGTTAACTTAACCCTTACTACACCTCACGTTAGATTGGTTAAGTGTATGTTAACTCAACCCCATCCACTAGCCATATTATAATGGTTAAGTGTTACCCTCGTGTATTTACTTAACCCTACTACACATCAGGTTATATCGGTTGGGTGTCATCAGCCCATTCAAGTTAAACCAACCCATCCGCTAGTCATGTTATAACGGTTAAGTGTTATCAACCTATTCAAGTTAACCTAACCCACTTGCTTGCCATGTTATGTTGGTTAAGTTTTATTATTTAACCGCAACCACTTGTCTAACTAACCCGTTGTATTAGTTAGGTGTTCTCACTTTACTTAACCCTATCCACTTGTCTAATTAACATGTTATAATGGTTAAGTGTTCTCAATTTACTTAACCACACCTACTTGTCTGATTAACACGTTATCTTGGTTAAGTGTTTTCTAGTGATTCATGACTTAACCCTACCAAGTGTTATTTATCGGTTCACATTGACTTAACCCACCCATATGTCATGTCAAATTGGTTAAGTTCACACTTATAAGTTTTACGTGTTCTTAACTCATACCGGTTAGGTCCATATCTACATGTCAAATTTCCATGTCATCCCACCTAACCCTCTAACCATACACATGCCTTACTATGGTTAGTATTCCTTACTTCATTCATTATGATGAACGAAACATAACCTCTCACATTAGACCGTGCACTTTGTGGCCACTGGATTTGCCGGGCGGTTCCGGGTAGATTTACACCACAAACTGAGTCTAACCTCATGTCATAAACTGTACCTACAATTCGACCTTCGACCTCTCACGTTAGACTGACACTTTGTGGCTACTGGATTTGCCGGATGTTTCCGGGCAGATTTACACCACAAACTGAGTCTAACCTCGTGTCAAAGGTTCATAATGGTCGTATTCCACCCAAAACCCCAATATCAGTTCATGTGTTTAACATATAAAAATGTTCATGTTCGTGTTTCAACCACATTCATATTTCCAGTTATATGCCAATTATCAAGTTCATAATTCACGTTTTTACCCCAAAACGTATTCCCAAATTTTACATAATTAACATATGCCCAAGTTTAAGATTACATGTCAGTTTTACATATGTCCGATTCATACCAAATTTACATATGTTCAATTCATGCCGTTTTACATGTATGCCAATTTTATGCCAAATTACACATATACCAAGTTTCATGCCATTTTACATATGTCAAGATTCATGATTTACATGTTTACAAACCTATGCTCAATTTACATAGATCAAGTTTTATACCCAAAATTACATGTATACCACGTTTACACCAATTTACCCATAACAAGTTCTAGCCAAATTACATATATCAAGATCCACATCAAGTTACATATATCAATCCCAATCGCGCAATAACCATTATAATGACAATACCCCAAATTACCCCATTTCATGTTAATGGTAAATTATCCCCAAACATCCAATTTTCATATTATGCCTTCGATTCCGCCAAACACATATATTCCACTAGGCAATATTCCAATATTTCCCCCGTATACCATCGCACGTATATCGTAGTTTAGGCCTAGGTCCGAAATTGACCTAGGTTCATTAAAAGAAAATAAATAGGGGAAGGTAGAAGATTGCAATAAAAACGAGATCAGAGAGAAAACGACATAAAAACATCATCTCAGGCATAAAGAATAGATCTTGATAATAATATCAACATGAACCAAGAAAATTGATTTACAACAAGCTGAATAGACCATAAACTTGTCATGAGAATAAAGATAGAAAAGTTCCCAAAATCAAGATCCAAGAAGAAACAAGAATAGACTTGAATCAAAAGTCCAATTTCACTTCATTACATGTCCATATTAAATTTAATTATTTTAATTTGAAAATAACTAGAACTTACAGATTGCGGACAAGGAATTAAGAACTGAATTTGTTGTAAAAATGTTGCGGCGTTGTTGATTTATTGTCTTGAATTGTTGTAGAAGTGTTGATCTTTGACTTGAATCGAGTTTGAATGCTTAAGCTTTAATTTGGAGGAGGCGACCATGGTTCAAGAGGGAGTTCAACAGCATAACGGTGTAAGAATGATTTGTTGTGAATTAGGTTAGGTCTTAGGGTGTTTTTATAGGTGTAGGAACTATTTAGGGCCTTTAGATCAACCCTAGAATCAATCCGGACCATCAAAACACGTCTCAGGCATCAAAAATGGGTTATGGGCTAAAACAGGCCGACCAGGTCGACCTGTAAGGGGGGAGGTCGACCATATGGTTGACCTGTAGGGGGTAGGTCGACCCCCAAGTCGACCACCTGGTCGACCTGACCCCCAGGTCGATCTGCCTGGTTCTGTGCTGCCTGAAATTTGTTGAATCTTCTACAGGCCATAACTTCTTCATCCGGACTCCGATTTTCGAAAACTCGGACTCTATTTCATGTAGAATTCCGAGACGAACGGACACAATGGCGCAACCTGTTTCCCATAATTCACACTTTAAAAATTAATTATACCTTGATTTCTTGTTTCAACATGTTATTAAAATTCGGGTTGTTACATTCTCCCCTCCTTAAAGGATTTCTTCCCCGAAATCTTTAAGTTAAGAAGAATGTGTCCTACCATCCAATCATCCATCTACTCAATCATCAATCATAGGCATTCATTGTTCTTAAGAGATTTCTAATGTTGTATGAACATATGCAAGAAGTGTGTGTATATGTTCCTTGTCTAATGCAAATGATCAGGCCTGATTGATCTTCTTAATGCAAAATATGTTTAGTGCCATGAGTCCAACATGTATGCAAATAGTCCTAATCACATAAACAATTTATGTGTGCACAAACATCCATCCATATGCAATATCCACATGATAACACATTTAATTTCATCCATAAAAACACTCATGCATATGCAATATGAAAGGTGACGGAGTCGATCTAGTGTCTAGTGCGTGTATATGCATCCACGAGCAACCATTAGCAACCACTTGCAACCTCTTGCAACCATCAATCATAACACGTCTCAAACACATGTTTACACCCAATTGTTCCTACCTAAAGATATAGTCAAATGATAGAAGCAAGTAAAAACTTTGTGCCCATTAGGCAATGTCAAAACCGGAAATCTACATCATATATATACTGACTAGGAGAAGAACTCCCTAAGCACCAGCCCCGAAGACCGAAATCAACATCAGACTGACACCCAAAGAATTACTCAACCCAACGGACACCCTCAAGCCCCAACATGTATTACTAACAGATGATCCCTATGGGGTTTGCAACAGAAATAGGATTGAGAATAGGACCGAGAGGATACACTTAAAAGATAGCTTGCAAGTAAGCTCTACAGGAAAAGAGGGATCAAGGATCTCTCTTAAAAAAAAAGAGATATGATGCGCATATCTAGTCTTCAATCTTCTAAGTCACATTTCCTTGAGCTTAACTCCATTGTGCTTTGGCCGTCTTTAACTTCACAATTTCGTAGCTTCTTAATTCCTATTTCCAAAATATGAGTTGGAACTCATTTCACTGTCGCCTCTCGTTCCACTTTCACTTATTCTCTTTCTAGTATATCCGATTCAAACATAACTGCGTACTCATGGTTTCATGCAAGCTCTCCAAAATTCACTAGTGGATCTCGGATCTCGTTCACTTACTAGAAGGTATTCCACATAAATGAATTATCTCTTGAAAATAAACAAATGCCAACCATGTTGCCAAGTGTACTTACTAAGGTGATTTTCTATAACTCATGCATAAGCGAGATGAACCATCCGCCTTAGTGGCGAACACTACTCGAGCGGATCAATAAATGTATCAAGAGATTCTAGGTAACTAAGCATGGCAGAACCCTAAGGGTTACACTAGACTTCGAGGGTATTACCGAGGCAAGTCAAGAGTCTAACTACCTTCTTTTCATACTCGAAAATGGTATCATTTCGGGATAACCACTCCATCCCTCGAATCAATCCATAGCCCAAAAACATAAGCATTACTTCTAAACTCAACACTTAGCATAGACATTCTCAAATCCAAACAAGTCATGAATAAATGAGCCGATTCCCCAACAGGATTTGAGAAAAAAATGAGATCCTCTACTATGCTAGTACTAAGGTGTAGAGACTCAACTATCGTAGCAGAACTAAAAGGATGCGATGTATAAAAACAAAGTTCTAACGGGATGATAGAAAAGAAAAGCTAAACCTTTAACAAAAACGTTACCACCACTCTAGGGTACGCTAGTAGTGAGAGCATACAATTTCCCTCTCGTTGTTCTTTGCTCTTGTCCTTGTCCTATAATACTTAACTACATGTCCCTTTTTACCATACTAAAGATACTCTCTCTTGTCATGGGTTTTATTATTCCTTCACTTTGGCCTCTTCCCTTTCACCTTTTCCTCCTTCGTGGATTAAGCCATATCAACAAGTTTCTCATCCTTAGGCTTGTGTTCTTTATCCTTGTTCTTACTATCCTTGTATAGCTTATTGGTTGGTTTCTCGAAAGTTACCTCCATCACACTACAACCTTACAAAGCTTGAAAAAAGATTAGTCGTAGATGGAACTACTGCGGCTACAGATGGAGGTTGGGCACTTCTTTGCCCTCCGACTTGTGTCATACACCTACAAAATTACGGCGAAAAAGAAAGAAAGAAGAGATTCAAAGAGAGAATCAAAAGATAGTGCATATGGCTTTGGGGAATATGCCTTTCGTAATACAAAACTTTTCTTAGAGAAATGCTTCTTTGTAAAACGTTCTGAAAATAATTTCAGAAGGTTTTAAAAAGCCTTTGCCCAGTCTGGTAACCTTCTGCTCTGATACCAAATGTAACACCCCATATCCGTCAAGGTCACTCACAAAGGGAATGCCTTAACTTCAATGGAGCATTATGGGTAATAGAACAGAAATATTACATGACAGACATATATAAAAC
Source organism: Allium sativum (assembly GCA_030737875.1). Taxonomy (NCBI): domain Eukaryota; kingdom Viridiplantae; phylum Streptophyta; class Magnoliopsida; order Asparagales; family Amaryllidaceae; genus Allium; species Allium sativum. The sequence continues at coordinate 212,084,874 of CM060919.1, forward strand.
ATCGGAAAGTAAAGTAGAAGTACTTCAAATCATTTATTAAATATAATTGTTTACAATAAAAGCCCATCAACTTCCAATACTCAATTACATAGCTAAAATATCTGTCTTGCTCAAAACAAAGAAGCATAAAAATAAACTGTAGTATTCCCCAATAAAGCAAAGCAAGCCATAGCCAAGAGAAATCCAAGCCGTACATGAAAGAGCCTTGAAGCTTGGTAAGATCCGAACTAAGCTGTATTCCCACCCTAGGAACCGGGGGGGGGGGGGAACGGAAGAAAAAGAGGCAAAACAAACCGGGTCAGTCATAAAGACTGAGTAAGTCCTAGTGACTTTCAGCATAAAAACAGGTAAAGCTAATATGGCATGAATAAACTGAAAGTAAACATAAGCATGATGACGAGGTAAGCTACATGCATGATGAATCAAGTATACAAGGTTCCTACCAAGTATCACATCGCAAGGTTTCTATCAAGTATAACATCGCAAGATTTCTAAGCTTCACCATTACACTATTTTCCTTGATTTCCTATATTCTCTGCACCACCTAACTAGCATTCCAATTAGTTTACTTAGTTGTAATTACTTGTGATCCCCCATAATCCACATGATAGTTTTATAGGTACATATCCTACGATGAGGGTCCCACCTCATATTGACAATTTCATTTCCCCACCATACCGATCTTAATTGATCGGCTTTTACTTACAATGTTTCACATGTGTTATATACTAAGGTTATCCCAACCCCGTAGTTGTGGTAGCCTTCAGGACTACATCTAATATGAGGATTTCACCTCAACCAGCCCAATTGCTATGAATGTGTTAGATGTATCCTAACTACCCTAATCGATCGGCTCCTACTCGACTTAGTTCTTGTTTGTGTCAGGCGGCCCCCTATTCGTAGATACCTGTACTGGTCCCACCCTAGGGTGTATCAACCCCTAGGATGGCAACCCCGACACGATTATTGATGCACAGCTTTATATCTATTGATGCCCAGTGTCTGAATTGTCCACTCCGGAATACGTGTACGCCCATAATCCCTCGGAACCTGCACTGCTGCATCACCCGCTGCCGTTTTGACCGCTTATAATCAGCCCAGTAATCGTGCCCCACCCTGCCTAGCTCAGGGTACCGTTGATACCTAATGTGGGTCATTGCTGAAACGGGTCCCGCTACTAGGGTTTTCCTAGGGTCTATTCGTATACCCCACAGGTTGGTTAAGTGTTATCCATTCAAGTTAACTTAACCCCACACCCCATCACGTTACATTGGTTAAGTGTTCTCTCTTGTGTTACTTAACCTTACCGCATGTCTTGTCATATCGGTTAAGCGTTCTCCCCTGTGTTAACTTAACCCTTACCACACCTCACGTTAGATTGGTTAAGTGTATGTTAACTCAACCCCATCCACTTGCCATATTATAATGGTTAAGTGTTACCCTCGTGTATTTACTTAACCCTACCACACATCAGGTTATATTGGTTGGGTGTTATCAACCCATTCAAGTTAAACCAACCCATCCGCTAGTCATGTTATAACGGTTAAGTGTTATCAACCTAATCAAGTTAACCTAGCCCACTTGCTTGTCATGTTATGCTGGTTAAGTTTTATTACTTAACCCCAACCACTTGTCTAACTAACCTGTTGTATTAGTTAGATGTTCTCACTTTACTTAACCCTATCCACTTGTCTAATTAACATGTTATAATGGTCAAGTGTTCTCAATTTACTTAACCACACCTACTTGTTTGATTAACACGTTATCTTGGTTAAGTGTTTTCTAGTGATTCATGACTTCACCCTACCAAGTGTCGTTTATCGGTTCACGTTGACTTAACCCACCCATATGTCATGTCAAATTGGTTAAGTTCACACTTATAAGTTTTACGTATTCTTAACTCATACCGGTTAGGTCCATATCTACATGTCAAATTTCCATATCATCCCACCTAACCCTCTAACCATACCCATGCCTTATTATGATTAGTATTCCTTAATTCATTCATTATGACGAACGAAACATGACCTCTCACATTAGACCGTGCACTTTGTGGCCACTGGATTTGCCGGGTGGTTCTGGGCAGATTTACACCACAAACTGAGTCTAACCTTGTGTCATAAACCGTTACGCCTACAATTCGACCTTCGACCTCTCACATTAGACTGACACTTTGTGGCTACTGGATTTGTCGGGCGGTTCCGGGCAGATTTACACCACAAACTGAGTCTAACCTCGTGTCAAAGTTTCATTAATGGTCGTATTTCACCCAAAACCCCAATATCAGTTCATGTGTTTAACATATAAAAATGTTCATGTTCGTGTTTCAACCACGTTCATATTTCCAGTTATATGCCAATTATCAAGTTCATAATTCACGTTTTTACCCCAAAACGTATTCCCAAATTTTACATAATTAACATATGCCCAAGTTCTAGATTACATGTCAGTTTTACATATGTCCAATTCATACCAAATTTACATATGTTTAATTCCTGTTGTTTTACATGTATGCCAATTTTATGCCAATTTACACATATATCAAGTTTCATGTCATTTTACATATGTCAAGATTCATGATTTACATGTTTACAAAGCTATGCTCAATTTACATAGATCAAGTTTTATACCCAAAATTACATGTATACCACGTTTACACCAATTTACCCATAACAAGTTCTAGCCAAATTACATATATCAAGATCCATACCAAATTACATATATCAATCCCAATCGCGCAATAACCATTATAATGACAATACCCAAAATTACCCCGTTTCATGTTAATGGTAAATTATCCCCAAACATCCAATTTGCATATTATGCCTTCGATTCCACCAAACACATATATTTCACTAGGCAATATTCCAATATTTCCCCCGTATACCATCGCATGTATATCGTAGTTTAGGCCTAGGTCCGAAATTGACCTAGGTTCATCAAAAGAAAATAAATAGGGGAAGGTAGAAGATTGCAATAAAAACGAGATCAGAGAGAAAACGGCATAAAAACATCATCTCAGGCATAAAGAATAGATCTTGATAATAATATCAACATGAACCAAGAAAATTGATTTACAACAAGCTGAATAGACCATAAACTTGTCATGAGAATAAAGATAGAAAAGTTCCCAAAATCAAGATCCAAGAAGAAACAAAAATAGACTTGAATCAAAAGTCCAATTTCACTTCATCACATGTCCATATTAAATTTAATTATTTTAATCTAAAAATAACTAGAACTTACAGATCGCGGACAAGGAATTAAGAACTGAATTTGTTGTAAAAATGTTGCAGCGTTATTGATCTATTGTCTTGAATTGTTGTAGAAGCGTTGATCTTTGACTTGAATCGAGTTTGAACGCTTAAGCTTTAATTTGGAGGCGACGGCCTGGTTCAAGAGGGAGTTCAACAACATAACGGTGTAAGAATGATTTGTTGTGAATTAGGTTAGGTCTTAGGGTGTTTTTATAGGTGTAGGAACTATTTAGGGCCTTTAGATCAACCCTAGAATCAATCCGGACCAACAAAACACGTCTCCGGCTTCAAAAATGGGTTCTAGGCTAAAATAGGCCGACCAGGTGGATCTGTAAGGGAGGAGGTCGACCTATAGGGGGTAGGCCGACCCCCAGGTCGACCTGCCTGGTTCTGTGCTGCCTGAAATTTGCTGAATCTTCTACAGGCCATAACTTCTTCATCCGGACTCCGATTTTCGAAAACTCGGACTTTATTTCATGCAGAATTCCGAGACAAATGCAATGGCGCAACCTTTTCCCATAATTATCACTTTAAAAATTAATTATACCTTGATTTCTTGTTTCGACATGTTATTAAAATTCGGGTTGTTACACTGGTCCACACACCATGGACGATATATATATTGGTTGTGATTGTTTGGATTTGGTTGATGTGAAATTTGGTGAATGCTACGAATGGTTGGTTTGATATGATTGATTGTGGTTGAAATCCCAATAGGATTAGTTTATGGGAAAATTCGTCTGCATACGAACTAGATTATTGAAATCCCATTGTCAAAAGCTGCGATGCTTTAAGGTAAACCGAGGAGCCGTACTCGGGACGGTGCCGGTTTTAACTACCCTGTCGTTATGCTGCCAAAATATTCTGAAATATTCCTGTGTTTGATTTATATTTATGTATTGAAATATATTCATGTGTTGGGAAAAATATTCGTTTTTAAAATAAAATGGTTTGAATGATAAAAATAACATTTTTATTGAATGTATGAAATAAATTGTTTGAACGATAAAAATAACATTTCGATTGTATGTGCGAAGTATATAAAATCTTCATTTTTGAAATAAATTGTTTTAACAATAAAAATCACATTTTTATAATATATACGTAGTGTTAAAAATAATCATGTTGGAAATAAATTGTTTTGACGATAAAAATTACATTTTTATCTATATACGAAGTGTTAAAGGTAGTCATATGTTGAAATGAATATTTGTTGGCTAAAAATATTATTTTATCAAATATATGAAATGAATATGGTTTGGAAATCGAAGAACGGATTATATATATATATATATTTATACAATTAAAATAAATCGAATAACGAAGCTGCAGTTCGTATTTTGAAACCGTGATTTCAAATGATTGTACGGTAGATCTGACATCGGATTTTCCCGAAACCGAAACCGTTGGGTTCGCTTTGGAAATATATTTCCAACGATACCAACTTTGCAAAGATCCAACGGTTGGATTGTCTGGATTGTTTAATTCAAATCTAAATGAAAACAGCGCCAAAATGGATTATATATATATACAATTAAAATAAATTGAATAACGACGCTGCAGTTCATATTTTGAAATCATAACTTTAAACGATTGTACCGGGAGATTCGACCATCAGATTTTCCGAAAACTGGAACCGTTGGGTTCGTTTTGAAAAGATCTTTCCAATGATATAAAATATGTAAAGATCCAACGGTTAGATTTTCAGATATGTATAAATCAAATTTGAAGAAAAACAGCGCCATGGCCGCGTTATGGCCTGAAGCATCGTTTGAATAAATTGGCTATATTTAAATAAATAAAAATAGTGATAAATCATGATAAAATATTATAAACGATATGGAATGGAAATAAACCGAATTTACCCGGTTTATTGGATATATGATGGTTGAATGTGTTTGATGTGAAAATTACATTAATGAACTAAACTATGGATGTCAGATAATTTAACCATTGAAATGAATTGATTTGAAATTCTAAATATACGTGAATTATTTGAAAAGGCCGAGTTAATTCTCATTTCAAATAATTGGTCGACGGTAAGTCGAAGATACGAAGACGGTGCAAGACCGAGGATCTTCACATCGAATGGATAACTACTGATGCCTTTGATGGGAGTTGCTGCCCTGAAGGGGTTACAGTGGTGGTCGTCTGGACGTACTTGTTAATCGTTCAGATGTGCGAGGGCCTCTCTCCTGTATTGGACATACGGGAGAGGAATAAGGTGCCTCCGCTTTCGTTCAGGCCCAGAACGGACTTGTAAATGGATGTGTGTCTGACGTTGTAGATTGACAACGTGGCATGCAGAGTTGCTGTGATCAAAGCTTTTGTTGAAAAGAAGAGCTTTGTGGTTGATGATCAAAGCATGGTTTTAAATAGCTAGCTTTGTTTTTAGAGTTAATTCGTGAGCCTCACACCCCGGTATGGACCAGAAATGGGAGAGGAGCTCAGGGAGGACCTGCGTTTCCTTCTAGTTAGGAGTGGTGTCAGTGGTTTACGAGCTCTGGCAAGTTTGAATCATGTGGTTGTTGGAATGCGAGGTGCCTCGGTTATATCGTTCTCTGCGGAGCCGATGGTTTGGTCGGTATATGACCAGTTTACACCGCATAGGGCGAGGAAACACAGTGTTCAGGCATTTTAATCCACTCCGTGTGGACGGCCCTGACGATCCAAGGGCTTCACAGAGTACTTGCCCTGAGACTCGGACTAGACAGTCCGGTAAGGACTATCTTTTGCCTTGGTTCATGACGGAAATCCAGTTTCCAAATACGACATCATGCGATTTTGATTGTATACCTATATATGGCGACATAGTGGTATGGGGCATTTATGCCGTCTATGATTGATACTTATGATTGGAATTGTTTTTGAAACATATAAACACTAATAATAATATCAAATGCTTTTGTTTTATTCGTATCAAGCATATTTTGGCCATTATAAGGTAAAACTCTATCCTCTGGTTTGCGTTGCATTGTGTGATGGGAACTAAGTCTTATAATGGCTTCATTTTTATAAAAAGCATTGCGATGTTTAAATGATTTACTTGTTTTAAGCACTGGCAATCCAATGGAGTAAACCCGTTCCGCGTTGGCGGCATGGTCTTGTGATTGGCCTTATTATAAAATAAGTTAAGTAGATTTCTCATACCAGTCCCATGACTGTCTCGTAGTTTATTTCACTTGCAAATTTGGGTGCCCTATTTTCTACACGGGCAGCCTTGTATTCAGGTTTCAGCGGGCTCTTTATGGATAGCTATGGAGCTGAAGATGGATTCTATCATTTCTTTCTTTTTTTATGCTGTTCAGCTCCTATTGTACATATTATGTTTTGATTCCGCTGTAGACATTTTATGTAAAGCTGAACTGAATTTTGTACTAAGTATGATCTTGTATACTGTGTAACTCGGATGATTATTATTTCCAGTATATTCTGTTGTACATTATCTGATGTAATTATATATTTTTGTTCTGTTGTTATTTGTTTATGTGTTATATTCCAAAGATTACCCTTGCCACCGCGGAGTGGGGTTTTGGGGTCATCACAGTAGATTTGTGTCGAGACATGACTTCGTCAAGCTTCAGTCCCCGGTATAAGCCAAAAACGGGATGAAGGACAACAGAGAGGACATTTTGCTGCTCCAAAGTGATATGTTTTTCCTTGGGACATTTTGGTAGAGATGTTCCGAAGTTCATATGAGGAATATCATTTGCCTCGGCTTATGATGGAAATCCAATTTCCTATACGACCTTGCATTTTTAAGTGTAAACTTATATGGCGACATAATAAGATGGGGGTATTATGTCGTCTAAGATTGTTACATTTATTTTAGAGATTGTTTTCCATAGTATACACTAGTAATAATAAAAGAGAGTTTGTGTATCAAGCATGTTTGGCTATTATAAGGTAAAACTCTATCCTACGGCTTGCGGTTGCACTGTATAATAGGACCTAAGTCTTATATTAGCTTCATTTTTCAAAAAGCATTGCGAGTTTTATTTACTGGTATTCATGTGGAGGAAACCCGTTCTGTCTCATGCGGCATGGTCCTATGATTTACCTAACTTCTAAATAAAGTTTAATAACTATTTTAGTTCTCACGCTAGCCCCATGACTGACTTACCACCTAAACTCTTGGTGCCCATATTTTCCACACGGGCAGCTAGTAGTTTTGGTTTTGCAGATATTTTTAAAACGGGATCCTAAATTGAAGCTGGAGATATGCTCTTGATTATTTTAAGTCTTCCGGTTTGTATGTTTATGTTTCCATTGTACTATAATTTACTACTCTAAATTTTTTCCGTTGTGTATCGATTATTGTACTCTAATATCTTGTACTCTAATGTAAAATTGTTGTAATAACAGCGAAATTTTCTTTTGTGTTTTGTTCTGATGTGTTTTATCCCATAACAATCTGAGGATTTCTGACTTTTGATCGAACTTGCGTGACTTATGGTCGGTTCAAAAGAAAGGGATTTTCAAGTTGTTATGTTGGGTTTTGTAACTTCATGTAGTTATGCATACCTAATTTATTAGTCTTTTCAAAGTACGTTTATTGTTGTCACCACCATCACCACCACCACCATCATCATCATCAGTGTTTTTTCCCACTGAACTATTTCCTATTGTTAACCACTTCACTTTGATATATGAACTACAATGCCCCAATCTTTATCCAATAACATTTCATGTCCTCCCAAGCACTCTAATCATACGTCATCCCTCTTATGGTTATTCTAATGCATGTAGTATACAAATGCTTGGATTTTTTAAGCTTCAATTTATTGATTTGATATAATAATGAAGCACAACATTTTACTGTAACCGCTATACAACATTTTACTGTAACCGCTATACATTTTTTCGCAGCTAGAGAAAAAGCCGAACTGTTAAGACGTTAAAGGTATGGTATGCAAATTGAGTTAACCATTTTCTGATATTTTAATCTGTTTATGGACGTCTTCTATTTTCTTCTATGATGGCTATTGTTTGTGAGTTGGTGTCTTGTAACCTACACTGCATGAATAGAAAGTTCCCCATTAGTAATTTTGCCTTTTTTAAAATTTTGCTGGGTTAGATACCACACTTTGAATAACTTCTAACTAGCGGTACCCTTCTAAATAACTGCATTCAGTTTTGCATGGGACTGTTACGCCACATGGCTGCATTAAGAAATGTCTTACCAAGTGTTTCATATTGCCAACTTATTCTTGAATTTCTAAAATAGATGAACTGGTTGATAATATAGATTATAGAATTTATTTTAGCTCATGGATTTGAACATAAGGACTAATTAATAGAGGCAAATGGGACGTGCATGTTTTTGAGTACACCTATTGTTTTGCATACCCTAAATAGTATAAATTCTTATTTTCAGCTTTATCTCCTCGTGAACAACAAAACATTTTCTTAATTTATATTTTCAGGCGCAATTGATAATAAAGCAAAATGCATCTATTAAGCTACTATTGACCTCATATTTACCCTTTTATAAGAAGTAACTGGAATATGTGCAGGTGGCTGCAATGGAAAGTCATGAGGTGTTACCATGAGAGGTATATTGGAACAAAATATTACCAAACTGTAACAACCCAGAATTTTTGAACCAATTTAAAATTTTTATTTTAGCAATTTTAATGGATTTTGAATATTTAAATTGATTTGTTTTAAATAATAACAATTTAAAATTTTATTTAAATGAAGTTAAAACATATAAATTTATTTAATTATAAAATGAATTCGAAATGGTGCGGTAGTTTGAAAATTCGATTTTAAATTTCAAATGAATGTACGGAATTCAAAATAAATCATATTTCAGTAAAACCAGAAACATTTGAATATATTCAATTATATCTTTCTAATGAATGTGAAAAATTCAGATTTTATAATATAAATTGAAAGTTATGTCCAGTTTAAAATTTAAAAGTAGTCGCTATGAATTTGTATATATTTTAATATAATATATAGCCCTTAAAAATAGCCATTTTGCAAACGACCTCTGTTTTCGACAAAAACACTTTTGTTGGATCTGTAATGTCAAATTATTGTTAGGTTTCAAATTTCATAATTTTTGAAACTAATAGGTGAGCGTAGTAAATTTAAACGTGTTTTGTCAATTCTGTTTAAATTTAATCGACCAGAAAATGGCTATTTTTCAAACGGTCTCCAAATTCGATAAAATTAGTTTTGTTAGGACCGTATCGTCAAAACATAGCTAGATTTTTTTTCTATTATTTTTGGAGTCAGTATGTGGCCCCGGTAAATTAAAATGTATGTTTAAATTCAATATATATTGATTTATATTTTAATTTTGACTAAAACTGATTGAAATGATAGAATTAGCTTACGAAACATATTCCATTATGTCCGGAATGTGGGTATTTGGCTTGGAGCGATAGTCGTTGGGTTTCGTTTGGAGTTCATAGTGTTAAGCAAGAAATATTGAATTAAATATTATTATTTAATTTATATAAATACCCCCCCCCCCCAAAAAAAATTAAAACCCTAACTCAAAATCGGGTCGCCGCCAGTTATAGAATAAACGACGATAATCGCTCAAATTTTCCCCTTCGTTTTTCTTTCAATCCACAAGACAAATTCAGAAATTTATAAAACGAAAACCAACAAGCTAAGAGAGATCTTCACATCCATATAAGGATGGTCGAATTCCATCAAGTATGGAACTCGAATTTTCCACTTAAAACTGCCGGCATTGAATGGTTTTCCAGAGCTGGTGGCAGCTCCGAGTCGAGCGGCGTCCAGGGTGGAGGTGCGTGGCCTGAAGGGCTTCAACGTGGGCTAGGTGGATAGGGGTCCGAACCCTTGTGGTGGCGGCGGCAGGTGGATTTTACTTTTGAACGAATCGGATTTTAGGGTTGACGGTTTCTAGTGTAGAGGAAGGGGATTAACAGATGTAACTATAATTAATTATGTAATTAATTATTTAATTTGTGTAAGTAATGCGTTAGTTATCATATCTTCTTCATACGAGGTCCAAATCCGACGAAATGAGTTCCGTTGGTTTCTCAACAAAAAACTCTAAAACATGGAACTGACTAAAAGCGATTTGGAGCAAATTAGAATTTGAGGCGAATTCAAATTTAAACAGTAATAAAACTCAGAAATAAAGAATGATGGAGTGGAACCCAATGTGAGAACTCCTTTTCATTGAATTATATTTTATCATGTTATTTTATTCATGTATAAAAATATATAGAATTGCCAGTGTAGATTTTTATCAGTTTTAATCATTATAAATTGTATACGGCGCCTATTAGCTCACCTCCCTCGTCCACAGACCATGGACGATTTAATTGACTGTATTGTGATGCTGAGATGTTTAAAATATTAAAAATAATTTAATATTATTTTGTGGTAGTTGAAATTAAATCATAAATATCTATTGATAATTTTAAACAGTGAAAATTGGCTAATTAGAAAAATAATTCGAATTGAATTAGAACTGGTTAAGTTTATTAACCAGTGATTATTTTGAATCGACTGTTGTTGTTTGGAAATCCCACACGGGTCTGGGGACGATAATTTATTCACATCTCCTTTCGATTTGATTATATGTCAATCGATTGATCGACAGACTGTGACAAACGCTATTTATTTATTTTAGTGCTTATGCAGTGGTGAAATGCACTCTGGATGATGTTTGAATGTGTAATGACTATTTATCATTATCATATAGTACATGCGACGTATGAAATCCATATAATTGAAATTATATGGTAATTGATTGAGTCGCATTCCGATTCAGAAAGAATGTATATTTTAAAATAATATTCAAGGAAAAAAAAATGATTTAGATGTTCGATTTTGGATGGACACGAAAATATATGAAGTCGGGTTAAGTATAGAAATGCCATTTTAACTCAAACGGGTTCATCAATCGATTTTAATCATTTGATAATGAATACGAAAGGGAAACGGATTTCAAAACCAGATATTTTGAAAATATTATCATTTTAATATTACAACTATATGGAATATTCAATTTTGATTTAAAATTGAAAATGAAGTAAAAAATCTTTTTAAAACGAATTTATAAATATTTTATAAAATAAGTTTTAAATAGAAGTCGATGATATATATTATATATAATGGTCAAAATAGAACGCGCCGCGCAACGATCGTTCGCGAATTTCAACCATTAACTTCAAATTGATGTAACGGTAGATCCGGCCGTCGGATTCTCCTAAAACTGGAAACGTTGGATTCGTATCGAAAAGATCTTTCCAATGAATATAATAGGTTAAAATTTGAATGGTTGGATTTCAAATTATGTCCAAATCAATTTCAGAAAAGGTCGCTATGGATGCAGTTCGGTGGCAGTTGTTGGAAACCGACTGAAATAGCGATATTTAAATTATTAAAAATATGGAAAAATAGTGTAAAAGCATAATAAATGATTTGGAAAGATTTTGGATGAAAAATTCCAAGTTTGAAAAGATAAAAATATGTTTTTTATCGAAATGAATTACTTATTAACTAGAATAATAATCCAATGGTTTTTAAATTAATAATTTGGATTGAAAAATGGGTTTTAAAATAATCAAAATTTTCCAATGAATAAATTGGAATAGATTTGAATGGAAGTAATCTTCGTAATATTACGATATTGGATACATAATTATATGGATATTGTTGAGGAATTTGGAAGATATGTATATCGTTATTCCCAAAACGATATTTGTTGTTTTTAGAATTTGATATTGAATATAAGCCGATATAATTTCTATTCAGAGCCTTATATTTGATATCAAATTAAATTTTGGTTTGTCGTGAATGGTGTCTTTATTAACACTATTCTTAAATCCAGTTGAGAAAAGAATAAATCTTTTAATTAAGATTTAAAGAAGTTTTCCAGATTAATTAATATTTAATTGGAATTGAATTAAGATTGGATTTTTGGGTTTATCGTGAACGATGTTTTAAATATCACTTATTCTTTAACCCAATTAACAGTAAAATTAAGGTTTAAAATTTATAAATCTTTTAAATAAGATTAATGGAATTTTCCAAAGGAAAGTTTTCAAATTTAATATATTAAATTGGAATTGAATGGAATTCGATTTGGTAATAATCGAGATGAGCTTCTGTGAGGGAAGATCGGTACTATATATATGGAATTTAAAAGGCTATGCCTCTATTTCATTCATATTATTAGTATGGTACGGAAATTTATATTGATCTGTTTTCCGTGAAGATTCCATATTTAATGGAAGTGGATTTGGGTTTATCATGAACTGTGTTTTAAATGACATTGATTCTTTAACCTATTACAGATAAGATTAATTTCTTAAAGTTGAATGATCATAAAGTAATGATTTTAAAGATTAAAACCAAGATGGAGGTTTAATGAATCTTTAATTAGATTGGAAAGTGAATGAGATAATTAAATTTATCTAACAAGAGAAACGATCGAGAATGGAGTACCACCAGTTTTACTCCAGGAGATAGTAAAATCTTTATTTAGATTTGAACGTGAAATGGTAATTAAATATATCGATAACGCTGTGGGTGTTAGATATGGAGTACTACCAGTTTTGCTCCATAGGATAAATAGGTTGGGATTGGAATTAATAAATATAGGATTACTTCAGTAAAGCTCGATAATCCCGACTAGTTTTACAAACCTTAAGTTGGTTTAAATTTGTTAAAAGATAAAATGGAATCCTTTCTAAAATGATATACAAAGGAAGATTTAAGAATAATTTTAAAAGATTTTATCTTTGATAAAATTAATAGGAACCTTTCCCTAAAAATGTGAATATTTGAATAAAAGAATATTCTGAATTGAAATGAGGTGTATGATGTATTTTTATAGCACTTGATTATTGATTATAAAATACGCGAGTTATTCGGAAAGACTGGGTTCATCCCATTCTGAATAACTGATACAGTGACTAAAAGTTGACGATTAAGACGTTGGTCGAAGACCGGAGATCTTTACATTGTATGGATGATTACCGATGTCTTGATTGGGCTGATCCCCAGAGACAAGAAGTAGTGATCGTCCAAACGTACTTGGAGATCGACTGGATATGCGATGACCTCTCTCCTGTATTGGACATATGGGATGAGGAATAAGTTGCCTCCGGTTTCGTGCAGACCCACAACGGACTTGTAAATGGATGTGTGTCTGACTTTGGATTTCATTCTGTGTTGATTGATTTCTATTAAATATATATCTGTTTAGTGGTGGAGAATTTATTCTCTTGCTTAACACCCTTCTCTGAGGCGTACGAGCTTAGAGGTTATATATTGATAGACATCAGTTGTATGGCGTGAATTGTCAGTGTGGCATGTTGAGATGCAAATGATCGAGGCTTTTGTTGAAAAGAAAAGTCTTGTGGATGATGATCAAAGCATGACTTTAATTAGCATAGCTTTGTGTATAGCATTAATTCGCGAGCTTCACACCTCGGTATGAACCAGGAGCAGGAGAGGACCGCAGGGAGTGCATGCGTTTCTTTCTAGCTAGGAGTGGTGTCATGGTATGGAGTCCAAACATTTTACTTATGTTGTTGTTGGAAAGTGAGGTACCTCATATTTGAGTCCCTGGTGGCTCTTGATATTGGTCGACATACTGACTAGATTTTATGCCCTATAGGGTAGGGAAAGGTATTGTTCAGGAATTACCAATTCACTAACGTAAGTGTGGACCGACCCTGTCGCATCCAGGTGCAGCTGTTACTGAATCCTGAGACATGGGCTAGATTGTCTCGAATTCGGTAAGGACGATCCCTTGCCTAGGTTCATGATGGAAATCCAAATTCCAATACGACACTTTTCGGTTTTAGTTGTAAACTTATATGGTGGCATAGTCGCATGGGATGCTCATGCCGCCTGTGATTGATAAATTTATATTTGAAGATGCTTTTGATACACTATGCACATATAATAGTATCAAAATGATTTGTTTTAAATGTACCATGCAAGTTTGGCTATTATAAGGTAAAACTCTATCCTCCGGCCTGCGTTGCAATATGTGATGGGACCTGAGTCTTATAATAGCTCCATTTTTCAAAAAGGATTGCGTTGTTTGATTTTAAACAGAGATTCATGCGGAGTAAACCCATTCCATGACATAAGGCATGGTCCCGTGATTTACCTTATTTAAAGTAAAGTTTAATAACTGTTTTAGTTCTCACACCAGTCCCATGACTGACTCGGAGTTTATTGTTTCTACCTAAACTATGGTTGCCCATATTTTCCACATAGGCAGCTTGTAGTTTTTGGTTTTGGCAGATACTTCTTTTCATAGGATCCTGGATTACAGCTGGAGCTATATTCGGAAAGCTTTGTATCCGTGTATTTCTTTCAGTTGTGTTAGTTGTTATTTTCCGCTACGCGTTGTACTTATGCATTATTTTCCGTAGCTATGTAATTTTAATCTCTGATGTTGTATATCCAATGTGTAATATTTATTCATACTCTGGAATATTCTTGTACTCTGATGTAAATTGTTGTAGTAGCAATGAAATGTTCTATTGTTTGTGTTTTGATGCGTAGTGTTCTCAAATCAATCCACTATTTCTCGTCTCTTCAGGGATCGGGGGATTTCGGGTCGTCACAGTTTGGTATCAGAGCTTTGGTTTACAAAGCACGAGAATAAGACACATTAGAACCGAATGAAAGAATCCATCAGAGATAGGATTAGAAACATCCTATAAGAATAACTCGTTAGAGATGGGGTTAGTAATGCCCTAGAATGAGTTAGAAGAGTATTATTTATAAAAACAAATCTTTTGAAAATTATATCTTATAATATGTATTTGAGTATTTTATTTTACATTGAATTTGGACTATCGAGTATATGAAGATTTTGAATATACGAGTAATTAACGTGTATACGAAGTCTCAAATATACTGGATAGATATAGAATCATACTCTAATCGCCCGGAGATGATTCTGATGATAGTACGTACATCACCAGTATCTATATTTGAGTTTCGATAGTGGGACATCTATATATTTCCAATTGACTGGTGTGAGAACCAAAACATAGCTAGAATTTATTGTTTGTGATTTGGCACCAAGAATGTGATTTTTGGAGTATATATAGAAGTTATATGTTTGAAAGGTTAATCAACTAATGGATTGATGATTGTGATGTGTGATTATTAGTTCGACTAATTAAAATACTGGAATACCGATATGACAATGAAAGGTAAATTTAAGTGAAATCGAATCAAATATTAAACTGAATTGAAAATTGATTGAAATTGCATATATGTACATGTGTATATAATTAACAGGTCATAACATGGAAGCTAAGAAGAGGAATAAAATTGTATGCATGACGAATAGGTACATATTTATTGTATTTATTGGGGTTTGATGATTTTATGAGTCGATTGACTAGCCGCTTAGCTTTTCTTTTTTTTCTTTTGGATTGATGAGGGCCATGTGAGGCAAGTTGTGGTTTTACCGATAGGGCTGAACAAAGGAGGTTATAACGAAATTTTTCGAACATTTAAGGTGTTAGCCAAATTTTTGAGAAATTAGAAAGTTCTGAGAAACTGAAAAGTTGAAGAATGAAAGTTGAGTTGGTTAGTTAAACACCTTTCAGCTCCGTTCCTTTTCGAGGATGAACAGATTTTAAGTGGGGGAGATTGTAACAACCCGGATTTCTGAACCAATTTAAAATTTTTATTTTAGCAATTTTAATGGATTTTGAATATTTAAAATGGTTTATAAATAATAAAATTTAAAATTTTATTTAAACGAAGTTAGAACGTATAAATTTATTTTAGTTATAAAACGAGTTCAAAATGGCGCGGTAGTTTGAAAATTCAATTTTAAATTTCAAATGAATGTACAAAATTCAAAATAAATCGGATTTCAGTAAAACCGGATACATTTGAATCTGTTCAATATATCTTTCTAATGAATGTGAAAAATTCAGATTTCATAATATAAATTGAAAGTTATGTCCAGTTTAAAATTTAAAAATATTCGCAACAAAATTTATATATATTTTAATATAATATATAGCTCTTAAAAATAGCCATTTTGCAAACGACATCCGTTTTCGACAAAACCACTTTTGTTGGATCCGGAATGTCAAATTATTGTTAGGTTTCAAATTTCATAATTTTTGGAATTAATATGTGATCGTAGTAAATTTAAACTTATTTTGTCAATTCAGTTTAAATTTAATCGACCGGAAAATGGCCACTTTTCAAGCGGTCTCCAAATTCGACGAAATTAGTTTTGTTAGGACCGTATCATCAAAACATAGCTAGATTTATTTTTCGGTAATTTTTGGAGTACGTATGTGGCCCCGGTAAATTAAAATGTACATTAAAATTTAGTATGTATTGATTTATATTTTAATTTTGATGAAAACCGATCGAAACGATAGAATTGGCTTACGAAACATATTTCATTGTGTTCAGAATGGGGTATTTGGGTGTGGGCAACAGTCGTTGGGTTTCGTTTGGAGTTTGTAGTGTTAAACAAGAAATATTGAATTAAATATTATTATTTCATTTATATAAATACCCCCCCCCCCAAATTAAAACCCTAACTCAAAATCAGGCGCCGCAAGTTATAGAATAAATGGCGATAATCGCTCAAATTTTCCCATTCGTTTTTCTTTCAATCCACAAGATAAATTCAGAAATTTATATAATGAAAATCAACAAGCTAAGAGAGATCTTCACATCCATATAAGGATGATCGAATTCCATCAAGTATGGAGTTCGAATTTTCCACTTAAAACTTCCGGCGTCGAACGGTTTTCCAGAGCTAGTGGCGGCTCCGAGTCGAGCGGTGTTCAGGATGGAGAGGCGTGGCCTAAAGGGCTTCAACGTGGGCTAGGTGGATCGGGGTCCGAACCCCTATGGTGGCGGCAGCGGGCGGATTTTCCTTTTGAACGAATGGGTTTTTACGGTCAACGGTTTCCACTGTAGAGGAAGGGGATTAACAAATGTTATTATAATTAATTATTTAATTTGTCTAAGTTATGAGTTAATTATCATATCTTCTTCATACGAGGTCCAAATCCGACGAAACGAGTTCCGTTGGTTTCTCAACGAAAAACTCTAAAACATGGAACTGACTAGAAGCAATTTGGAGCAAATGAGAATTTGAGGTGAATTCAAATTCAAACAGTAATAAAACTCAGAAATAAAGAATGACGGAGTGGAACCCAATGTGAGAACTCCTCACTGAATTATATTTTATCATGTTATTGTATTCATGTACAAAAATATTAAGAATTGCCAGTGTAGATTTTTATCAGTTTTAATCATTATAAATTGTATACGGTGCCTATTAGCTCACCTCCATCGTCCACGGACCATGGACGATTTAATTGACCATATTGTGTGTTGATTGTGATGCTGATATGTTTAAAATATTAAAAATAATTTATTATTATTTTGTGGTAGTTGAAATTAAATCATAAATATCTATTTATAATTGTAAACAGTGAAAATTGGCTAATTAGAAAAATAATTCAAATCGAACTAGAACTAGTTAAGTTTATTAACCAGTGATTATATTGAATTGACTACTGTTGTTTGGAAACCCCACACGAGTCTAGGGATGATAATTTATTAACATCTCCACTAGATTTGATTATATGTCAATCGATTGATCGACAGACTGTGATGAGCATTATTTATTTATTTTAATTCTTATGCAGTAGTAAAATGCACTCTGGACGATGTTTGAATGTGTAATGACTATTTAACATTTTTGTTGAATACGTGCGATGTATGAAATCCATATAACTGAAATTATATGGTAATCGATTGAGTCACATTCTGATTCAGAAAGAACGAATATTTTAAAAAAATATACAGGAAAAAAATCAAAATATGATTTGGATGGACACGAAAATATATAAAAATATATGAAGTCTGGTTAAGTATAGAAACGCCATTTTAACCCGAACAGGTTTATCGATTGATTTTATTCATTTGATAATGAATTTGAAAGGGAAATGGATTTCAAAACCAGATATTTTGAAAATATTGTCATTTAATATTATAACGATATGGAATATTCAATTTTGATTTCAAATTGAAAACGAAGTTAAAAATCGTTTTAAAATGAATTTATAAATATATTATAAAATACATTTTAAATAGAAATTGATGATATTATATATATATATAATGGCCTGAATAGAATGCGCCGCGCAGCGACCGTTCGCGAATTTCAACCATTAACTTCAAATTGATGTAACGAGAGACTCGAATGTCGGATTCAACTAAAACCGGTATTGTTGGGTTGGTATCGAAAAGAGCTTTCCCAAGAATATAAGAGTTTTAAATTTGAATGGATGGATTTCAAATTATGTCCAAATCAATTTCAGAAAAGGTCGCTATGGATGTAGTTCGGTGGCCGTTATTGGAAACCGACTGAAATGCCGATATTAAAATTACTAAAAATATGGAAAATAGTGCAAAATCATAATAAATGATTTGGAAAGATTTTGGATGAAACATTTCAAGTTTGAAAAGATAAAAATATATTTTTATTGAAATGAACTAGTTATTAACTAGAATAATAATCCAATGGTTTTTAAATTAATAAGTTGGATTGAAAAATGGGTTTTAAAATAACCAAAATTTTCCAATGAGTTAATTGGAATAGATTTGAATGGAAATAGTCTTCAGAATATTTCGATATTGAATTCCATAATTATATGGATATTGTTGAGGAATTTGGAAGATATATATATATCGTTATTCCCAAAACGATATTTGTTGGTTTCATGATTTGATATTGAATATAAGCCGATATAATTTCTATTCAGAACCTTGTATTTGATATCAAATTAGATTTGGGTTTGTCGTGAATGGTGTCTTTATTAACACTGTTCTTAAACCCAGTTGAGAAAAGAATAACTCTTTTAATTAAGATTTAAAGAAGTTTTCCAGATTAATTAATATTTAATTGGAATTGAATTAAGATTGGATTTTTGGGTTTATCGTGAACGGTGTTCTAATAACACTTGTTCTTTAACGCAATTAACAGTGAAGTTATGATTTGGAATTTATAGATCTTTTAAATAAGATTAATGGAATTTTCCAAAGAAAAGTTTTCCAATTTAATATATTAAATTGGAATTGAATGGAATTAGATTTGGTAGTAATCGACATGAGCTTCTGTAAAGGAGGACCTGTACAATATATGGAATTTAAAAGGCCATGTCGTTATTCCATTTATATTATTAGTATGATACGGAAATTTATATTGATTATATATTGATCTGTTTTCCGTGAAGATTCCATATTTAATGGAAGTGGATTTGGGTTTATCGTGAACTGTGTTTTAAATGACATTGTTTCTTTAACCCAGTTAAAGATAAGATTAATTTCTTAAAGTTGAATGATCATAAAGTAATGTTTTTAGAGATTAAAACCAAGATAGAGGTTTAATGAATCTTTAATTAGACTGGAAAGTGAACGAGATAATTAAATTTATCAAACAAGAGAAATGATCGAGAATGGAGTACCACCAGTTTTACTCCAAGCGATAGTTAAATATTTAATTAGATTTGAGTGTGAAATGGTAATTAAATTTACCGATAACACCATGGGTGTCAGATATGGAGTAATACCAGTTTTGCTCCATGGGATAAATAGGTTGGGATTGGAATTAATAAATAAAGGATTACATCGGTAAAGCTCGATAATCCCGACTAGTTTTATAAACCTTAAGTTGGTTTAAATTTGTTAAAAGATAAAATGGAATCCTTTTTAAAATGATATACAAAGGAAGATTTAAGAATAATTTTAAAAGAATTTATTCTTGATAAAATTAATGGGAACCTTTCCCTAAAAATGTGAATATTTGAATAAAAGAATATTCCGAATTGGAATGATGTGTATGATGTGTTTTTATAGAACTTGATTATTGATTATAAAATACGCGAATTATTAGGAAAGACCGGGATCATCCCATTCTGAATAACTGATACGGAGACTAAAAGTCGACGATGAAGATGGTGGTCGAAGACCGGAGATCTTTACACCGTATGGATGATTACTGATGTCTTGATTGGGCTGATACCCTGAAACAAGGTAATAAGTGGTGATCGTCCAAACGTACTTGGAGATCGCCTGGATATGTGAGGACCTCTCTCCTGTATTGGACATATGGAACGAGGAACAAGGTGCCTCCGGTTTCATTCAGACCCAGAACGGACTTGTAAATGGATGTGTGTCTTACATTGGATTTCATTCTGTGTTGATTGATTTCTATTAAATATATATCTGTTTGGTGGCGGAGAATTTATTCTTTTGCTTAACACCCTTCTCTGAGACGTACGAGCTTAGAGGTTATATATTGATAGACATCAGTTGTATGGCGTGAATTGTCAGTGTGTCATGTTGAGATGCAAATGATCGAGGATTTTGTTGAAAAGAAAAGTCTTGTGGATGATGATCAAAGCACGACTTTAATTTGCATAGCTTTGTGTATAGCATTAATTCGCGAGCTTCACACCTCGGTATGAACCAGGAGCAGGAAGGACCGCAGGGAGTGCATGCGTTTCTTTCTAGCTAGGAGTGGTGTCATGGTATGGAGCCTAGACATTTTACTTATGTGGTTGTTGGAAAGCGAGGTACCTTGGATTTGAGTCCCTAGTGGCTCTTGATATTAGTCGACATACTGACCAGATTTTATGCCCCATAGGGTTGGGAAACGTATTGTTCAGGAATTACCAATCGACTAACGTAAGTGTGGGGACCAGCCCTGTCGCATCCAGGTGCAGTTGCGATTGAATCCTAAAGCATAGGCTAGATTGTCTCAAATTCGGTAAGGATGATTCCTTGCCTTGGTTCATGATGGAAATCCAAATTCCAATACGACACTTTTTTGTTTTAAACCTATATTGCGGTATAGTGGCATGGCACACTCATGCCGCCTATGATTGATACGTTTATATTTGAATTTGCTTTTGATACACTATGCACATATAATAGTATTAAAATGATTTGTTTTAAACGTACCAAGCATGTTTGGCTATTATAAGGTAAAACTCTATCTCCGGTTTGCGTTGCATTGTGTGATGGGACCTGAGTCTTATAATAGATCCATTTTTCAAAAAGCATTGCGTTGTTTTATTTTAAACAGAGATTCATGCTGAGTAAACTCGTTCCGTGACATACTGCGTGATTCCATGATTTACCTTGTTTAAAGTAAAGTTTAGTAACTAATTTAGTTCTCACACCAGTCCCATGAATGACTTGGAGTTTATTATTTCTACCTAAACTCTAGGTGCCCATATTTTCCACACGGGCAGCTAGTAGTTTTTGGTTTTGGTAGATACTTCTTTTCATACGATCCTGGATTACAGCTTGAGTTATATTCGGAAAGCTTTGTATCCGTGTATTTCTTTCAGTTGTGTCAGTTGCTATTTTCCACTATGTATTGTACTTATGCATTATTCTCCAATGCTATGTTATTTTAATCTCTGATATTGTATATCCAATGTGTAATATTTATTCATACTCTAGAATATTCTTGTACTCTGATGTAAATTGTTGTAATAGCAATGAGATGTTCTATTGTTTGTGTTCTGATGCGTAGTGTTCTCAAAGCAATCCATTATTTCTCTTCTCTTCGGGGATCGGGGGATTTCGGGTCGTCGCAGTTTGGTATCAGAGCTTTGGTTTACAAAGCACGAGAACAAGACACATTAGAACCAAACGAAATAATTCGTCAGAGATAGGATTAGTAACATTCTATAAGAATAGCTCGTTAGAGATGGGGTTAGTAATGCCCTAGAATGAGTTAAAAGAGTATTATTTATAAAAGCAAATCTAATTTTGAAAATTATATCTTATGATACGTATTTGAATATTTTATTTTACATTGAATTTGGACTATCGAGTATATGAAGATTCTGAATATACGAGTAATTAACGTGTATACGAAGCCTCAAATATACTGGATAGATATAGAATCACACTCTAGTCGCCCGGAGATGATTCTGATGATAGTACTTATATCATCGTATCTATGTTCGAGTTTCGAAAGTGGGACATGTATATTTCCAATTGACTGGTGTGAGAATCAAAACATAGCTAGAATTTATTGTTTGTGATTTGGCACCAAAAATATGATTTTTGGAGTATATATAGAAGTTGTATGTTTGAAAGGTTAATCAACTAATGGATTGCTGATTGTGATGTGTGATTATTAGTTTGACCAATTAAAATATTGGAATACCAATATGACAATGAAAGTTAAATTTAAGCCAAATCGAATCAAATATTAAACTGAATTGAAAATTGATTGAAATTGCATACATGTACATGTGTATATAATGAACAGGTCAAAGCATGGAAGCTAAGAAGCGGAATAAAATTGTATGCCTGAGGAATAGGTACATATTTACTGTATTTATTGGGGTTTGATGATTTTATGAGCCGATTGGCTAGCCGCTTGGCTTTTTCTTTTTCTTTTGGATTGATGAGGGCCTTATGAGGCAAGTTGTGGTTTTACCGATAGGGCTGTACAAAGGAGGTTATGGCAAAAAAATTCGAAAATTTAGGGAGATAACCAAATTTTGAGAAATTAGAAAGTTCTTAGAAACTGAAAAGTTGAGAATGAGAGCCAGAATGAAAGTTGAGTTGGGTAGTTAAACAACTTTCAGCTCCGTTCCTTTTCGAGGACGAAAAGATTTTAAGTGGGGAGATTGTAACAACCTGAAATTTCTGAACCAATTAAATTTTTTTATTTTAGCAATTTTAATGGATTTCGAATATTTAAAATGATTTATTTTAAATAATAACAATTAAATTTTTTATTTAAATGAAGTTAGAACGTATAAATTTATTTTAATTATAAAACGAGTTTGAAATGGCGTGGTAGTTTGAAAATTCGATTTTAAATTTCGAATGAATGTACAGAATTCAAAATAAATCGGATTTCAGTAAAACCAGAAACATTTGAACTTGTTCAATTATATCATTCTAAGTGAAAAATTCAGATTTCATAATATAAATTGCAGTTTAAAATTTAAAAATAGTCGCTATATAATTTATATATATTTTAATATAATTTAAAGCCCTTAAAAATAGCCATTTTGCAAACGACCTCCATTTTCGATGAAACCACTTTTGTTGGATCTGATTGTCAAATTAATGTTAGGTTTCAAATTTCATAATTTTTGGAATTAATATGTGATCGTAGTAAATTTAAACGTGTTTTGTCAATTAAGTTTAAATTTAGTCGACAAGAAAATGGCCATTTTTCAGACGGTCTCCAAATTCGATGAAATTAGTTTTGTTAGGACCGTATCATCAAAGCATAGCTAAATTTATTTTTCTATAATTTGAGTCAGTATGTGGCCCCTGTAAATTGAATGTACGTTTAAATTCAATATGTATTGATTTATATTTTAGTTTTGACGAAAACAGGTTGAAACGATAGAATTGGCTTACAAAACATATTCCATTGTGTACAGAATGGGGATATTTGGCGAGCGACATTCGTTGGGTTTCGTTTGGAGTTCGTAGTGTTAAACAAGTAATATTGAATTAAATATTATTATTTTAATTTATATAAATACCCCGCCCCCCCCCCCCAAATTAAAACCCTAACTCAAAATCGGGCCTCCGCCAGTTATAGAACAAACGGCGATAATCGCTCAAATTTTCCCGTTCGTTTTTCTTTCAATCCACCAGACAAATTCAGAAATTATAAAACGAAAATCAACAAGCTAAGAGAGATCTTCACATCCATATGAGGATGATTGAGTTCCATCAAGTATGGAGCTCAAATTTTCCACTTAAAATCGTCGGCGTCGAACGATTTTCCAGAGCTGGTGGCGGCTCCGAGTCGAGCAAAGTCCAGGGTGGAGGTGCGTGGCCTGAAGTGTAAAGGCCCATAAATCCATACCAATTTGAGCTGACTAATATCCTACACATTCAACTCAAAGTGCACGAAAATACAGATCTTTAATAGAAAGAAATTAGAGGATTATATAGAGAAGATAGAAATATTATAATAGAAGAATAAGAACATCAGAATCAGAATAAACACGAATCTCATAGCGGAACGAATAACATGTATTATATATAACATAACTTTGAAATAAAAATATGAATTTGTGTGTGTATATATATACACACATACCATTATCAGAATACAATACATTATATCACAGCGGAAATAATCTCTAAATACTAACGGTGAAGTCTTCTACTTTGAGCTCCTCCAAGTGAATCTGTAAAATCCTGAAAAACTTGACTGCTCGTACAAATTTTGGGCACCCAAGAGTTCAGGGAAAATACAAATAAAATAAACTCTGGGTCAGTCACGGGACCGGTGTGAGTAAATTCCAACCAACTGTTAACTTTGGAAATCCTTTTGAAAGGAAAAGATAATAGTAAGACCAACCCACACATAAACATGGACGGTTTTTATCTTACTATAATGCAAAATATCTTGTTATCAAATTCCAGTGATATTATAATAATGTCTTATCAAATAAATATCCAAATAGCAGAACGCTTGCATCTCACGCTCCATATATATATAGTATAAAATCATAAACCGTAGGGCGCTTACTGGAGAATGGATTCCCACAGACAAGGTATGGGATCACCTTCCGATCAGTGTACTCTAGAGGGTATACACCTGGGTTCAACAAGAACGTCTTGCAACCCGGCCATGCATAACTGCCCATTCATTTAGTTTGAGTGTAGCAAATATATTATCACCCACGGTTGTTTGCCATCCAACCGTAATCCAAAGATACAGAATCGAAAAGAAGAACAAATATGAATT
This sequence comes from Allium sativum, assembly GCA_030737875.1. Classification (NCBI taxonomy): domain Eukaryota; kingdom Viridiplantae; phylum Streptophyta; class Magnoliopsida; order Asparagales; family Amaryllidaceae; genus Allium; species Allium sativum. The sequence goes on from CM060919.1 coordinate 212,109,903, forward strand.
TTCTCTAGATCGGTGACAATACACCATGCCTGGATATGACCCAACTAGCCATGCTTCCCGCCTGATTTCTGTCATTTTCCGGCTGTGAGGCTAGAGGCTACGTCTATCTTCAGAACATCTAATCACCCTTCACTTTGAATGCCACATCGTCAAACCCATCAATTCACTAATTGATTCCCAAAAATATCATGGGTATAAAAAGCTAAGAGGAACGAATTCCTCCTCCACCCGACGTAATACCTTTAAGAGATTAACCGTACTTGATTTATTTGGTATACTCTGTCAGACAGTTGTCCATACAAGTTGTCCTGGGACTGGACAAACAGAAAGCACCATTCTAGAACAGAACGACCCTTACATTTCACTCCGTCTTCAATTATCTTCAACATGATCTAATTCGCAGCGGCGGCTGACACAGAGTGGTTTCGGATAATAAATCCTATCGGTCTCTCCGTATTGACAACGATGGTCAAAACACTTCGATAGTCGGTTATTTAACTATCGAAGTAAAAACAACATTCATTCAAATGTACAACTAAACATCACACAACCACAGGCACTTTTTATTTTACATTCGTTTTTATTATTCAAATTCCCATATCTTACTAGATATTCCTCAAACCAGGTTTAGCCCTTCAAATTTCTTGGAAAACATTCCCAATTATTATAAACTCTTATTCTCCCATGTTCCAGAAAATATACGTTATCAACGTTCGAAACATTTCCATTCTTTTCACATTCTTTATTTCTTACACTTGGATAATATACCCTATCTACATTGGAAAAATATTTCCAATTTTATTATAAACATTATAATCTTCTCAACATTCATCTTTAAAACATTATTCACTTTAAAATGTGAGTACCATCCCTATTATAGAAATCTGAACACCTTTATCAAATCATTCTTTATTCAAGTAATTAATACACTTATCTTGTTTACCGAAATCTCTTTCATAATTTTATATTCCTATTCCACTTTATAGACTCTGTTTCTAAGTCAACTTCTTATTAAATCAATATCAAGTTTATATCTAAATATTGATTACATATCCTATTATAATTTATTAGTTTAAAACTAAATATTAACTATTCTATCAGATTATCATTCCTCAAATTAATTTACTTTAATACATTCGACATCGTCGAATTTTAGTTCCAATTCCTAATAGTGTTATCTAGTTCTAACCATATTCCAAACGTCGAAATGATGTCATCGTTTTCTGATTCTCCAATTTCTCTTTCTAAACTCATTCTTATATTTCTTTGGACAAACATCGTTACTTATTACTTAAGAATAAGTGGATTTCAAAGCAAATTGTTTCATTCTCTAGGGAGTAGTGCCATACATAAAAATCACGCTTAAACTTGGTCAACAATACTAATTTATCGTTATAGTTCAAAAACTTGCAATACGCTGTAATATTCCCCTTATAACTAATCTCGACATAATAGTCACGCTTAAGCCTAGTCAACAACGTTATTCTATCGTTATAGTTCAAAGACTTGTAATAAGCTACTATATTCCACTTTATAACTAATCTCGACGTATCTTTCCATTACAAACTAATACCGTCCTTCGATAATAGTGAAGTCGTTCAAGTTGGGGTATTTTATTTACCTCTCAGACCTTTATCGAAAACGTTCTTATCTTAGAATAGATATAAGTCCGTAACTCTAACCACTTATATTTTATAACCCGTCAAATCGTATTTCTTGCTTTAATTTAAATATGGTTTTATGACGCCATATCCTAAATTTGAAAACTCAGTTGTTTACAACTATCTATTTAAATATTAACTCTTTGCCGCGTCTTCGTTATACAATTATATTTATAACTTCTTTTACCAAAATCCATTTACGTTCTTTGTCTCTTGAAGTTTTACTTTTATTTGAGTCATTTTACTTAATCCAAGTAACATCTCATTATCAATTTAATAACATCTTAAATGAGGTCCATTTAAGAAACAATTATTTAATTAAAACTAATTAAATAATATTTTACTTCATCATTACTAAAGTAAACAATTTACTTCATCATTAATCTAAAATAATTTAGTTGCTTACTTTATATAAACAATAACTAATTATATATTACTTTAATAATTATTTAATACCTCATTAATTAAAAGGGGTAATTAACAAGGAATCTTATTAATTTTTGATCAGATTATCACTAATTTATTTTCATTAGATTAATTGAAGACCAATTAATCTAATAATCATTTTCCAAATAAACAGTTGATTAAATCAACTTCATTCCATCAGTAAATTCATTAACTGATTTTAATTACTTCTTACCATTATTTTTATATAATTAATTTAATAATATTTCCTAACTATTTGCTTTAAAATAATTATTCAAATTATTCACTTTAGGATAATTATAGCTTCATAACTTATTTAAGTATCAAATAATCGTTTATATTTATTTTATAAAAACGAACTATAAAATACCAGTTTTTAATAGAATTTCTATTGCAGTTTAAAACTTTTCTTTAATTATAAAAATATAATTTTTATAATTAATTTCATTGACTTGCCTGACGACCAATCAATTTCTTAACCAAACGATGGATTTATGGCCAGTTGCTGCCACTTCCTTAATCGATATCATCTATTGATTTAATCAATATCCATACACGGTTTCAAATGCCATTTGGGTTCAAACACTGCATATATAAATAATACAAAAAAACAGTGCATATAAATATTGTGGAATCTGGTTGGATTCCTCCAACCGGTTTCCTGCATCCATAGATGTTAGTCAACACAATTAACACTAATTCCATACTACGGAAAATTATAATCGATGGAATCAGTATCCAATCCATGATGTGTGCACATGCAACGATATGTATATTCAACTAATTTAATTGTAGTCTACCTAAACGACCATCACACAGCATTCAAACCCTATTTATCACTATTAAAATATGATAATAATATTTTAAAATAAAACAGAGTGAGTGAATTTACTCATCTTTGCGCGTTAACCGTTAAATAAGGATTCGCGTCGGCTGATTGCACTAGATGTTTTAATCTGACAGAAATTCAAACATGCTCTCAATTGCTTCAGACCACTTCATAGCGTAGACAGCTTTCGTACGGTTCCAACGTGACGGACCATTCGTACTACCTTATTTCCCGGCCTGTTGTCATACTCGTCTGCTTCAAAATGAAACAGTGCCTTCCCCATCAGTATTTAAACGCAATCGCCGTTCTGCAAATATCTATACAACTTTTCCTTTAAGCACACATTTCTCACTTTTTCCGCGACCCATCTCCATAAATCAGAACCTAGACCCGCACATATTCCAACATACCCCTTCCTAAAAAAAAGGGAGCCTGCTGCAAAATGTTACCCAACTCCACCGTGTTTGTCCTTACGTCGTTCTCTCTTTCACTTCTCTTTCTATATACATATGTACAAAATTCATGGGCATCATATTCTAATCATGTTCGGCCCAAACCCGGTAGCTTGTAGCCATAGCTGTTCCTTCATTTTCCCGAATCTTTTCCCAAATTTAAAAACTAACGCTTCCACTACTTCCCTTCTGAAATTTCCCATGTACTGCCTGTACATGTTGCCGCTCCAGTATTGTCTCTTCTTTCTACAATTTGAATACCGCTACCACACCTGTTCATGCAAGTTCACGTATCCTACTCCCAGTATATATCCCTCCACAGCAAACGTTCCTACCCATCACGCTTGCACACTCTACTAATCAAACTCCTTGCTTCACGCACATGTTTACACTATCTACCTCATCGGTATTGACCCCGAACCGCCCATTTCATACTTGAATAAACACCCCATATGTAATAACCTGGAAATATGAGCCAATTTAAAATTTTATTTTGGCAATTTTAGTGAATTTTGAATATTTAAAATGAATTATTTTAAATAATAACGGCGAGAAATTTTTTTCGAATAAAATTAGAACGTATATATTTATTTGAATCATCGTTAGAATATAAATATTTATTTTAAATTATAAAAGGAATTGAAAATGGCGCGGTAGTTCGAAAATTCGATTTCAAAGTTCAAATGGATGTACGGGATTAAAAAAAAATCAGATTTTAGCGAAACCAATAGAATCTATTTTAGAAAATCTTTCCAACGAATCCGAAAAATTGAAATTTCATAGCGAGGATAAAAAGTTATGTCCAGTTGGAAATTCAGAATAGTCGCTATGGAATGCTGGCCCTTAAAAATGAAATTTTTGCAAACGACCTCGGTTTTCGACGAAACAACTTTTGTTGGATCCATGATGTCAAGTTATTGCTAGGTTTCAAAATTCGTAATTTTATGAATCAATATGTGGGTGTGGCGAAGTTAAACGCGTTTGACCAGTTTCAATTGATTTTAATCGACTGGAAAATGGCCATTTTTCAAACGGTCTCAGAATTTGACGAAACTAGTTTTGTTAGGACCGTATCGTTAATACGAAGTTAGAAAATATTTTTCGGGAATTTTTAGAGTACATACGTGGCCCCGGTAAATTGAAATGTGCATTCAAATTCAATATATAGAGTTATATTTTGATTTGAACGGAAACTGATCGAAACAGTCGAATCAGTTTGTGGAACATATCCCATTGTGTTTGGAATAGGGGTAATTAGCTAGTGGCGACAGTCGTTGGGCCCGATTTGGGGTTCGATTTAAAAGTTGACTTTTAGGAATAAATTAAAATAATTAAATTAATTCAATATAAACCCCTCCTTCACAATTTTCTCTCCCCTACCCTTAGAAAAAAAATCGAAATCAGAGGAAAAGGGGGAAACCCCGTGCCCTCACCCCTTCGACCAAACCGCCGTCGCGGTCACCTTCGCCGCCATCTAGCCTAGCGTCGCCCCCTTCCGTCGATGCCGCTCCACCCTCGACCCCCTCTCGCTTCCCTCCCTCTCCGTTAAGCCCAGACCATCCAAGTCGAAGAGGACCCACGCCCTAGCCGCCATTGCCACTACCCTGGTCCACCGCCGGCCATCAGAGGGGCCCCGCCGCCTGCCGACGCCACATCGCCCTCCTCCAGTCCCAATTCCGATCAGAACCCCCCCCCCCCCCCCGTTGCTGTAAGTTTTTTTCCCCTTTAGTTTTGGTTTTTATGGTTAAAAAGAAGGGATTTTTGTATGTAGAAAGATTAAATTTTGAATATACAAAGATTGGGTTTTTAACGCTACAAAGATTGGATTTTTAACGCTAGAAAGGTTTGATCTTTAAATTTAGAAAAAAATATATATTTTAAAAATAGAGAAGTTTATATTTTTATCTATGAAAGGATATATTTTTAATATGAAAAAGAATCGATTTTTACATATATGTTTAGGCGATAAAAATCTGATTTTTTCGTATGTGTTCAAGGTATAAAGATTCGATTTTTATATATATGATAGCAAGGTAAAGATTCGATTTTAAAGGTATGATTTTTAACGAAGTAAAAATATGATTTTTATATCATAGGAAGAATAAAAATATGATTTTGATTTATGTAGAGTAATAAAAATATAATTTTTGTTATATTACTAGCGAGATAACAATGGAATTTTTATCTATATAGTAGTGGTATAAAAATGGAATTTTTATCTATATAGTAGTGGTATAAAAATGGAATTTTTATCTATATAATAATGGTATAAAAATGTGATTTTTATATAAATAGCAACAATATAAAAATGTGATTTTTATATATGTAGTGGCTACGGACAATGAAATTGACAAAAGGCAAGCACGACGAAGATTTCTACATATGAAGAATCGTGGCGTTTGGTTTAGCTCTTGGTGAGAACTCCTCAACTTTAATTTATTTCTAGTTTGAAATATATACTAGGATGCAAACGGTGTTTAGCAGCACACGACACCCGTCGTCCATAGACCGTGGATGACTTGTTTGTTTGATTGTTGTGTTGTGAAATTTGATTGTGTGATGTGGAATGAAATAAAATATTTTATAGTGGAAAATATTTTATAGTTAAAAATATGATTTTTAACGTGTATATAAAATAAATATTTATAAACAAATCGGACGATTTGTTTATATACACTGATTTGACTTATATTAATTGGGACGATAAATTTTACACATCGCCCAACTGCACAAATAAAATATGTGTTTGTTGGTTTGAAACCCCATACGGGTATTGGGATGATATTTGACGTACACTAATTTCGATTGTTTAGTTTTATGTCAATCGATGGGTTGACAGACTGTGTAAGCGTTGATTATTTATATTTAATGCTTATGCAGTTGTGTGGTGCACTCTGGATGATGATTGATTATTTATCGTTGCTATTATATACATATGTTGTAGAAAATCCATATAATTAACATTATATGGTAATTGATTGGGCCTCATTCCAATTTAGAAAATAAATTCATGTGTTGAATTGAAAATAAATTCATGTGTTGAATTGAAAATAAATTCATGTGTTGAATTGAAAATAAATTCATGTGTTGAATTGAAAATAAATTCATGTGTTGAATAGAAAATAATTTCATGTGTTGAAATAAAATAATTTCATGTGTTGAATAAAGGCCGTGTTGATTAGATTGACGCCATTTTAACGTGAACGATATTTATATCGATTTTATTCATTTTTATAATGAATATTGAAAAGAAAGTGATTTCAAAATATAACGTTTTGAAAATATTATCATATATATATATATATATACATATATCGATGATGTGGAATATTCAATTTTGATTCGAAATTGAATATGAAGTTGAAATCGTTTTGAAAACGAATTTAAAACGATTTATAAAATACCTTTCGAAAGGAAATCGACGAAGTATATATTATATATATAATATAATGGCCTGAATAGAACACGCCACGCCGCGGCAGTTCGCGAATTTCGACCATTGATTTCGAACGAATATTACGGGAGATTCGACCGTCGGATTCTCCTAACACCGGGACCGCTGGGTTCGTTTCGAAAAGAGCTTTCTAATGAATATGAGAAATTTGAAATCTAACGGTTTGATTTGGAATTATGTCCAAATAAAATTTGGAAAAAGTCGCTGTAAGTGCAGTTCGATGGCCTTTGATGGAAATCGACTGTACGGGCAATGATAAAATAACTAAAAATATCAATAATTTGTGTAAAATCATAATAAATGATTTGGAAAGAATTGGGCTGAAAAATCCCATATTTGAAAAGATAAAAGTAGATTTTTATCGAAATGAACTAGTTTTGAACTAGAATAATAATATATTTATTTTTAAAATAAATAAATTGGATTTGAAATGGTTTTGAAAATAACCAGGATTTCCAATAATTGAATTGGAGTGGATTTGAATCGAAATTGTCTTTGGAATATTTCGATGTTGGATTTCATGATTATACAGATATTGTTATGGAAATTTGAAAGATATATTTATATCGTTATTTCCAATACGATATTTGTTGGTCGTAGAATTTGATATTGAATATAAGCAGATATATTTTCTATTCAGAGCCTTGTATTTAATATCAAATGTGATTTGGGTTTGCTGTGAATGGTGTCTGAATTAACACTGTTCTTAAACCCAGTTGAGAAAAAGATTAAATCTTTTTATTTATATTTAATGAAGTGTACCAATTAAATGGTATTTAATTGGAATTGAATTTGAGTTGATTTTTGGGTTTATCGTGAACGGTGTTTTAAATAACACTTGTTCTTTAACCCGATAATTAATGGAATGTGATTTTGGGTTGTCGTGAACGGTATTTTCAATAATATTGTTCTTAGACCCAACCGAGTTAAGAAAATCAGAAACTAACTGGAGATTAGTTTAGTTGAATGGTTTCTTGGGTATTGATCTGATGTTGGTCTCGGCCTTCGGGGTTAATACTTAGGGGAATTGCTCACTTGCTATTTTACGGTTAAAGGCTGATAGAATGGAATGTGATTTTGGGTTTATCGTGAACCGTGTTTTAAATGACATTTATTCTTTAACCCAGTTAAAGACAGGATATTGATTTCTGTGAAGATTAAAACTAAGTGGGGTTTTAATGAATCTTTAATTAGATTGAAGTGATCGAGAATGGAGTATCACCAGTTTTGCTCCAGGTGATAGTTAAATCTTTAATTAGGTTTGAGTGTGAAATGGTAATTAAATTTACCGATAACACTGTGGTATCAGATATGAAGTATGACCAATTTTACTTCATGGGATGAATAGGTTGGGATTGGGAAATAAAATATATGATTACTTCAGTGTGGTTCGCTAATCCCGACTAGTTTGAATTGATATTCAAAAGGAGATTAAAGAATAAATTTAAAGAATTTATCTTTGATAAAATTAATGGGAACCTTTCCCAAAGTGTAAGAATATTTTAATAAAAGAATATTCTGAATTGGAATGAGGCGTATGTTGTGTTTGTGTAACACTTGTTTATTATATACGCGAGTTATTCAGAAAGACCGGGTTTATCCCATTCTGAATAACTGATTCGACGTGGTGTCGAGGATGAAGATGGTGGTCGAAGACCGGAGGTCTTCACGTCATTTGGGTGATTATTGGTGATCTTGATTGGGCCGTACACCCTAGAGGAGGGAATCAGTTAGTAATCGTCCAGACGTACTGGGAGATCGATGGATATGCGGGGTACTAGGTGCTTCTGGTTTCGTTCAGACCCAGAACGAACTTGTAAATGGACTGTGTGTCTGACATTGGATTTTATTCTGTGTGATTGATTTCTATTAAATATATATCTGTTTGGTGGCAGATAATTTATTCTCTTGCTTAACGCCCTTCTCTGAGACGTACGAGCTCAGGGGTTATATATTGATGGCTATCAAACGCATGGAGTGAATTGCCTGTGTGGCATGCCTAAGTGGCAAATGATCAAGGCTTCTATTGAAAAGCAATGTCTTGTAGGTGATGGTCAAAGCACGGCCTGTGTAGCGTAGCTTTGTGTAGCGTTGATTTGCGAGCCTCACACCCCGGTTGTGAACCAGAAACGGGAGAGGACCTCAGGGAGGGAATGTGTTTCCTTCTAGCTAGAAGTGGCGTCAGTGGTTTTACATGCCCTGACGAGTTTGATTTATGTGGTTGTTGCCGTTGCGAGGCACCTCGGATATATCGGTGACTGTGTGGAGCCAATGGATTCATTGGACTCAGTGACAATCCATAGGGTGGGGAAACGCAGTGTTCAGGCATTTTAATCCACGTCGGTGGACCGGCCCTGACGATCCAAGGGTCACTCGAGCTCTGATCCTGAGACATGGGCTAGAGTGTCTCGAGGACTATCTTTTGTCACGGTTCACAGATGGAAATCCAACTTCCGATACATGACCTTGCGGTTTTGATTGTAGAGCCTAGTATGGCGACATAGTGGGATAGGGCACTTATGCCGTCTATGATTGATACTTATGATTGAAATTGTTTTGACACTATACACTTATAGTAATAATAAAAGATGAAATTTAGCGTATCAAGCATTCTTTGGCTATTATAAGGTAAAATCCTATCCTCCGGCTTTTGTTGCATTATGTGATGGGACCTGGGTCTTATAATAGCTTCATTTTTCTTTATTTAGCATTGCGCTGTTTGTTTTATGCATTGGTATTCTTGGGAGGAAACTCGTCCCGTGTTATACGGCGTGGTCCCTTGATTTACCTAACTTTAAAATAAAGATTAATAACTGTTTTAGTTCTCACACCAGTCCTATGACTGACTTGGAGTTTATTGTTTTAACCTAAACTCTGGGTGCCCTTATTTTGACACGGGCAGCTAGTAGTTTTGGTTTTGCAGATTTATATTCACAGGATCCTGATTTACAGCTGGAATGATATCCGAAATGCTCTGTATCTGTATATCTCCTTCAGTTGTGTTTTGTATTATTTTCCACTGCTATGTAATGTATTGTAATCTCTGATATTTTTCTGTTGTGTAATATTTATTCATACTCTGTATATTCTTCTATTCTGATGGAATTGGTGTAATATACAATGAATTGTCCTTCAAGTATTTTACCACCATCGGACTTCCTGTCCGACTCACTGAAATGCTCTTCCATATGCCACTTCAAAACCGCAACTCCTGTACACTGTTTCGCCACTTCCTTTCATTTTCACTCCCCCATTTTTCCTGCGTTACGCATGGAACTGACCTCTTCCTCCTCGTCCATGCAGCCCCTCTTCTTTCTCACAGTCCTTCCTTTTACCTTATGAAGCTTGTCTCCTTCTAAGTGCAGAATCCTGACCTCCCATAAAAAGAACGCTACTTCTCCTATAGCCTAAGAACGCACCACACTATTATCAACTCTTCTATCCCTCCATAATTGCACTCGTTCCTTCCTTTTGTTGTTCGCTGGAAGTAAGAGAAGTACGGAAGATGGAGAGGATCCCATAAGAACTGATATATATTTTCATTTTGACATTTTACTGGAATGATTTGTTTGTACTCAGCAGCTTGCGTTTAAATATATTTTCCATTTTTTTGTGGAGCATTGAAGATCAGTGTTTTCCATTTAGTGAAGAAGACCGAAATGAATAGCGGGGTTGGCACATTATATACGTATATATAAAGATAAGATCAAAATTGCGTAGGATGGTACAACATAGGTGAATAGCTTTTGACTTAGCGTGTATTAGGGTAAGGTCAACATAGGAATGGTTGCCATCACTTAATTACTATAGGACGTGGGATGGATTACTGTGTGGCTTTGTGTTGAGAGGAGATGCGTTGCTTCGCAGCTAAGGTAGGCCTTTAGCCATGCTCTACAGTGGGGTGTGTTAACTTAGATGAAAAGGAATTGGCTAGTTTAATTTTATTTATTTGATTTTTTTAGTACGAAGGAAGAAAGTAGCTCTTAGCTAAAGTTTGCCCATTAATATGTTTTTACGTTCGTATCTCGTTCCATAGAATATCATTCGTTTATGAACCGTTATCGACAGAAATAAAAAATACCAGTGTAATCAGCTATGTGTCATGATCCTAAAAATATAATAATATCAGTAGATTAACTCATATTTTGAAACCCCAAAATACTGATACAGGGTGCAAAATACTTCATAAAAAAAGTTGCGTATTTAATTAGTTAAAAATTACAGCAAAATTCTAAAAATTAAATTATCGCTACATCTCAAAACAATCTTGTCCAAATTCGAATTCGATATTTAAATAACCGTTATGGCCAAAAACGAATATATCACTGCTTTTCTGAATATTTAATTTGGACATAACTTCCCATTTATAATATGAAATCTTGGTTTTTCTCTTACATTAGAAAATATAGTTCAACAAATTACAATGTTTCTTGTTTCGAAGAAATCCGACTAATAACGGATCATGCATACTCAGTTGAAGTTCAGAACGTTAAATTACGAACTGCCGCGATATTACGGGCTCGATTAATACTTAATATATATTTTTATACGTTCAACTTCGTTTTAATTAATATATAAATCCACTTATATTACAAATTCGATATTTAAACTGATTTAAATATTCAAATATAAACCGATAAAAATACGAGACGTTACATTCCTTCCCCCTTAAAAGAATTTCGTCCCTGGAATTACTAAGGTAGGAAAAATGCTTATGAACTCTATTATAACCTGGTTAAAAATATTTTATTTAATTTCTTAAATTCAGTTTCAACATAACCGGTTAATTCTAATTAAAATATTAATTTCTTCTTATTAACGGATACTTTCAGAAATTCTAAAAATTCCCTAACAGCTTAAATTTTTGGAGAATTTCGTTAGCATCTCCTCTGCACGGCTCATTCGATACTACTACAACTTGTCTCTCTGGGCTTTCTTCAATTCAACAGAAGATCAAACAACCAAATGGCTTGCCAAAAAAATCTCATACTTGTATAAAATATAAACATGTACCTTTTTTGTTGGCATTTAACTCTATCTCTGCCATTTGCTACTACTTTACATATATCCAAGCATTCTTGGTTGGTCTCCCATCCATCCATTCTCAAATCAATCTTTCGATTTTACTAAGCTAAATTTCTATTTCAAATCCAATCCCATTTACTGATTTATTTCTCAAATCAATTTTCTTCATCTACAAATTCAAAATACGATTCTTATTCTCCAAGAATCAATTCATTTTAATAACTCGAATCTCCAAAAAAATTCCTTTACAGTTTCCATTCTGAGTCATTCCAAATTCAGTCCAATTTTGTTTATCTTAGTTAAAGTTCCACTTTAGCCATTTTAACTCCATAAGTTAAATCTTTATTTCAGAATTCAAATTCCTGGGATTTATTCCAAATCAGTTTGAAATCATATCATATACATATATATTCATAACATAGAAATTCAAAACATTTGAATTTCCAAACACTTATTTCAAAACAAAATCTTTGGTAGTAATCAGTCACTTAGAGACTCGAAAATGGACACCAATGATGGTCGACTTCATCATCGGAATTATTTTCCAGTAACCGAAGTGAGTTCAATACTATATCGCTTACAAAACTTATTAGCAAATACTTTTCATTTTGAATTTATTTCAAACTATCCTTTATAATACTTGGAAAGTATTTATAAATCCACCCAGGATCTTAAATATTCTTATATTTCAATTCAAAAATTCATTTTCGAACCTCTAGCAAATTCCCAGAGTTTAATTCTGTGACGACCCAAACTTCCCAGTAAAGGAAAGACTGGATTGCTTTGAGAACAACACACTTCAGAACACAAACTGAAGAACAATTTATTGCTGATTACAACAATTACATCAGAATACAAGAACATAACAGAGTATGAATACTTACTACACAATAGAAATACCATAATATCAGAGATTTAAATTTGCATTTAAATAATAGCGGAAAAATAATACAAATATACAACTGGGAGGAATACACGGATACAGAGCTTTCCGAGTACCGCTTCAGCTGTGAGCCAGGACCCTATAAATATATCTACAAAAAGCTACTCGACTGCCCATGTGGAAAATATGGGCACCCGAGTTTGCCAGTGAAACAAACTACAGGTCAGTCATGGGACTGGTATGAGAAATCTTAACTTAACCATCTAATAATAAGGCTAATCACTGGACCACGCCGCTAACGCGAAACGGGTTTACTCCATTGGATTGCCAGTGCATAAAATAAAGTAAATCGTTAAACAACGCAATGCTTTTTAGAAAAATGAAACCATTATAAGACTCAAGTCCCATCACACAATGCAACGCAAACCGGAGGATAGAGTTTTACCTTATAATGGTCAAAAATGCTTGATACGATAAAACAGATTTAATATTAGTGTGTGTATATATGGGTATATATATTTCAAAAGCATTTCAATCATAATGTATCAATCATAGACGGCATAGTACCCCATCCTACTATGTCGCCATACTAGTTCTACAATCAAAACCGCAAGGTCGTATTGGAAATTGGATTTCCATCATGAGTCGAGGCTAGGGGCAAGCTCCTCTCCGATTCGAGACACTTTAGCAAATGCCTCAGGATCCCCGTAGTGAACCCTTAGAGCGGGAGGGCCGGTCCCCGCCTATCGGCAGAGGATTAGTTATGCCTGAACACACGCTTCCCGGTTCCTTTGAACCTATAGTATGACCACTAACGACCTATAAAAATCCGAGGCGTCTCAAAATCCATCATCCACATAAGTAAAATGCCAGCCAGTTTAAGCACTGACACTACCACTAGCTAGAAAGAAACGTGTGCACTCCCTACGGTCCATATCCCGTTTTTGACTCATACCGGGGTGTGAGGCTCGCGAAGTCACTATATACACAAAGCTATGCCGTAATAGGCTATGCTTTGATCATCCCACAAGGCCCTGCTTTTCAACAAAAGCCTTGATCATTTGCATCTAGGCGTGCCACAATGACAATCCACGACATGCGATCGATCACTATTAATATATACCAGGGTGTTAAGTAGAGGATAAATCCTCCACCACCAAATAGACATACATTAATAACAATCAATTTAATTCACATGGAACGAAGTCCAATGTTAGACACGCATCCATTTACAAGCTTATGCTCCGGGTCTGAGCGAAAACCAAATCCGAACAATCAACAATAGTCCGGACAGCCACCAATGAAACCCCTTCAAGGTAGCTACTGCCATCAAGGGTCTCTGTAGCAACACATCCATTCGATGTGAAGATCGTCGGTCTTCAACCACCGTCTTCATCTTCGACTCTTCATCGTCGTAGTAATTATTCGGAATGGGTTAAACCCGGTCTCCCCGAATAACTCACGTATTTTATAATTAAAAATCAAGTACTATAAAAACACATCCAACGCCTCATTCCAATTCAGAATATTCTTCTAATAAAATATTCGCACTATTCTATCAAAGATAAATTCTTTACATTTACTCCTAAATCTTTCTTTTAAAGATTTATTCAAAACACCATTTGGTTTTAAATATCAAAAATCATTATTAAATGATTCTTTAGATTTAAGAAATAAATCTTATTCTTAACTGGGTTAAAGAACTAAAGTCATTTAAAACATAGTTCACGGTAAACCCAAAATCGTCTTCCACAAAATATGGAATCTTCACAGAAATCAAATCAATATATAATCTTATAAATTTCTGTATCCAACCAATAATATAAATGGAATAACTGCAAGGCCTCTTAAATTCCATATGTAGTATAGGTCTTCTTTAACAGATGCTTATCTCGGTTATTATTAATTCGAATTCCATTCAACTCCAATTTAATATATTAAATTGGAAAACTTTACTTTTTGGAAAATTCCCATTTAAATCTTAAATAAGGATTTATAGATTTCAAATCATATTCTCACTGTCATTTGAGTTAAAGAACAGATGTCGTTTAAAAACACAGATCACAATAAACCTAACTCACATTTCTTATTTCAATTACAAAATATAATTGAAAACTTTAATAATCTAAATTAAAAGCTTATTCTTTTCATACGGGGTTTAAGAACAGTGTTATTTAAGACACTATCCACGACAAACCCAAATCCAATTTATTCAATTTAATTTCCAATTAAATATTACAAATTGGAAAACTTCATTAAATCTAAATTTAATGATTTATTCTAGTTAATAACTAGTTCATTTCAATAAAAATATATTTTCCTAAAATATATTCTTTTTCAAAAATATATTTTCTAAAATATTCTTTTCCTAGAATATTCTTTATTGGAATGTGACTCAACCAACAACCATATATTGCATGTAATCAACAATCCTGATGAATAATTATCAGACACCCAAATGACGACCAAAGTGGAATTTATAACTGTGTGAGCATTAAAGTAAATAACTGACGCTCATCACAGACTATCAATCCATCGATTGACAGATAAGTAAATATTGGGATTAGTGTGTATCCAATATCATCCCAATACCCGTGTGGGGTTTCATCCATCAAACAAATAATAAATTATTTGTGCACTTGGGCGATGTGTGAAAATTATCGTCCCAATCACATAAACAAGTCGGGTAACTTGTAAATGGAAGTGTAATATTCAATTTGAATATACTCAACATTGTATTTAACACATCAAACATACAACATCACAGACAAACATCTCCATTCTTTTTACTGTGAACACATTACAATAAAAATCTATAATTTCAATTCTTTTCAATGAAGCATTTTATATTAAAATGTTATTTTATTCCAATGACATAGTTTACAACAAAGTGCTATTTTAAATCTAAGGTCACATTTAAAATTAACATGCATGACATTTAATAACTAACCTAAATGGCATCTTATAATCATCATATGTGTCATTGTAGTTTGCATACAAATTCTAATGTATGCATCTACATTAGAATGATATGTTCACTTTTGAATATAATCCTAATGTATACATTTACATTAAAAAGGGTATTTCCTCTTTTATATATAAGTTCTGACATATATATTTACATAAAGATGACATTCTAGTTTAATCCTATTGAACTAACCAAAATGTAAGTTTTGTCTAATTCTTTTAAATAAACAAAAATGATAATCTTGTCTTAATCCTTTTAAATAAACAAAAATGCCTATTTTTGCTTTAATCTCTTTTAATGCACAAAAATGTTTATTTTAATTAATCCCTTTCTAATGCACAAAAATGACCATTTTTGTTTAATCCTTTCATACAAAAATGTTCATTTTTATTTAATCCTTTTAAACATACAAAAATATGCATTTTCAATTCATTTCCTTTAATGTAAAAAAATATACATTTTCCTTTCATAGCTATTTTAATGTATATAAATATACATTTTCTTCCTTCTTCTGAATATGATAAAAATGGTCATTTTATTCGTTCTTGTAAATATGATAAAATTGTGCTTTTTATTCATTCTTCTAAATATGATAAAATTGTGCATTTCATATTCATTCTTCTAAATATGCTAAAATGTAAATTTTTCTTATCCTTTTACATTTGAAAAAAAAATGTAAATTTTTCTTTTGACCAAAAATGTTATTTCTGTTCGCTAATCTTTATTTTGACAAAAATGTCGTTTTATTCACTAATCTAGTTTAACAAAAATGTTAATTTCTATTCACTAATCAAGTTTAACATAAAGATGTTAATTTCAATTCACTAATCAAGTTTAACATAAAAATGTTAATTTTGTTTTCATTCTCTTACAGTAAACAAAAATGTTAATTTTCCTTTTATAATCATGTTTTGACAAATCCTTTTAATGTAGAAAAATGCATATTTTTGTTTTAATCTCTTTTCTTATGCACAAAATGTTTATTCTCTAACTAAACGTCATAAAGTATGTTTTCTTCACTAAATGACATAAAATATGTTTTCTAACTGAACGACATAAAATATGTATTCTAACTGAACGACATAAAATATGTACTCTTAACTGAATGACATAAAATACGTATTCTTAACTAAATGACATAAAATATTTATTTTATCCTAACGTACACCATGTCGTAGATCTCCTCTTTACGATTCCAATGCAACGAGAATCGCTGAATTCCGATTAAATTTGAATAAGTTACGGCATTTTAACTTTAACAGTTTAATAAATAGTTAACTAAAATAATAACACTTTTAAATAACCTTAATCAAGTTTGACCAATCGTTGTCGTTCTCCTTTACCCTTCTACTTCTATCGTTCCCTGTTCAGCAAAACCCAACAGCTCCATTGAACATCCCTTGCGCGCTGCCACCAGAAGCCGATCCAATCTCCCGACGTCGAAGCCCTTCGAGCGAGCCGCCACCTCCTCCACCCGCGAGCAGCTCGTGCCCCCTCTGACCTCGGTCAGCGTGCAAATGGCGGTGTTTTGGAGTGGAATTCCGGCCACGCCACTACCCAAAACCCGATCATCTCCGTGGAATCAGCAGCTCTCAGTCTTCTCTTCGATTTGCTTTTTGGTTCATGATTTAATTCGATTTGGTTTGGGAGTATTTGGGGATTTAATTTGGGATGAACTTGGCCATTGGTTTCAATAAGCGGCGGCTGTTCATAGTGGAATAGGGTTTGGTTATTTTCCCTGTATTTATACTATATTTTATACCGTATTTTATACTATTTAATTATTTTAATTCAAGAAAAATCATGTTTATCCATACGAACTTCAAATCAAACCCAACGAGTGTCGCCCTTAGCTAATAACCCCCGTCCCGGACACAATGGAACATGTTTCGTAACCCAATTCGGCTGTTACGATATGTTTTTCTTTAAATTAAAATATAAATCAATTTATATTTAATTTAAACGTACATTTTAAATTACCGAGGCCACATACGGACTCTAAAAATTACAGAAAAATTATTTCTAGTTATGTTTTGATGATACGGTCCTAACAAGACTACTTTCGTCGAATTCTGAGACCGTTTGAAAAATGGTCATTTTCAAATCGTTTAAATTTGACTGAAACTGACAAAACACATTTTCCTTCGCCACGCTCACATATTGATTCGAAAAATTCTGGAAAATTAAACTTAGCAATAATTTGACATTCCGATTCCAACCAAAGTGGTTTCGTCGAAAACCGAAGTTGTTTGTTAAATTGCTATTTTCAAGGCCAATATATTTAATTAAAATATATATAAATTCTACAGCGACTTTTCTAAATTTTAAACTGGACATAACTTTTGATTTCTAAAGTGAAATTTAGATTTTTCAGATTCGTTAGAAAAATATGACTAATCAGATTTAAATATTTTTGGTTTCGCTCAATTCTGATTTAAAATGAATCCTGCACAGTCAGTCAAAGTTCAAATTCAAATTTCCAAACTACAGCGCTGTTTTAAACTCATTTTATAATTAAATTAAATTTATTCATTTTAAAATAAATTTTTAGTCGTTATTATTTAAAATAAATTATTTTAAATATTAAAAATCCATTAAAATTTCTAAAATAAAAAATTTTAAATTGGCCCCAAAATTCCGGGTTGTTACAATCGCCCCCACTTAAAATCTTTTCGTCCTCGAAAAGGAACGAAGCTAAATGTTGTTTAATTAACTAACTTAATTAAATTTTATTTATTGGTTTCAATTAATTATCATTCTAATATTTTAATTAGTGAAACTAATTATCAAACATCACAACTAGCAATCAACTAGGTGATTAACTTTTCAAATATATTACTTTTATATACAGTCAAAATCAGATTTTTAGTGCAAATCACAACAATGTGTCCTAACTAAGTTTTGCTTCTCATACCAGTCAATGGAAATATATAGAAAATCCCACTTTCGATACTCGAACATAAATACTGATGATGGTGCACCGATCATCAGAATTATCTCTGGGCGACTAGAGTGTGATTCTATATCTATCGAGTATATTAAAACTTCGAATATCCGTTAATTACTCGTATATTCGAAACCTTTATATACTCGATTGTCCACGTTAAAATATAATAATATACTCAAATACGTATATTTAGATAAAATTTTCAAAACTGAGTTTGTTTTTATTTATTTTAAAGAAAGTAATACTCTTCACACTCATTCTAGGATATTACTGATCTCATCTCTAACGAGTTATTCTCATTGGATATTACTAATCCAATCTCTGATGAATTCTTTCGTTCGGTTTTAATATGTCTTGTTCTCGAGCTCTGTAAACCAAAGCTCTGATACCACATGTGACGACCCAAACTTCCCAGTAAAGGAAAGACTGGATTGCTTTGAGAACAACACACATCAGAACACAAACTGAAGAAAATTTTATTGCTGATTACAACAATTACATCAGAATACAAGAATATAACATATTATGAATACTTATTACATAGTAGAAATACCATAATATCAGAGATTTAAATTTGTATTTAAATAGCAGTGGAAAAATAATACAAATATACAACTGGGAGGAATACACGGATACAGAGCTTTACGAATACCGCTTCAGCTGTGAGCCGGGACCCTATAAATATATCTGCAAAAAGCTACTCGACTATACCACATGTGACGACCCAAACTTCCCAGTAAAGGAAAGACTGGATTGCTTTGAGAACAACACACATCAGAACACAAACTGAAGAACATTTTATTGCTGATTACAACAATTACATCAGAATACAAGAATATAACAGAGTATGAATACTTATTACACAATAGAAATACCATAATATCAGAGATTTAAATTTGCATCTAAATTGCAGCGGAAAAATAATACAAATATACAACTGGGAGGAATACACGGATACAGAGCTTTCCGAGTACCGCTTCAGCTGTGAGCCAGGACCCTATAAATATATCTGCAAAAAGCTACTCGACTGCCCGTGTGGAAAATATGGGCACCCGAGTTTGCCAGTGAAACAAACTACAGGTCAGTCATGGGACTGGTATGAGAAATCTTAACTTAACCATCTAATAATAAGGCTAATCACAGGACCACGCCGCTAACGCGGAACGGGTTTACTCCATTGGATTGCCAGTGCATAAAATAAAGTAAATCGTTAAACAACGCAATGCTTTTTAGAAAAATGAAACTATTATAAGACTCAAGTCCCATCACACAATGCAACGCAAACCGGAGGACAGAGTTTTACCTTATAATGGTCAAAAATGCTTGATACGATAAAACGGATTCAATATTAGTGTGTATATATATGGGTATATATATATATTTAAAAAACATTTCAATCATAATGTATCAATCATAGACAGCATAGTACCCTATCCTACTATGTCGCCATACTAGTTCTACAATCAAAACCGCAAGGTAGTATTGGAAATTGGATTTCCATCAAGAGTCGAGTCTAGGGGCAAGCTCCTCTCCGATTCGAGACACTCTAGCAAATGCCTCAGGATCCCCCGCAGTGAACCCTTGGAGCGGTAGGGCCGGTCCCCGCCTATCGGCAGTGGATTAGTTATGCCTGAACACACGCTTCCCGGTTCCTTTGAACCTATAGTATGACCACTAACGGCCTATAAAATCCGAGATGCCTCAAAATCCATCATCCACATAAGTAAAATGCCAGCCAGTTTAAGCACTGACACTACCACTAGCTATAAATAAACGTGTGCACTCCCTACGGTCCATATCCCGTTTTTGACTCACACCGGGGTGGGAGGCTCGCGAAGTCACGATATACATAAAGCTATGTCGTAATAGACTATGCTTTGATCATCCCAAAAGGCCCTGCTTTTCAACAAAAGCCTTGATCATTTGCATCTTGGCGTGCCACATTGACAATCCACGACATGTGATCGATCACTATTAATATATACCAGGGTGTTAAGTAGAGGATAAATCCTCCACCACCAAACAGCCATACATTAATAACAATCAATTTAATTCACATGGAACGAAGTCCAATGTCAGACACGCATCCATTTACAAGCTTATACTCTGGGTCTGAGCGAAAACCAAATCCAAACAATCAACAATAGTCCGGACGGCCACCACTGAAACCCCTTCAACGTAGCTACTCCCATCAAGGGTCTCTGTAGCAACACATCCATTCGATGTGAAGATCGTCGGTCTTCAACCACCGTCTTCATCTTCGACTCTTCATCGTCGTAGTAATTATTCAGAATGGGTTAAACCCGGTCTTCCCGAATAACTCATGTATTTTATAATTAAAAATCAAGTACTATAAAAACACATCCAACGCCTCATTCCAATTCAGAATATTCTTCGAATAAAATATTCGCACTATTCTATCAAAGATAAATTCTTTACATTTACTACTAAATCTTTCTTTTATAGATTTATTCAAAACACCATTTGGTTTTAATTATCAAAAATCATTATTAAATGATTCTTTAGATTTAAGAAATAAATCTTATTCTTAACTGGGTTAAAGAACTATTGTCATTTAAAACATAGTTCACGGTAAACCCAAAATCGTCTTCCACAAAATATGGAATCTTCACAAAAATCAAATCAATATATAATCGTTATAAATTTCTGTATTCAACCAATAATATAAATGGAATAACTGCAAGGCCTCTCAAATTCCATATGTAGTATCGGTCTTCTTTAACAGAAGCTTATCTCGGTTATTATTAATTCGAATTCCATTCAAATCCAATTTAATATATTAAATTGGAAAACTTTACTTTTTGGAAAATTCCCATTTAAATCTTAAATAAGGATTTATAGATTTCAAATCATATTCTCACTGTCAATTGAGTTAAAGAACATATGTCGTTTAAAAACACAGTTCACAATAAACCCAACTCACATTTCTTATTTCAATTACAAAATATAATTGAAAACTTTAATAATCTAAATTAAAAGCTTATTCTTTTCATACGGGGTTTAAGAACAGTGTTATTTAAGACACTATCCACGGCAAACCCAAATCCAATTTATTCAATTTAATTTTCAATTAAATATTACAAATTGGAAAACTTCATTAAATCTAAATTTAATGATTTATTCTAGTTAATAACTAGTTCATTTCAATAAAAATATATTTTCCTAAAATATATTCTTTTTCTAAAAAATTCTATTTCAAAAATATATTTTCTAAAATAATCTTTTTCTAGAATATTCTTTATTGGAATGTGACTCAACCAACAACCATATATTGCATGTAATCAACAATCCTGATGAATAATTATCAAACACCCAAATGACGACCAAAGTGGAATTTATAACTGTGTGAGCATTAAAGTAAATAACTGACGCTCATCACAGACTATCAATCCATTGATTGACAAATAACTAAATATTGGGATTAGTGTGTATCCAATATCATCCCAATACCCGTGTGGGGTTTCATCCATCAAACAAATAATAAATTATTTGTGCACTTGGGCGATGTGTGAAAATTATCGTCCCAATCACATAAACAAGTCGGGTAACTTGTAAATGGAAGTGTAATATTCAATTTGAATATACTCAACATTGTATTTAACACATCAAACATACAACATCACATACAAACATCTCCATTCTTTTTATTGTGAACACATTACAATAAAAATCTATAATTTCAATTATTTTCAATGAAGCATTTTATATTAAAATGTTATTTTATTCCAATGACATAGTTTACAACAAAGTGCTATTTTAAATATAAGGTCACATTTAAAATTAACATGCATGACATTTAATAACGAACCTAAATGGCATCTTATAATCATCATATGTGTCATTGTAGTTTGCATACAAATTCTAATGTATGCATCTACATTAGAACGATATGTTCAGTTTTGAATATAATCCTAATGTATATATTTACATTAAAAACGGTATTTCCTCTTTTATATATAAGTTCTGACATATATATTTACATAAAGATGGCATTCTGGTTTAATCCTTTTGAACTAACCAAAATGTAAGTTTTGTCTAATTCTTTTAAATAAACGAAAATGATAATCTTGTCTTAATCCTTTTAAATAAACAAAAATGCCTATTTTTGCTTTAATCTCTTTTAATGCACAAAAATGTTTATTTTAATTAATCCCTTTCTAATGCACAAAAATGACCATTTTTGTTTAATCCTTTCATACAAAAATGTTCATTTTTCTTTAATCCTTTTAAACATACAAAAATATGCATTTTCAATTCATTTCCTTTAATGTATAAAAATATACATTTTTTTTCATAACTATTTTAATGTATAAAAATATACATTTTCCTTTCATAACTATTTTAATGTTTATAAATATACATTTTCTTCCTTCTTCTGAATATGATAAAAATGGTCATTTTATTCGTTCTTGTAAATATAATAAAATTGTGCTTTTTATTCATTCTTCTAAATATGATAAAATTGTGCATTTCATATTCATTCTTCTAAATATGCTAAAATGTAAAATTTTCTTACCCTTTTACATTTGAAAAAAAAATGTAAATTTTTCTTTTGACCAAAATTGTTATTTCTGTTCGCTAATCTTTCTTTTGACAAAAATGTCATTTTATTCACTAATCTAGTTTAACAAAAATGTTAATTTCTATTCACTAATCAAGTTTAACATAAAGATGTTAATTTCTATTCACTAATCAAGTTTAACATAAAAATGTTAATTTTGTTTTCATTCTCTTACAGTAAACAAAAAGGTTAATTTTCCTTTTATAATCATGTTTTGACAAATCCTTTTAATGTAGACAAAAATGCATATTTTTGTTTTAATCTCTTTTCTTATGCACAAAATGTTTATTCTCCAACTAAACGTCATAAAGTATGTTTTCTTCACTAAATGACATAAAATATGTTTTCTAACTGAACGACATAAAATATGTATTCTAACTGAACGACATAAAATATGTATTCTTAACTGAATGACATAAAATACGTATTCTTAACTAAATGACATAAGATATTTATTTTATCCTAACGTACACTTTTGTTAACAAAACGTTCTTTTTATCATATTAAACATTTCTTAACGAAATTGAAATATTTATACAAAATGACCTTATTATCTTAACACGACATTATGTATAAAAATGACCTTTAAATTCTACTCAAACATTTTATATAAAATGTGATTTTATTCTAATCGAACATTTCATACAAAAATGTTATTTTATTCTCTAATGCAACATTTTATACCATAATAACATTTAAAAAAAATTGTTATTTTCTTTTATTATCCTAACATACTTCTGACAAAAAGATTATTTTTATCATCATAACTTGTTTTCTAACGAGGAATATTATTTTTAATCTAATCACCATTTCTAACCAAAGGGGTATTTCAATCTAATTTCACAAAACATGAACATTACAATTCATCACAAAAAACAAACAGAAAAACACAGATCTGATTTTATACATCACACACAATGATTTTAAAAGCGATAATAATAATAATAATAATAATAATTAAACTTTAATTTAATTATTAAATCAGAATTCTCACAGTGTGTTTTGATTCTGAACTGAAATTTCCTGAATTTTCAACATGCTTGGTTTCAACTCTAGTCAGCACCATGTCGTAGATCTCCTCTTTACGATTCCAATGCAACGAGAATCGCTGAATTCCGATTAAATTTGAATAAGTTACGGCATTTTAACTTTAACAGTTTAATAAATAGTTAACTAAAATAATAACACTTTTAAATAACCTTAATCAAGTTTGACCAATCGTTGTCGTTCTCCTTTACCCTTCTTCTTATATCGTTCCCTGTTCAGCAAAACCCAACAGGTCCATTGAACATCCCCCGCGCGCTGCCACAAGAAGCCACCAGAAGCCGATCCAATCTCCCGACGTCGAAGCCCTTCGAGCGAGCCGCCACCTCCTACACCTGCGAGCAGCTCGCGCCACCCCTCTGGCCTCGGTCAGCGTGCAAACGGCGGTGTTTTGGAGTGGAATTCCGGCCACGCCACTACCCAGAACCCGATCATCTCCGTGGAATCAACAGCTCTCAGTCTTCTCTTCGATTTGCTTTTTGGTTCATGATTTAATTCGATTTGGTTTGGGAGTATTTGGGGATTTAATTTGGGATGAACTTGGCCATTGGTTTCAATAAGCGGCGGCTGTTCATAGTGGAATAGGGTTTGGTTATTTTTCCTGTATTTATACCGTATTTTATACTATTTAATTATTTTAATTCAAGAAAAATCATGTTTATCCATACGAACTTCAAATCAAACCCAACGAGTGTCGCCCCTAGCTAATAACCCCCGTCCCGGACATAATGGAACATGTTTCATAACCCAATTCGGCTGTTACGATATGTTTTTTCTTTAAATTAAAATATAAATCAATTTATATTTAATTTAAACGTAAATTTTAAATTATCGAGGCCACATACGGACTCTAAAAATTACAGAAAAATTATTTCTAGTTATGTTTTGATGATACGGTCCTAACAAGACTACTTTCGTCGAATTCTGAGACCGTTTGAAAAATGGTCATTTTCAAGTCGTTTAAATTTGACTGAAACTGACAAAATACATTTTCCTTCGCCACGCTCACATATTGATTCAAAAAATTCTGAAAAATTAAACTTAGCAATAATTTGACATTCCGGTTCCAACCAAAGTGGTTTCGTCGAAAACCGAGGTCGTTTGAAAAATGGCTATCTTCAAGGCCAATATATTTAATTAAAATATATATAAATTCTACAGCGACTTTTCTAAATTTTAAACTGGACATAACTTTTAATTTCTAAAGTGAAATTTAGATTTTTCAGATTCGTTAGAAAGATATGACTAATCAGATTTAAATATTTTTGGTTTCGCTCAATTCTGATTTAAAATGAATCCTGCACAGTCAGTCAAAATTCAAATTCAAATTTCCAAACTGCAGCGCTGTTTTAAACTCCTTTTATAATTAAATTAAATTTATTCGCTTTAAAATAAATTTTTGGTCATTATTATTTAAAATAAATTATTTTAAATATTAAAAATCCATTAAAATTTCTAAAATAAAAAATTTTAAATTGGCCCCAAAATTCCGGGTTGTTACAAATTCCAAATCCAGTTTAAATTCATATTTAGTATATCTAATTTTTATTTTATACTTACGTGAATTTTGATTGGTTATTTACATAACCAACTCAAGTATTATCTTATTCAATTATGATAACGATCATACATCCTATATATTATAATAATATCAAGACATATACATCTTTTATATCAAAATATATTTTGGGCAAAATTATTTTATTTACACAGCTTTTAAAACAGTATTATGTCGAATTAATCTGTTCAAGAGTTTAGAAACACCTATCGACACAGTTTTCATTACTGTTTCGACCAGAATTCATAAACCACTCGACTGACCAGTCAACACAATATAAAACAGTATTTATATTAATTTACAAATACGCGCTCATATATATATACGTTTATACTCAATCTAGGGTACTACTAACCCTATCTCTATTGAGTTATGCCACAGAGCCAAGGTAATCACTTAACGTTCAGCTCTGATACCAACTGTAAAGGCCCGTAAATCCATGCCAATTTGAGCTGACTAATATCCTACACATTCAACTCAAAGTGCACGAAAATACAGATCTTTAATAGAAAGAAATTAGAGGATGAGATAGAAAAGATATAACTAATAGAATAGAAGAACATCAGAATCAGAATAAACACGAATCTCAAAGCGGAACGAATAACATGTATTATATATAACATAACTTTGAAATAAAAATCTGAATTTGTATACATATATATACATACCATTATCAGAGTACAATACATCATATCACAGCGGAAATAATCTCTAAATACTAACTGTGAAGCCTTCTGCTTTGAGCTCCTCCAAGTGAATCTGTAAAATCCTGAAACACTTGACTGCTCTTACAAATTTTGGGCACCCAAGAGTTTAGGAAAAACACAAACAAAATAAACCTTGGGTCGGTCATGGGACTGGTGTGAGTAAATTCCAACCAACTATTTAACTTTGGAAATCCTTTTGAAAGGAAAAGATAATAGTAAGACTAGCCCACACATAAACTTGGACGGTTTTTATCTTACTATAATCCAAAATATCTTGTTATCAAAATCCAGTGATATTATAATAATGTCTAATCAAATAAATATCCAAATATTAGAATGCTTGCATCTCATGCTCCACATATATATAGTATAAAATCATAAACGCAGGGCGCTTATTGGAGAATGGATTCCCACTGACAAGGTATGGGATCACCTTCCGATCAGTGTACTCTAGAGGGTATACACCTGGGCTCAGCAAGAACGTTTGCTACCCGGCCACACATGACCGCCCACTCATTTAGCTTGAGTGTAGAAAATATATTATCACCCATAGTTGTTGACCATCCAACCGTAATCCGAACATACAGAATCAGAAAGAAGAATAAATATGAATTTCCTCTAGATCGGTGATAATATACCCCGCTTGGGTATGACCCAACTAGCCATGCTACCCACCCAATTTCTGTCATTTTCCGGATGTGAAGCTAGAGCTTACATCTATATTCAGAACATCTGATCACCCTTCACTTTGAATGCCACATTGTCAAACCCGTCAATTCACTAATCGATTCCCAAAAATATCACGGGTATAAAAAGCTAAAAGGAATGAATTCCTCCACTACCCTATGTAACACCTTTAAGAGATCAACCGTACGTGATTTATTATGTATACTCTATCAGACACTTGTCCATACAAGTTGTCCTGGGACTGGACAAACAGAAAGCACCATTCTGGAACAGAACGACCCTTGCATTTCACTCCGTCTTCAATTATCTTCAACATGATCTAATTCGCAGCGCTTATGCCTATACAGAGTGGTTTCAGATAATAAATCCTACCGGTCTCTCCGTATTGACAATGATGGTCAAAACATTTCGATAGTCGGTTATTTAACTATCGAAGTAAAAACAACATTCATTCAAATGTACAACTAAACATCACACAACCACGAGCACTTTTTATTTAACATTCGTTTTTATTATTCAAATTCCCATATCTTACTAGATATTCCTCAAACCACGTTTAGCCTTTCAAATTTCTTGGAAAACATTCCCAATTATTATAAACACTTATTCTCCCATGTTCCAGAAAATATACGTTATTAACGCTTGAAACATTTCCATTCTTTTCACATTCTTTATTTCCTACACTTGGATAATTTACCCTATATACATTGGAAAAATATTTCCAATTTTATTATAAACATTTTAATCTTCTCAACATTCACTTTTAAAACATTATTCACTTTAAAATGTGAGTACCATCTGATCGACGCTAGTCTATGAATTAGAAAAGCGCGACATTTGTAATAAATTCTGCAAGCATACAGGTGTGTAGCATACAGGTCGAACACAGGGAGGAAAGTTAAATTTTATTATTTATATGTTTCGTGGGCGTGTTAGACGAACTTTGGAGATTGATTTTGCAAACAAAACAAAATTAAAACTGTAATTTGATTCAGAACAGATCTAACTGAACCGACGATCAAATCACAATTTCAATGGAAAGCAAATGAAACTATGAATTAGATTTGAATCTAATCAAACCCAATTTGACCTAAGAAAATAATAAAAAGCAGAAATTGAAATAACAAACAAGAATTAAAATTAGGATTTCCGCTGAATCTAATCAGACGGTAAATCACTAATGCAAATAAGTGCAAAATACAAATAGTGTTCTACCGAATCTAATCGTGTAGGCAACACTAGTTGCTAAGAAAACAAAAAGATGCAGAAAATAAAAGAGAAAGAAGAACTTTTATTAGAACAATGGAATAAGAGATGAGATGAGATATAGGATAGTGGCTACAATGCCATTACAAGGGTATATATAGGGTAGATAGCCAAACCCTAACCCTAACCCTAATGATAACTGGGCCTTGTCATTACATCACCAATTATTTTACAATGAGAACATAAATGGGCCTTAGGTAAATAAAGCAAATTTGGGCCTTTTCTCTTTTCCTCTTGTTTCCTTGACATTTCTTCATTGATTTGTGATGTGCAAAGCCTTGTTATTAATCCTTTTCTTGTCCAACAGCAACTAGATGTGATATCTTCATCTACAATTCTTCAAAAATGCAAATACACAGCAAATTGAATCTATTTCTGGTTGCATGCGGGCTGGGTTGGAATATCTGTAAAAGTAACAAAACAATACCCAAGTAATATTTATTTATATACAAAAGATAAGAAATAAGAGCATAAAATAAACATATTTCTATGTCAATCAAATACCCCCACACTTATCTTTTACTCGTCCTCGAGTAAAACAAAAAATGAAAAACTAAACTAGATAGGTCACACTTTCGTAGGAAACACGATTGCATTGAGCGTATGCAACAAGCCGTTAAACCTCTAGGTGTCCCTAGTAGGACGAGTGGTGTCTCGTGAGGGTTTTCAGCGGATACTACCCACAAAATCCAAATGCAGTATGCTATGATTTAAATGAAACTATCTGAATGCAATGGACATATGCAAATAAAAAATGTAAAAATGAAAACACGACTTATTTCAGGAAAGTGGTACAACAATTTAAGTTGACAATTTCTAATCAGTTGATTTTATTTTAGATTCCTCAACTTGTCACAAATTTCAAATATAAATCAAGTTTTCAAATGTTAAATTCCAGTTTGGCCAGTTAGTTCGGTCGATAACATAGTGCAGCCATGAAATAAATTCTTAGTTTGCTTGGCACAGTTTGCAAAGTGGTATTCTAATTTTCTCATGTATGGCTAGTCAAATCAATAAGGTCAAGAAGTGTTTGGGCATCATCGCTTATTCTTTATTCTATAAAATTTTAAAATTTATGTTCAAGTACATACACCTAACTAAAAAGACCAAGGTTTACCACCCATGCACTGCCTCGCGGACTAACGGAGAGTAGGTAAAGAGCTTGGCGGATTGTGCAGGCCGACTTTGACTTTGTCAACAACGTGTCGGTAATCCTTAGGTGTCCAATCCCATAAAATGAGACCAAGATATTCCAACTTTGACTTTGTCAACAACGTGTCGGATAGAGCTTGGCGGGTTTGCACACCAACGCTCGATATACAAGCAATGTTGGATACCCTTGGAATACTATTATTATTATTATCGAAAATATAAGCACAAAAGAGAGTTACGCGAATTCAACTTAACACAACTTAGTTTTAAAGATTTGAAAAGCCAATATAAGTCTTTTAAGTCCTCCACTTATTTAACAAAGTCTACAATATAGAATGGATTTCATGGCCATCACCTAAGAATCTCCCTATGTACCGGTTACACTATTATCCCTCAAAATTAAACTTTTCATTATATTTCAAATTTGAACTTAGTTGAGAGAAAAAAAATACTATCAACTGATTAATAATCCTTAACTTATTTTGTTTTATCAAATCGAAATTGAGTCGTAAAAAAAAAAAAAATGGCATGTTACTACAATCTAAAATGCATGATGGTCCTATATGAAAAGAAAGAAAAAATTTAAAGAAAAAATAAAAGGATGTAATGCAGACTCCCCCCACACTAGAACTAAACAGTGTCCACACTGTAATTTTTTTCTGAATGTGAAAGATAGAAACCAACGATGGATTAATTGCAATATGATTTGTAAAATAAAATGCAATTTAGCAACTATCTGCGTATGAAAATCATATGCAAGACGAAATCCGTGAAGATGATGAATGGTTTGTGAAGAATGAAATTTCCTTTTCCCCCCACACTTGCCTTTGTCGAAAATGATGCATGATGATTTCATGTTTGATTTGTGAGGTACCCTAGGCATATCAATGGATTCTGAGATCAAAATCCTTCCAACAATTGTTTTATCGTGCCAATGATTTGTATCATTCAACTGAAGATTATCATAATCCCATAAATTTGAGTTTTCAATCATAATTTCTTTTGATGATATGGAATTATGGTTATCTTTGAGACTTCCCAAATATTCATTTTCTCCATTTAAAAGCTTAAGTTCATCTTCAAATAATTCTTCAAAAGACATAGTGGTCACGCCTATCGAAGAAAGTGAAGTTTTCTGAGGAGATAAATTAGACGTGTCATCCAAAACTGTTTCTATTATGTCGACTTCTCCTATTTCGATTTCTTTGGGTTGATGAAAAATATTCAGTTCGATGGTTAAGTGCCCAAATGATAGTCGAAGTAGGCCGGACCTACAATTGATGATGGCATTCGAGGTAGCTAAGAATGGTCGACCCAATATCAATGGAATCTGATTATTTGAATTCGAAACAGGCTCGGTTTCAAGAACTATGAAGTCAACCGGGAAATAAAATTGTTCAATTTGAATCAAGACATCTTCAACAATGCCTAAGGGTTTTTTAAAAGATCGATCAGCTAGTTGAAGTGTGATATTCGTAGGTTTCAACCCTCCTAGTCCAAGTTGACGATAAACAGTGTAGGGAAGAAGGTTAACACTTGCACCAAGATCAAGTAAGGCGTGACTGATGTGAGTATTTCCTATTTTACAACCGATTGTAGGGCAACCGGGATCCTTGTACTTGATTAGTGAAGGATTTGAGAAAACAGAGCTAGTATTTGCCGTCAAGAAGGCAGTTTTGGGAATGTTGGTGGCTCGTTTTTGGGTGCATAGCTCTTTGAGACACTTTGCGTATTGTGGAATTTGGTGGATAGTGTCTAAGAGTGGAATATTGACACGAACTTGTTTGAAGATTTCCAGAATTTTTTCGAAATTCGCATCCTTCTTCTTATTGTTAAGTCTATGAGGGTATGGAGCTACTGATTTATAGACTCTTTCAGACTTTTGATCGTTTGAAGAAGAAGGTTTCGATATAGGAAGTGAAAGAGTCACGGGTGTAGAAGATGGTTTGTTGGGATTGCCAACGTTAGGGGAAGACATGTTGTCGGGGTTGCCGACATTAGAAAAAGATATGTTGGGATTACTGTAATTAGAGGAGTAGATGTTGGGATTGCCAACATTCGGTGGAAGTTTAGAAAGTTCAGAATGGTGGGCATTAGTAGTCATTGGATGAGTGTCAATGATTTCGATTGGGGTTGAAACCGAATGATTATCGGGATTGCCGACACTGTTGTCAACCGTTTTTCCTGATCTGAGGGTGATGACTGAGTTGTTCGAATTAATGTTTTTGTCCTTGCAAGAGTTCACTGTACGAGAATTATATTTTGGATTCACCTCGGGTTGACTAAGCAAATTTTCATTCTCACCATTATTTTTTCTTAGTTCCTTTATCATATCCATCATTTGTTCCATTCGTTTCTCTAAACGCACAATTTCTGGTGACGATTGAGAAGATGAAGTAGATTGAAAGTTAGAATGTCTATATGGTTCACTCGAAGGCTCGAGTTGAGGTGAAACTTGAAAAGTTTGAGGACCAAAAGAAAAAGGAGCTTGGTAATTCGAATTTGATATCATGTGAGATGGATTTACGACATTATTTGGATTAGACCACGAGAAATTTGAATGATTTCTCCAACTAGGGTCAGATGTGGATGAGTAAAGACCATTTTGAGGTATGGCATTGACTTGGTCTTGAAGGTAATATTGGGGTAGTCCATTGAATTGAGGAGTTTGAGTCTCTAAGGGAATATGAATTGTATCCACGACATGCACTCCTCTAGTGGAAGCACGGATGGGAACACGAATGGACTCCCATTGCATGTCCTTTTCAGAATAATCCTCTAAGAATTTCCAAGCTTCATCGGCCGTTTTAGACATAAAATCTCCCCCACACATTGATTCTAGTTGAGTTCTAGTCTGATAGTTTAGACCCTCATATACAATTTGACATAAGTAATCTTTTATGATTCCATGATGAGGACAACTATACAGTAAATGGTTGAACCTATCAAAATATTTTGAAAAAGTTTCCCCTTCATTTTGAGAAAATTGATGTATCTCAGTTCGGATTTGCAGAGTTTTGTGAAAAGGGAAAAACTTTTTCAGGAATACACTGACGAATTCATCCCAACTTCTTATTGACTGTTTGGGAAGAGAATTTAGCCATCGTTTAGCGCTTTCAAGTAGTGCAAATGGAATTAGCCTTAGCTTGATTGATTCATTGGATAATTGTTGCATTTGAGTTGTGGATGAATACAATTCAAATTCACTTAAAAATTCATAAGCATTTTCAGAACCAGTGAATTTTGGTAC
Organism: Allium sativum; assembly: GCA_030737875.1. Lineage (NCBI taxonomy): Eukaryota > Viridiplantae > Streptophyta > Magnoliopsida > Asparagales > Amaryllidaceae > Allium > Allium sativum. The sequence continues at coordinate 212,142,794 of CM060919.1, forward strand.
CCCTCGAATGAAAGAATGTTTAAGCTCAAAATTTCCTTCAGCTGGTGGAAACATGATGACAGAGGGTTGAACGGTTCTATTTGGATAACAACGTTCTCGAAGAGATAAGGGTCTATTCATTTCCAAATTGAGATTTTGAAAGTTTTGATTTACTCGGTTTTGATCCAACTCGTTTGGAAAGTTCTGATTTACTCGAGAACCCCTAGGAGAGTTATGTTGGCTAACACTGTTTTCACTCATCGTTATCAAATGTAAACAAAGAAAATCTTAGATTCGAGGTTGACAAAAGGAGCTTCACTTCAAAATAAATAACGTACACTAGTATATCTTATTAATTGATAATCTCGATTTGAAGGGGGAAGAGGGTCTTATGGCCGTTCACGTATAGTATAAATACTAAGGGATACGACCAATGTTTTACGGGTAGTATGCAACCTCTTTTGCTAGAAGTTCAATAAATTGAACTAATATATATCCGCGATCAAACCGTTGAGAAAATCAATTTCATGAAATACACTTTTGTAGTTAAATAATTTGAAATATCTAATCTGTTGAAAAACGATGGAAGTGATGATTTTAATTATCGAAATTCGCTCCTCACCAAATAGATTCAGAAACAACAACACAGAACAGTCACAGAAATATAAATTGCAGAATTAAAATTTACATTCAAGCCGCTGCCCCTGCAGAAATTTTTTACAACAATTGTCTATATATTTTTTTCCTTTTGCAGCAGAGCACCTGTAGAGTTTTAAAAGTTTTCACCTTGATCGGCAGTCCTCCAGTGAATTTAGAAAGCGCTAGCGCGTTCACACCCCACTTGGTGCGCAACCGCTCCAACCCATCTGAATCGTCCGCTGTTTTCTGTTGTTGTCCCCTTCTATTAATTGCTTGACTGCGCTGCGGCACGGGTTCGGGCTAGGAGTCCGAATTTTTTTTTTTAAGACCCTTTTTTTTTTAAATTTCAGTTGTACCTGTTTTTTTTTTTTTAAAGAAAAAACTAGACTCAAAAGAAACTACTCTAAAAAAACAAAAGAAATAAAATAACATAAACCAACTGACTCAACAAAATAGAACCAAGACCAAACAAGAAATTGAAATTGTCCCCTGATGTTCTCAGTAATTCAAACGAGTTCTAACCCCCAATAATACTCACGCCCCTCTCTAATTCTCTCTGAAACAAATCGAACAAGTTTCGATTCTTATAAAAAAAATGGTGAGTTAGGGTTTTCGTATCGGTGTGGGTCTTGAGTTGTCAGTTGTTCGAGTTTCGAATGGGGTTTCTCGATTCTGGGTTTCTGGTTTGTGAATCGCGATGGTTCTACAACTGTGGATGGATGGTGAGCAAATTGGGTTGTACGGTGGATAGGGTTCGATCTGTGATTGGGGGTTTCGAACCGATTTTTGTGGTTCGCGAGTGTGTGATTTGTGGTGAATCGGTGAACTGGTAGATGGGGTTCTGATTTGGGTTTGTTTGGAGTTTCGATTTGAAGCAGGATGTGGCGTTCTGGGTTGTCTCAGCTTTTGAACGTTGTATTTCTGGATGGAGGATGAATTGACCAGAGTTGAGTTCTGATGCTGATGGTTTGGTGAGGGAGTTTTGTAGTGCGTAGGGGATGAGCTTGTGGAGGTTGATGCAGCGATGCTGTGCGTGGAGGTGGATCAGCAGAGATGTGGTTTGGATCTTTGAGGATTGAGGGGCTTGCTGTTGAAGGTGGATTGTAATGAGGTGTGATGAGAAGGGCGTGGATGATGGTCGGTCTGTGGATAGTGGGTGCACTGAAGGGTGGGTGGTTTTGAGCGCAGAAAGATGACAGGGAGAAGAAGATGATCGGAGGGCCTAATATGGACTGTGATGGTTTGTTGTGCTGAATTGGTGGATGACTGCGTTGATGCAGTGGAATTTGGTTACTGTCGTGGACAGCGTGTAGATGACAGTTCCAAAGGATGGAGATGGCTGTGAAGTACAAGGGAAAGAAAATATAGAAAGGAATTTTTTTTTTTTTTTTTTTTTGAAAATTGTAGAGAAGAAAAGATTGTACAAAGAAAGGAAAGAAATAGAGGGGAAGAGATTAGTAGGGAAAACAAAAAAAAAAGGAATCTTTTTATGATTTTTTTTTTTATTGTTGTAAACGAGAGAATAGGAAAGAAACAAATGAAAGGAAAGAAAAAAAATGGAAAGAGGGTTAAAGTAGGAAAGCAATCAATAAAAAAAAGCAAGTTTTTTTTTTAATTTTATTTGGAAGATTACGGTTTGATTGAACAATACCAAATCTAACCAATCAAGATTTTTTTAAATATATATAAAAGAACACAAAGGAAAATATAAACAAAAACTAACACGAATCGGAAATCAAATAAATAATAAAATTTAATCGTTACCTCCCCGGCAACGGCGCCAAAAACTTGATCGACGCTAGTCTATGAATTAGAAAAGCGCGACATTTGTAATAAATTCTGCAAGCATACAGGTGTGTAGCATACAGGTCGAACACAGGGAGGAAAGTTAAATTTTATTATTTATATGTTTCGTGGGCGTGTTAGACGAACTTTGGAGATTGATTTTGCAAACAAAACAAAATTAAAACTGTAATTTGATTCAGAACAGATCTAACTGAACCGACGATCAAATCACAATTTCAATGGAAAGCAAATGAAACTATGAATTAGATTTGAATCTAATCAAACCCAATTTGACCTAAGAAAATAATAAAAAGCAGAAATTGAAATAACAAACAAGAATTAAAATTAGGATTTCCGCTGAATCTAATCAGACGGTAAATCACTAATGCAAATAAGTGCAAAATACAAATAGTGTTCTACCGAATCTAATCGTGTAGGCAACACTAGTTGCTAAGAAAACAAAAAGATGCAGAAAATAAAAGAGAAAGAAGAACTTTTATTAGAACAATGGAATAAGAGATGAGATGAGATATAGGATAGTGGCTACAATGCCATTACAAGGGTATATATAGGGTAGATAGCCAAACCCTAACCCTAACCCTAATGATAACTGGGCCTTGTCATTACATCACCAATTATTTTACAATGAGAACATAAATGGGCCTTAGGTAAATAAAGCAAATTTGGGCCTTTTCTCTTTTCCTCTTGTTTCCTTGACATTTCTTCATTGATTTGTGATGTGCAAAGCCTTGTTATTAATCCTTTTCTTGTCCAACAGCAACTAGATGTGATATCTTCATCTACAATTCTTCAAAAATGCAAATACACAGCAAATTGAATCTATTTCTGGTTGCATGCGGGCTGGGTTGGAATATCTGTAAAAGTAACAAAACAATACCCAAGTAATATTTATTTATATACAAAAGATAAGAAATAAGAGCATAAAATAAACATATTTCTATGTCAATCAATCCCTATTATAGTAATCTGAACACCTTTATCAAATCTTTCTTTATTCAAGTAATAAATACCCTTATCTCGTTTACCTAAATCTCTTTCATAATTTTATATACCTATTCCACTTTATAGACTCTGTTTCTAAGTCAACTTCTTGTTAAATCAATATCAAGTTTATAACTAAATATTGATTACATATCCTATTATAATTTATTTGTTTAAAACTAAATATTGACAATTCTATCAGATTATCATTCCTAAAAATAATTTACTTTAATACATTCGACATCATCGAATTTTAGTTCCAATTCCTAATAGTGTTATTTAGTTCTAAACATATTCCAAACGTCGAAATGATGTCATCGTTTTTTGATTCTCCAATTTCTCTTTCTAAACTCGTTCTTATATTTCTTTGGACAAACATCGTTACTTATTACTTTTAAATAAGTGGATTTCAAACCAAACTGTTTCATTCCCTAGGGAGTAGTGCTATATATAAAAATCACGCTTAAGCTTGGTCAACAACGCTAATTTATTGTTATTGTTCAAAAACTTGCAATACGCTATAATATTCCCCTTTAACTAATCTCGACATAACAGTCACGCTTAAGCCTAGTCAACAATGTTATTCTATCGTTATAGTTCAAAGACTTGCAATATGCTACTATATTCCACTTTATAACTAATCTCGACGTCTCTTTCCATTACAAACTAATACCTTCCCTCGATAATAGTGAAGTCATTCAAGTTGGGGTATTTTATTTACCTCTCTGACCTTGATCGAAAACGTTCTTATCTTAGAATAGATATAAGTCCATAACTCTAACCCCTTATACTTTATAATCAGTCAAATCGTATTTCTTGCTTTAATTTAAATATGGTTTTATGATGCCATATCCTAAATTTGAAAACTCAGTTGTTTACAACTATTTATTTAAATATTAAATCTTTGTTGTGTCTTCGTTATACAATTATATTTATAACTTCTTCTACCAAAATCCATTTACGTTCTTTGTCTCTTGAAATTTTACTTTTATTTGAGTCATTTTACTTAATGCAAGTAACATCTCATTATCAATTGAATAACATCTTAAGTGATGTCCATTTAAGAAACAATTATTTAAGTAAAAATAATTAAATAATATTTTACTTCATCATTGCTGTAGTAAACAATTTACTTCACTATTAATCTAAAATAATTTGGTTGCTTACTTTATATAAACAATAACTAATTATATATTGGTTTAATAATTATTTAATACCTCATTAATTAAAGGGGTAATCAATAAGGAATCTTATTAATTTTTGATCTGTTTATCGCTAAGTTATTTTCATTAGATTATTTGAAGACCAATTAATCTAATAAACATTTTCAAAATAAACAGTTGATTGAATCAACTTCATTCCATCAGTAAATTCGTTAACTAATTTTAATTACTTCTTACCATTAGATTTATATAATTAATCTAATAATATTTCTTAACTGTTTGCTTTAAAATAATTATCCTAATTATTCACTCCAGGATAATTACAGCTTCAAAACTTATTTAAATATCAAATAATCGTTTATATTTATTTTATAAAAACGAACTATAAAATACCAGTTTTTAATAGAACTTCTATTACAGTTTAAAACTTCGCTTTAATTATAAAAATATAATTTTTATAATTAACTTTGTTGATTTGCCTGACGGCCAATCAATTTCTTAACCAAATGATGGATTTATGGCCAGTTGCTGCCACTTCCTTAATCGATATCGTTTATTGATTTAATCAATATCCATATAGGGTTTCAAATGTCATTTGTGTTCAAACAGTGCATATATAAATAATATAAACAAACAGTACATATAAATTGTAACACCCCGTATTTTCTGTTAACGTTAGAGTAACGAATCAAAGAATAATTAGTTTCAAATGCGAGAGTTAAGGGAAACGGGTTATGCCATTGCATTCGTCTCGGAATTCTGCTTGAGATAGAGTCCGAGTTTGCGTAAAACGGACAACGTATGAAGGAGATATGGACGGACGAAGTTAAGCAGAAAAGCAGAACAAAGAAGAAGAAGAAAAGGAATGCACTGGCGCACTTGGGAAGTGAGCCAGTACAAAAATTGCACTGGTGCACCTGCCAAGTGCGCCTAGGCCGAGTTGAGAGCGTACATAGCTTTCTGGTGTGTTCTGATCCATATTGTGAGTCATTGCTGAGTCCTTTCTGACTACTTGCTGAGTCATTAGGGCTGAGGTGTCACCCTATTCTGACTGAATGGTAGTGGTTAACTCTAGGATCATCTGACGGCTCTAATTAAATTGAAATTCTATATAAACAACCCAATGCTCAACCTAAAATCTCACAAAAATAATCCTAGAACTGTCATGCCATCAATAGAGAACTTGGAGTAGCCGTCACCGCTTTCGATTCAAAGACAAGATAAAAACCTGAATCAAAATCAAATTAAGAGTAATCAAATTCAACGATCTACATCAAAGGCGAGCTTACCAACTTCAGAAATCAAGAATTCCTTTTTAGTTTGTAAGTTGGTTATTACGTAGATTTAAACGTTCTTTCAAATGAATCATGACATTTTGTAATTCGAATATAGAATGATGCTTATGTATAAGATAAATAAAGGTTGATTCTCATTTATCTTAATTACTATTGCGATTGATCATGTCTATATGCTTATGGTGATGAACATACCATATTTTATATATTGGGATCTATTATGATTGGGAAATGAACGTATTATGCCAACTGAATGGTGAAACATGTCATGTTATAATTTGGTGGTTACTAGCTAGTTTATGATCTAAAGCACATGCTTACATGTTAGATCAACATTCATGTATATTTAGAACCATGTTAAGTTGAATCTATTTATGTTGCAAGATTGGATTTGTAGCTCTCTTATGTTTTAACACATAAGTTATTATGCTAAGTTGTGATTTAAATATGTTTATAGTAGCTTTCTTATGTTTTGACATACATAAGTTAATATGCTAAGTTGTGGTTTAAAATTGTGTTTATATGTTAAACCTCCATGCTAGACCAATATCAAGTTTACATGATAATTAGATCCTACTTAGTCACAAGTTCCCCTTTACATGACAAGTTTAATTTGTGTAAGTTCTATGTAAATTCATATGCTATGATTCATGTTAATCGGATCTAAATTTTGCAAGTTCATTATCCTATGACAAACCCATATGTCATATATTTTTATGCTGTTAAAATATTTCATGTTCTTCGCTTTTCCCTTTTGTGGTTATAAGTTAGGCTAAAATATCGAGTCTAACATTCCTTATAATTTTGCGAACGTACAAACGGGGGATATCGTTGGGTAAGCATGAAATTACATGTAATTGGCATGTTTGGCGCATGCCAATGATTAGTGGCATTTATATGGCATAATTTTTATATACCAAAGATTATGAACATGATTTAGGGGGAAAGAGGGCCATGCCAATAATTGATTTATAATTTACATATAAATATGAAGGATAAACATGAAAATTACATGGTATAGATTAGTTCATGAAATGGTATATTTAGTATACCATTAATTGTGAGCATAATTAAAAGGATAATCATGACATAATTAAATTGGGAATAATTTACATATGGAATTTGTTATAAATAAGAAATATGTAAATTGTAGAAAAGATGATTATGCCTAACCCGAGGTTAGATTGAGTTGTGGTGTAAAACTGCCCGGAACCGCCCGGCTGTCTAGTGACCACAACAATACCTATCTAATGTGAGAGGTTAGGGCATTGAGCCCAATAAGAACCCGAGGTTAGACTGAGTTGCGGTGTAAAACTGCCCGGAACCGACCGGCACATCCAGTGACCGCAACAATATCTGCCTAATGTGAGTGGTTGGTGCTTTAATGAATAAATTAATGCTAAGACAAGAGTGGAATGGTAGGGTTAAGTAAATTTAGAACACTTAATCATAATAACATGTTAACTAGGCAAGTGGGTGAGGTTAAGTAAATTTAGAACACTTAACTGTAATAACATGTTAACTAGGCAAGTGGGTGAAGTTAAGTAAATTTAGAACACTTAACCGTAATAACAAGTTAACTAGGAAAGTGGGTGAGGTTAAGTAAAATTATAACACTTAACCGTTACAACATGTTAATTAGACAAGTGGGTGAGGTTAAGTAAATTTAGAACACTTAACCGTTGTAACATGTTAATTAAGCAGATGATAGGGTTAAGTTAACTAAGGTAACACTTAACCAAAATATATAATGACATGTGGTGGGGTTAAGTAATACAAGAGGAAAACACTTAACCAATTATATAACATGATGTATGGGAAGGGTTAAGTTAACACGAGAGGGCAACACTTAACCAATATAACATGATTTGAGGTAGGGTCAAGTCAACATCAGAAGGAAGAACTTAACCAACATGACGTGACAGGTGGATGGGTTAAGTTAACTTGAATTGATTAATGACACTTGACAAATATAACTTGATGAGCGAATGGGGTTAAGTTAAATGGGAAATACTTAACCAATATAACCTGATGAATGAACATGGTTAAGTTAATAAGTCACACTTAACCAATCCAACATGATAAGTAAGAAAGGTTAAGTTAATAAGAACCACTTAACCAACATGACATGACAAGTAGGAGGGTTAAGTACATATCGGGTTGGTGGGTAATATTAGTAAATTGTTACAACCCGGAATTTTGGGGTAAATTTTAAAATTTATTTTAACTAATTTTAATGAGTTTTTGATATTTAAAATAATTTATTTAAAATAATAATGATTAAAAATTGATTTAAATTGAAGTTAGAGTGAATAATTTAATTTTAATTATAAAAAGAGTTAGAAATAGCACGGTAGTTTGAAAAGTCAAACTTGAACTTTGACCGACCATACAGGATGCAAAATTTAACGGATTTTAGTGAAACAGAAAATATTGGAATCTATTTAAAAATATCTTTCTAACAAACCTGAAAAATTGAAATTTCATAGCGGGAATCAAAAGTTATGCCCAAATTAAGATTTAGAAAGGTCGCTATGAAATATATAAAGGTCAAAAATGCTACTTTTTGCATACGAAGGAATTTGAACTCGAAACCACTTCCATTGAGTTCAGAATGACGTTTCTGCATTGAAAAACTGTAAACACTTATATATTTCGAGTTTCGGAAATTATTTGTTTAAAAATGTAATTTTTAATATTTAATATATACGCCTTAAAAATAGCTATTTTTCATACGACCTCTGTTTTCGACGAAAACAATTTTGTTGGAACCGGAATGTGAAAATATGGTTAAGTTTAATTTTTCATAATTTTTACAATTAATATATAATTATAATTGATTTTTCAGTGTAAACGGACAATTTTTGACTTTAAAAATTCATTAAAAATTCATACTAGCTCAGAATTGAACGAAATTAATTTTTCTAGGTCCGCAGCATCAAAATATAGCTAAATATATTTTTCGGGAATTTTTGAAGTTAATTTGTGACCCAAGTGAATTTTCATGTACGGTTGAATAAAAAAATTAAAGGATTTATATTAAAAATAAATAAATAAACGCTGTAACCTTCGAAATTGGGCCTCGAAACATGTCCCATCGCGTTCAGAAGACGTCAAAACATTAAGATAAACAGTAAGCATGTCTAATTCTGAGTTCGGGCCAAATCGGACCTTAATGGGCTAATTAGTGAATATAATAATATAAATATACTCCTTAATCCCAACCCTAATCCTTCCCTACCAAAACTCAGCCGCCACTTCAGGTTTCATGGCCGAAACTTCCTCCCTCAATCTCTCTCTCCTCTCTACGAATTAGAAGACAAACTATATACCATTTCGAAGCTCTTCTCCTCCTCTACCATTCCATAAGGTGATGATCGGATTTAGGCAAGAGATTTGGCCGAACCCATCCCCTCAACCCGCGGCCAAACAGCCCCCACCGCCCCCTGTAGGCCCCACCGCACCCTCCACCACCTTGGGCGCATGTAGCCCTCTCCTTCCTCTCCGATGTGCCACACTCCTATCGTCTTCAAGCTTCACCAATCTCGAGTTAAATGGCAACCTAGTTTTGAAGGTTATGGGTTCAAAAATGAAAAAGGGGACGACTTGGAATGTTGAAGAGGAAAGTGGAGGGAGGTTGACTTTTTCAACCTTTAATTATTTAATTAATTTAAATTCAATTTTGTCCAATCTTAATTTAATGATATCTCACTCATACGAACTCCGATTCGAACGATTTCAGGTGCGCCACGATCCTGAGAATGAGATCTTCGCAGTGAAACTAATTAGACCTGATTCTGAAGAAGTCGAATTTTCGCCAAATTTTGGGTCTGAACCGCGCAGAACCCAGTAACGAGGTGAGAATTCTATTTTAAAATAACATTATTTATTCATTTATCCCACTGCAAAATTTATATTCATCTTATATAAAATTCACGTTATTGTTGTGTATATTTATTCGGTGATTGGTTGATGATTGCGATGAGTTATTGAACTGATTTGTGAAATTTCTTGATTTAAGAATAATATATGTATATATATATATATATATTTAGATTGTTTTTGATTGTGATATTAAAAAAAACATTTGTAATAGAAAACACAAATAGATTGTTGTGTAAAATTGAGATTGATGTATGTCGGTTGTAGTGAATTGTTAGATCGAAACATATGTCGTTCATTGAAATATTTAGTTAGATTAAAAATATCCATTAATTAATTAAGTATATATTAGCAAAATTCGTCTTTTCATATAGAAAGTGTATGTTAACAAAATTTCTCTTTTCATATGAAAAACGTATGTTAACAAAATTTGTGATTGTATGTAGAAAAGGTTATGTTATCAAAATATGTCATTTTATATAAAAAAAATTGTTACAAAAAAAAAATAACCTTTTGGTTAGAAACATGTTAGGAAAATAAAAATAACATTTTTATTAGAAATTTGGTATGTAAATAAAAAGATCACTTTACATAGAAATTACCTTTTATGTAATATATGACATTAGACATAGAAATTACATTTTATGTAAAATATGACATTAGAAATAGAAATTACATTTTATGCAAAATATGACGTTAGGAATAGTTAAACAACATTTATCATTTTTGTCTATTGAATTTGTTGGGAGGGTTTTATTGTCATTTTGTTCAAAATAAAAAGATCATATTTTTTTTAGCGTCGTTTTGTTTAAAATAAAAAGATTTGATTTTTAGTGTCGTTCTATTTCAACTAAAAAGAATAGATTTTAGCGTCAAAATTGCTTACGCTAAAAAGAACATATTTTCAGTGTGGATTGTTTCAATTAAAAAGAATGGGATTAAAAGATTGCCTTTTTATGTAATATTGTTGTTTTCACTAAAAAGCATTGACGACAAAAAAAGTTATCTTTTTATTTGTTTTATTGAAATGTTAGAAGTGATTTAACAAAAAAAAATATTCCCTTTATGTTAGAAATATGTCATTTGTTATTATAAATCTGTGTAAACAAATATATCACGGTTGTTTTGATTGAAAATAAATACCTCATGGTTGTTAAAATAATATAGTAGAAAAACAAATATATCATATTTGTTTTATTGAACCCAATATCTCATGTTTGATTAAGATGAAATGGTTGAAACCAAAATATCATTTTTGGTTAATTAGAGATTTGTTAGGAAATAACATTATCATTATTTTTTGTTTAGTTTACATAGAAAATGTTTACAAATAAAATATTCTGTTATAAGTTACTAGTACATATAGAAAAGATTAACAAATAAAATATATATTTATTTGTCACTAGAGTTCATAAGAAAGAGGTAGGGAAATAAAAGTGTTATGTTAGATGAAAATAAAATGTAAAGGGAAAAGGAAAAACCCAAAATTTCCATTTTGGTGAAGAAAAAGAATGAAAACCAAAATTTACATTTTGGTCAAAGAGTAGAAAAGAATACATTTTATTTAATGTAGTCAAAGAATAGAAAAGATTTCACTTTTCTATAAGGTAACAAATGAATGTAAATGGATGATTACATTTTATATGTAATCAAAGCAAAGTATTTAAAATTACATTTTTCAATGAAAATAAACATTTCATAGGAATTTATATTTTCCTATGTAAATAAAGAATGAAATGAAAATTTGTATTTTTAAAATGTGAATTTACACTGTATGATAAAAATTACATTTTTACATGTGATTTAGATATGAATGAGAATGGTAAATTAAAAATTAAATTCCTTTAAAATGTGAATTTACACTGCATGATAAAAATTACATTTTTATATGTAATTTATATATGAATTTACATCGCATGATAAAAATTACATTTTTATATGTAATTAAGGTATGAACTTGCATTGTAATAAAGATCACATTTTTATATGTAAACAAAAGTATAATTTATACCGCATAAATAAAAAATTACATTTTTATATGTAATTAGAAGAGAGAATTTGCACTGTAAATAGAATTCCATTTTTTTTTTATGTTAATTATGCCAATATAAAAGTATGTCATTTATGATAGTAGACAAAGTTAGAATTTATAGAGATTACCTTGTTAATTGTCAATGTGTTAAATTAAGAAGATTTTGGTTTCAAAATGTTATCAATTTTGAAATAAAGGAATGTTTTTATTTTATATTCAATTAATGAAATTAATTGACGTTGGTTTAGAAAGATTACATCTTTGGTGTTAATATATTAAAGTAAAAAGATATGGTTTTAAAATTATACATCTTGAAAAGATTTTTATTAGAAAATAATAAAAATAGGGAAAGTTACAATTTATATTAAGATATTCGAAATCAAGAGATTTTGAAATAAAGAATACCTTAAAATTAAGATTCTTTAATGGAAAGGATAATTTCAAATAATGACATGTTTTGAAAAAAAATTATAATTATCAATTATAATTGTGCTTGGACACGTGGTTAGGTTACATTTGTGGTAGAAGCCTGCCCGGACCCGACCGGCATATCCAGCAGCCACAAATGTTGAACCTAATGTGAGAGGTCCAAGTGCACAAATACGAAATGGGCCATGATACGAGGTTAAGCCCAACATGTGGGATAAGTATGTCCGGAACCGACCGGCGCATCCAGCATCCACAAGTTGTAGGTTTAATGTGAGGAGTCTAGCCCATTATAAAAATATAAAGGGATAAGATAATGAATTGGGCTATTAAATCCGTTTTAAAATAGTGACACTATTTTTTTTACCCAAACGAGTTTATCGATTTATTTTATCCAATTTATAATGAATATAAAAAGAGGAATAATTTCAAAATTAATATTTTGAAAATTAAAGTAAACATTATTGTGTGTTATGTTATATATCAAAATGTATGAAACCAAGTGCTCTTTACTTGTTATGATAATCACAATAATGAAATGTACGGAGGAATTATATTTATATAAATTATATATATATATATATATACGTATATATATATATAAATTAAAAGTAAATGAACCGAGCGGGGTAGTTCACATTTTAGAATTATACTTTTAAACGATTATACCGAAAGATCCGACCGTCGGATTTTCCCAAATCTGGAACCGTTAGGTTCGCCTTGGGAAGATCTTTCCAACGTTATAAATTATGTTAAATTCCAATGGTTAGATTTAGAGAAATGTGTAAAACAAATTTGGGTGAAAACAACACCAAGGTCGTTCTTTTGACTTGAAGCGTCGTTAAATGGAATTTAATTATTTTTATATAAATAAAAATAAAGGTTGATCGTTATAAATTAATATCAACGATATGAAATGATTTTTAAATATATATATATATGCGAGGATCATTTGAAAAGTCCGAGTTCAATCTCATTTCAAATGATCATACAACGATTGAAAGTCGAAGAGTTGAAGACGGTGATTGAAGACCAGCGATCTTCACATCGAATGGACGACAACTGCTGATGCCCGTGATTGGAGTAGCTACCTTGAAGGGGCTACAGTGGTGGTCGTCCGGACGTAGTGTTGATTAGTACGGATTAAGCTTTCGCTCAGACCCAGAGCATAAGCTTATAAATGAAATGTGTGTCTGACATTGTACTCCTTTATATTGTATTTATTGATTTTCTGTCGAATGTATGAATGTTTGGTGGCGGAGAATTTATTCTCTTGCTTAACACCCTTTCATATATTTCGGCAAAGGATTGGTAGTGTGATATGGAGTGACGATGTGGCATGCTAAGATGCATATGATCAAGGCTTTTGTTGAAAAGTAGGCCTTGTGGGATGATCAAAGCATAGCCTGTTTAGGCATACCTTTGTGTATAGCATGACTTCGCGAGCCTCACACACCGGCGAAGTCTAAAACGGGAGAAGGGAACGCAGGGAGTGCATCACGTTTCTTTCTAGCTATAAGTGGTGTTTGGGTTTTAACACGGCCCGACATTTTACTTATGTGGATGATGGAATGAGGCGCCTCGGATGATAGGTCCTATAGGATCGGGAAACGTGTGTTCAGGAATAACTAATCCACAACTCGTATGGTGGACCGGCCCTGCAGCTTTCCAAGGGTTCACTGCGGGGGATCCTGAGACATTAGCTAGAGTGTCTCGAATCGGTAAGGAGCTCCTCCCTAGCCTTGACTCATGATGGAAACCCAATTTCCAATACGACCTCGTGCGGATTTGATTGTATTACTAGTATGGAAGCATAGTATTATGGTATCTATGTGTCCTAGGATTGATACATTATGATTGAACTGTTTTTGAAACTTATATACACTAATAATAATATCAAATTTGTTTTTATCGTATCAAGCATTTTTGACCATTATAAGGTAAAACCTCATCCTCCGGTTTGCGTTGCATTGTGTGATGGGACTTGGGTCTTATGATGGTTTCATTTTTCTAAAAAGCATTGTGTTGTTTAACGATTTACTTAAGTTATGAACGGCAATCCATTGGAGTAAACCCGTTCCGCATTAGCGGCGTGGTCCTTGGATTTGCTTTATTACTATTAGTTAAATTAGTTAAGAATTCTCACACCAGTCCCATGACTGACCCGTTGTTTGTTTCCGCCTTTGCAAACTCGGGTGCCCTCTTTCCACATGGGAAGTCGAGTAGTTTGTCTACAGGTCCTTAACTCGAGCAGGATTCTGGATTGAAGCTTAAAGCTGTGTCCAGAGCATAGTTGTCTTCCGCTGTATCTATTTTATTGTTTCCACTGCAATGTATTATAATATTGTAATTTATCTTCCGCTGTAATTTTATTCAATGTACTCCGATATTCTATACTCTGATGTAACATTATTATGATGTTTATAAAAGTCTACTGTTGTGTTCTAATGTGTTGTATTTCCAAAGTTAAAGTATTCGTGGATTTCCAACCTTTTGGGTCAGACTTGTGTGGTTTATGGTCGATCCAAAGAGCGAGAATTTACGGGTCTTTACAGTTGGTATCAGAGCTTTGGTTAGCTCAAATCTTTGGGACACAACTCGTTAGAACTGAACAAAAGACTCATCAGAGATTGGATTAGTAATATCCAATTAGAATACTCATTAGAGATAGGATCAGCAGTATCCTAGAATGAGAAACTCATTAGAGATGGGGTTAGTAATGCCCTAGAATAAGTTGAGAGTGACAAGCTTATAATATACGTATTTTTAATTATAATCTATTTTAGAAAATATGATTTTTGAATATATAAAAGTTATAAATATTTAGAAAGCTAATCAACTAATTGATTGATGATTGTGTAGTGTAATTATTAGTTCAACTAATAAAATTATAGAAACCAATTGAAAAAAAATAAAAGATGAGTTAGTTAATTAAACACTTTTTAGCTTCATTCCTTTTCGAGGACGAAAAGTTTTTAAGTGAGGGAGACTGTAACAACCCGGAATTTTGGGGTAAATTTTAAAATTTATTTTAACTAATTTTAATGAGTTTTTGATATTTAAAATAATTTATTTAAAATAATAATGATTAAAAATTGATTTAAATTGAAGTTAGAATGAATAATTTAATTCTAATTATAAAAAGAGTTAGAAATAGCACGGTAGTTTGAAAAGTCAAACTTGAACTTTGACTGACCATACAGGATGCAAAATTTAACGGATTTTAGTGAAACAGAAAATATTGGAATCTATTTAAAAATATCTTTCTAACGAACCTGAAAAATTGAAATTTCATAGCGGGAATCAAAAGTTATGCCCAAATTAAGATTTAGAAAGGTCGCTATGAAATATATAAAGGTCAAAAATGCTACTTTTTGCATACGAAGGAATTTGAACTCGAAATCACTTCCATTGAGTTCAGAATGACGTTTCTGCATTGAAAAACTGTAAACACTTATACATTTCGAGTTTCGGAAATTATTTGTTTAAAAATGTAATTTTTAATATTTAATATATACGCCTTAAAAATAGCCATTTTTCAAACGACCTCCGTTTTCGACGAAACCACTTTTGTTGGAACCGGAATGTGAAAATATGGTTAAGTTTAATTTTTCATAATTTTTACAATTAATATATAATCAGAATTGATTTTTCAGTGTAAACGGACAATTTTTGACTTTAAAAATTCATTAAAAATTCATACGTGCTCAGAATTCAACGAAATTAATTTTTATAGGTCCGCAACTTCAAAACATAGCTAAATATATTTTTCGGGAATTTTTGAAGTTAATTTGTGATCCAGGTGAATTTTCATGTACGGTTAAATAAAAAAATTAAAGGATTTATATTAAAAATAAATAAATTCTGTAACCTTCGAAATTGGGCCTCGAAACATGTCCCATCGCGTTCAGAAGACGTCAAAACATTAAGATAGACAATAAGCATGTCTAATTCTGAGTTCGGGCCAAATCGGACCTTAATGGGCTAATTAGTGAATATTATAATATAAAATATACTCCTTAATCTCAACCCTAATCCTTCCCTACCAAAACTCAGCCGCCACTTCAGGTTTCATGGCCTAGAATGGCCGAAACTTCCTCCCTCAATCTCTCCCTCCTCTCTACGAATTAGAAGACAAACTATATACCATTTCGAAGCTCTTCTCCTCCTCCTCTACCATTCCATAAGGTGATGATCGGATTTAGGCAAGAGATTTGGCCGAACCCATCCCCTCAACCTGCGGCCAAACAGCCCCCACCGCCCCCTGTAGGCCCCACCGCACCCTCCACCACCTAGGGCGCATGTAGCCCTCTCCTTCCTCTCCGATGTGCCACACTCCAATCGTCTTCAAGCTACACCAATCTCGAGTTAAATGGCAACCTAGTTTTGAAGGTTATGGGTTCAAAAATGAAAAAAGGGACGGCTTGGAACGTTGAAGAGGAAAGTGGAGGGAGGTTGACTTTTTCAACCTTTAATTATTTAATTAATTTAAATTCAATTTTGTCCAATCTTAATTTAACGATATCTCACTCATACGAACTCCGATTCGAACGATTTCAGGTGCGCCACGATCCTGAGAACGAGATCTTCGCAGTGAAACTAACTAGACCTGATTCTGAAGAAGTCGAATTTTTGCCAAATTTTGGGTCTGAACCGCGCAGAACCCAGTAACGAGGTGAGAATTCTATTTTAAAATAACATTATTTATTCATTTATCCCACTGCAAAATTTATATTCATCTTATATAAAATTCACGTTATTGTTGTGTATATTTATTCGGTGATTGGTTGATGATTGCGATGAGTTATTGAACTGATTTGTGAAATTTCTTGATTTAAGAATAATATATGTGTATATATATATATATTTAGATTGTTTTTTATTGTGATATTAAAAAAAAACATTTGTAATAGAAAACACATATAGATTGTTGTGTAAAATTGAGATCGAAACATATGTCGTTCACTGAAATATTTAGTTAGATTAAAAATATCCACTAGTTAATTAAGTATATATTAGCAAAATTCGTCTTTTCATATAGAAAGTGTATGTTAACAAAATTTCTCTTTTCATATGGAAAACGTATGTTAACAAAATTTGTGATTGTATGTAGAAAAGGTTATGTTATCAAAATTTGTCATTTTATATAAAAAAAATATTACAAAAAAAAACCTTTTGGTTAGAAACATGTTAGGAAAATAAAAATAACATTTTTATTAGAAATTTGGTATGTAAATAAAAAGATCACTTTACATAGAAATTACCTTTTATGTAAAATATGACATTAGACATAGAAATTATATTTTATGTAAAATATGACATTAGAAATAGAAATTACATTTTTTGCAAAATATGACGTTAGGAATAGTTAAACAACATTTATCATTTTTGTCTATTGAATTTGTTAGGAGGGTTTTATTGTCGTTTTGTTCAAAATAAAAAGATCATATTTTTTTTTTAGCATCGTTTTGTTCAAAATAAAAAGATTTGATTTTTAGTGTCGTTCTGTTTCAACTAAAAAGAATAGATTTTAGCGTCAAAATTGCTTACGCTAAAAAGAACATATTTTTAGTGTGGATTGTTTCAATTAAAACGAATGGGATTAAAAGATTGCATTTTTATGTAATATTGTTGTTTTCATTAAAAAGCATTGACGACAAACAAAGTTATCTTTTTATTTGTTTTGTTGAAATGTTAGAAGTGATTTAACAAAAAAAATCCCTTTATGTTAGAAATATGTCATTTGTTATTATAAATCTGTGTAAACAAATATATCACGGTTGTTTTGATTGAAAATAAATACCTCATGGTTGTTAAGATAATATATTTGAAAAACAAATATATCATATTTGTTTTATTGAACCCAATATCTCATGTTTGATTAAGATGAAATGGTTGAAACCAAAATATCATTTTTGGTTAATTAGAGATTTGTTAGGAAATAACATTATCATTTTATTTTATTTTTTGTTTAGTTTACATAGAAAATGTTTACAAATAAAATATTCTGTTATAAGTTACTAGTACATATAGAAAAGATTAACAAATAAAATATATATTTATTTGTCACTAGAGTTCATAAGAAAGAGGTAGGGAAATAAAAGTGTTATGTTAGATGAAATAAAATGTAAAGGGAAAAGGAAAAACCCAAAATTTCCATTTTGGTGAAGAAAAAGAATGAAAACCAAAATTTACATTTTGGTCTAAGAGTAGAAAAGAATACATTTTATTTAATGTAGTCAAAGAATAGAAAAGATTTCACTTTTCTTTAAGGTAACAAATGAATATAAATGGATGATTACATTTTATATGTAATCAAAGCAAAGTATTTAAAATTACATTTTTCAGTGTAAATAAAGATTTCATAGGAATTTATATTTTCCTATGTAAATAAAGAATGAAATGAAAATTTGCATTTTTAAAATGTGAATTTACACTGTATGATAAAAATTACAATTTTACATGTGATTTAGATATGAATGAGAATGGTAAATTAAAAATTACATTCCTTTAAAATGTGAATTTACACTGTATGATAAAAATTACATTTTTATATGTAATTTATATATGAATTTCCATCGCGTGATAAAAATTACATTTTTATATGTAATTAAGGTATGAACTTGCATTGTAATAAAGATCACATTTTTATATGTAAACAAAAGTATAATTTATACCACATAAATAAAAAATTACATTTTTATATGTAATTAGAAGAGAGAATTTGCACTGTAAATAGAATTCCATTTTTTTTATGTCAATTATGTCAATATAAAAGTATTTCAATTATGATAGTAGACAAAGTTAGAATTTAAAGAGATTACCTTGTTAATTGTCAATGTGTTAAATTAAGAAGATTTTGGTTCCAAAATGGTATCAATTTTGAAATAAAGGAATGTTTTTTATTTTATATTCAATTAATTAAATTTATTGACGTTGGTTTAGAAAGATTACATCTTTGGTGTCAACATATTAAAGTAAAAAGATATGGTTTTAAAATTGTACATCTTGAAAAGATTTTTATTAGAAAATCATAAAAATAGGGAAAGTTACAATTTATATTAAGATACTTGAAATAAAGAGATTTTGAAATAAAGAATAACTTAAAATTAAGATTCTTTAATGGGGAGGATAATTTCAAATAATGACATGTTTTGAAAAAAAAAAAATTATAATTATAAATTATAATTGTGCTTGGACACGAGGTTAGGTTACATTTGTGGTAGAAACCTGCCCGGACCCGACCGGCATATCCAGCAGCCACAAATGTTGAACCTAATGTGAGAGGTCCAAGTGCACAAATACGAAACCGGCCATGACACGAGGTTAAGCCCAACTTGTGGGATAAGTCTACCCGGAACCGACCGGCACATCCAGCATCCACAAGTTGTAGGTTTAATGTGAGGAGTCTAGCCCATTATAAAAATATAAAGGGATAAGATAATGAATTGGGCTATTAAATCCGTTTTAAAATAGTGACACTATTTTTATTTACCCAAACGAGTTTATCGATTTATTTTATCCAATTTATAATGAATATAAAAAGAGGAATAATTTCAAAATGAATATTTTGAAAATTAAAGTAAACATTATTGTGTGTTATGTTATATATCAAAATGTATGAAACCAAGTGCTCTTTACTTGTTATGATAATCACAATAATGAAATGGACGGAGGAATAATATTTATATAAATTATATATATATATGTATATATATATATATATAAATTAAAAATGAATCGAGCGGGGTAGTTCACATTTTAGAATTGTACTTTTAAACGATCATGCCGAAAGATCCGACGGTCGGATTATCCCAAATCTGTAACCGTTAGGTTCGCCTTGGGTAGATCTTTCCAACGTTATAAATTATGTTAAATTCCAACAGTTAGATTTAGAGAAATGTGTAAAACAAATTTGGGTGAAAACAGCACCAAGGTCGTTCTTTTGACTTGAAGCGTCGTTAAATGGAATTTAATTATTTTTATATAAATAAAAATAAAGGTTGATCGTTATAAATTAATATCAACGATATGAAATGATTTTTAAATATATATATATATGCGAGGATCATTTGAAAAGTCCGAGTTCAATCTCATTTCAAATGATCATACGACGATTGAAAGTCGAAGAGTTGAAGACGGTGATTGAAGACCGGCGATCTTCACATCGAATGGACGACAACTGCTGATGCCCGTGACTGGAGTAGCTACCTTGAAGGGGCTACAGTGGTGGCCGTCCGGACGTAGTGTTGATTAGTATGGATTTGGCTTTCGCTCAGACCCAGAGCATAAGCTTATAAATGGAATGTGTGTCTGATATTGTACTCCTTTATATTGTATTTATTGATTTTCTGTCGAATGTTTGGTGGCGGAGAATTTATTCTCTTGCTTAACACCCTTTTATATATTTCGGCAAAGGATTGGTAGTGTGATATGGAGTGATGATGTGGCATGCTAAGATGCATATGATCAAGGCTTTTGTTGAAAAGCAGGCCTTGTGGGATGATCAAAGCATTGCCTGTTTAGGCATAGCTTTGTGTATAGCGTGACTTCGCGAGCCTCACACACCGGCGGAGTCTAAAACGGGAGAAGGGAACGCAGGGAGAGAAGCATGTTTCTTTCTAGCTAGAAGTCGTGTTTGGGTTTTAACACGGCCCGACATTTTACTTATGTGGATGATGGAATGAGGCGCCTCGGATGATAGGTCCTATAGGACCGGGAAACGTGTGTTCAGGAATAACTAATCCACAACTCGTATGGTGGACCGGCCCTACAGCTTTCCAAGGGTTCACTGCGGGGGATCCTGAGACATTAGCTAGAGTGTCTCGAATCAGTAAGGAGCTCCTCCCTAGCCTTGACTCATGATGGAAACCCAATTTCCAATACGACCTCGTGCGGATTTGATTGTATTACTAGTATGAAAGCATAGTATTATGGTTTCTATGTGTCCTAGGATTGATACATTATGATTGAACTGTTTTTGAAACTTATATACACTAATAATAATATCAAATTCGTTTTTATCGTATCAAGCATTTTTGACCATTATAAGGTAAAACCGTATCCTCCGGTTTGCGTTGCATTGTGTGATGGGACTTGGGTCTTATGATGGTTTCATTTTTCTAAAAAGCATTGCGTTGTTTAACGATTTACTTTAAGTTATGCATGACAATCCATTGGAGTAAACCCGTTCCGCATTAGCGGCGTGGTCCTTGGATTTGCTTTATTACTATTAGTTAAATTAGTTAAGAATTCTCACACCAGTCCCATGACTGACCCGTTGTTTGTTTCTACCTTTGCAAACTCGGGTGCCCTCTTTCCACATGGGAAGTCGAGTAGTTTGTCTACAGGTCCTTAACTCGAGCAGGATTCTGGATTGAAGCTTAAAGCTGTGTCCAGAGCATAGTTGTCTTCTACTGTATCTATTTTATTGTTTCCGCTGCAATGTATTATAATATTGTAATTTATCTTCCGCTGTAATTTTATTCAATGTACTCTGATATTCTGTACTCTGATGTAACATTATTACGATGTTTATAAAAGTCTACTGTTGTGTTATAATGTGTTGTATTTCCAAAGTTAAAGTATTCGTGGATTTCCAACCTTTTGGGTCAGACTTGTGTGGTTTATGGTCAATCCAAAGAGCGGGAATTTATGGGTCTTTACATAAATATAGGCCCACAAAACTTAACCATTATATAAACATGCTTGAATCCGTGGGAAGGTTAAGTACATGTTGGGTTGGTGGGTAATATTATTAAATATAGGCCCACAAGACTTAACCATTATATAAACATGCTTGAATCCATGGGAAGGTTAAGTACATGTCGGGTTGGTGGGTAATATTAGTAAATATAGGCCCACAAAACTTAACCATTATATAAACATTCTTGAATCGGTGGGAAGGTTAAGTACATATCGGGTTGGTGGGTAATATTAGTAAATATAGGCCCACAAACTTAAGCAGTAGGAAAACCCTAGTAACGGGGACCCATTTCAGCAGTAACCCACATAGATGTATCACGGTACCCTGAGCTAGGCAGGGTGTGGCACGGTTACTGGGCTGATTATAAGCGGTCGAAATAGCGGCTGGGGGTACGTCAGTGTAGGTTCCGGCAGACTACGAGCGTGCACGTACTCCGGAGTGGAAAAAGCAGGCACTGGGTACCAGTAGTTTTACACTGTGCATTCTTGAATCGTGTCGGGGTCGCTATCATAAGGATTGATACACCTTATGGTGGGACCAACATAGGGTAGCTACACGCAAGAGAGGGCCAACTGACACAGACACATGGCAAGTTAACACAGGCAGGGAGTCGATCGATAGGGTAGTAAGGGTACATCTAACGTATTCATGGCAATTGGCATGATTGAGGTGGAATTCTCAAATATAGATGTACACCTGAAGGCTACCACAACTGCGGGGATTGGGATCGTATTATCATTTTATACAGATTACTAGTTGGGACACTAGTTAGGTCGTGCAGAGATTATAGTAATGGGTGCGATCACATGTTCAACCTACCTTGTCTTATATTAGGGTATTGTCCTATGTTCTGTTACTCCTGTCATGATCCCTTTTCCTTGTTTAAATGCTATTAATCACTGAACTTACCAGACTTATTGTCTGACCTGTTTTCTCTCGTCTTCTTTTCTTTCGTTCCCCCCAGGTAGTCAGGGAGGGAATAGCTCAGGTTTGTTTGGATCATTACTCATTCCAAGCTTAAAGACTCTTTGACGTGTTTCCTTGGACTCTCTCTTCTACTGCTATGGCTGGATCATGCTTTATTTGGGGAAATCATTTTATGCTTCTTTATTTTTGTCAAACAAGACAGGATACTTTGGTATTTGTTAGCCTACTTTGTGAAATAGGCTACACAAAGCTAAAGGATCAAGTATTAGAGAATAATCTGCCTAGAAACCGGATCAGATCGGAGGTAGTCAGGGAAAAACAAAGCTAGACAAAGCGAGGAAAGACAGAACTCGAACCGGTCCGGATCAGATATGATGCTTCGATCCAAACCCCATTACCTGGCCTATCCGACCCGAGCACATAACGAAAGCTGCTTCATTCCCATGTTCTCCTAAAGATGCGGAGCGGTTACGCGCATGATTGCCCACGTTCTCCCACTCGCTTGATGCGTTATCACCATCTGGAGAGCTCCGAACCCGCATCTCCAGGGATGGATGCCACGTACCTCCGATCCGAACCCATTTCTGGGAGAATTTGCACCTATAAATAGACCTCTAAGGCTTACTTGAAGGGATCTTTTCGGCACTCTAAGAATTTGAGTATCTTTGAGAACTGAATTCCAGCACTCCCAGACAATCCAAATCATCATTCAAAGTGTATTTTGAGATAACTGAGTGAATGTACATGAAAAGTGAGTGAGATTGAGTGAATATCTTATTGTATTTTCATCTACATCATCAAGCAAAGTGATATAAAGTGGACGAGGCTCTTTAACGCCGAACCACAGTAAATCCTGTGTCTCTTTTCTGTTTTTGATCTCATTTTATTGTAATTTTAGTCAATTTGGGTGTTATAACCATTTTTTGGTCTAACATTTTGGTGCTTTCACTGAGAACAATTTGAATTCTCTGTTTTTCTGGATTATCGTTCTACTTTTTGGACCGTTGATTTCAAAGAAGTTAATCCCCAATATCCGACGCTTTTAAGTACTTGTTGGTTGATTGTTGAAGAATTATGGCCAAAGGAAAAGGCAAGGAAGTTCAAAACAGTCGAGGGAACGAAGTTGGTGAAGATCAGCAAAATCCGGTCGTGACGAGGTCTCGTGGGCAAAGTTCAGGAGCGGATCGGACTGGCTTAGGAAATCCGAACCGATCGCAGAGGGAGAGCTCCGATCCGAACCGAGTAGAAGATGTTGAAGAGGTGCGCTCCCCCGACCCGAACCGACCCGGCCAAGTCACCTTGCTCTGATCCGATCCGACTCTAGGTGATGCTGGAACCTCTACTCGAGCCCCTCCAAATGCTCCGACTCCAGCCACCAGGATCAATGACCAGATCAATCCAAGGAGATTTTTCGCGCCTTCTCGACATGCTTGAGAGCACTAGGGAGGCTATGAAAATCCACGAGCGCACCAGTCTTATGATGCAAGAGAATATGAGAATCATGAGTAGGGAAATTGGCGAGCTCCGCAGGCAGAGAACCCCTTCCCCAGTTCACCACACTGCAATGGACCAGTCTTCTTCTTCTGAGGAAGAATGGCCTCGTGAAAGAAGGCCGCTCGAACGACCTCAGAATTTGGAACAAATGACTTTCGGATCTCTGGGATCCCGCGAAGACGCTGCTCGCGTGCTAGGACCCTATGACCCGAGCTTGAGAGAGCCTATGCTATTACCAATGTGAGGATCCCAATTTTTGCCTAGAGATCCTAACCTCACCAACCCCACTCAGGGACAAATGCTTCAGCCCCTTCCTCTCGAGATCGACCGGGAACGTAGGGAGCAAAGCATAGTAGAAGCCGCTAGAAGAAGGAGGGTATCCCCTGATCAGGAGCCCAGAGGAAACCCGAACATCAGAGCCAGGGAGCCTGAACGGCCCTTGACCAATGTTGATGTATGGGCTATGGTACGCCACATCATGTCTGAGAGTCGAAACTACACCAATGAAGATTGTGGTATTGAGCGAAGCCATACTCCTTTTACTGATGACATTCTTGACTTTCAGTTCCCTCGACGTTTTAATTTGCCGTAGATGGACATATATAACGGGAGAACTAACCCGGGACAACATCTGATGCGATACGCATGGCTTATGAATGCTGCAGCTGCCCCTGACGCTGTGAAGTGTAAAGCTTTCCCGATTTACTTAAAAGACGTAGCGTTACTATGGTTTACCCGACTTCCTCCTCGATCGAAATCGAATTTCAAAGAACTAAGTGAACGTTTTATGAATCAATTCTGACTTCACACCCGAAAGTCTAAGAATGTTATCGAATTATCGAGAATTAAGCAAGCGTTGGGTGAGTCCTTGAAGTCGTATCTAGACCATTTCAATTTAGCTGTAACAGAAGTCAGCGACCCGCATGAGCCTACCATCTTGATGGCCTTAATGGAAGGAGTTGATCCTGATTCGGAGTTTGGAGATTATCTTTCTGGGAAGCCGCCTCCCACTAGAGAGTTGTTTTATGAGAAGGCCAATATTTAGTTAAGACGGGAGTAAGCAAGGGAAAACAGAAAGAGGAAGTCCGGAGCGGCCTCAAAAGAAGCTGTTCAGAGTAATGTTGCCGTAAAGCAGTCTGGAGAAAGCTCTGGGAAAGTCGAGGTGAATGTTGGAAACAAGAAAGGAAACAATAATAATGGAAACGGGGGCAATATCAACCGTAATGGGAATGGTAATAGGAGAAACAGGAACCGAGGAAGTAATTCTGACAGAAGACCCCGGTTCCAGACCTTTGAAAACTATTCACCATTGAATGATACGTTAGAGAACATTTATTTGGGCAAGTATAATGTTTTGCAATACAAAAAACCGCCGCCACGAGATTCGACAGAGAAAGAAATCGCTACCGGAAAATTTTGTTTATTTCACGGAACTCACGGACATTCAACGAACGAATGTCGACACTTGAGAGATGTGGTTGAGAACTTGTTGCGTGAAGGTAAGTTGGATGAGTATAAGGCTGTCCCAAGGGACAGGGGGCAAGGAGGACAGGCCCCAAACCAGAATCAGTCTGCTCCCAAGCCTACAGCACAACAAAAAGGCAAAGAGATTGTCATTAACACCATAGTAGGTGGACTCCATCCGGCTATCCACAGTTTCAGAGCAATGGACCAATACGTTAATGCAGTTAAGCACATAGATGTGGACGAGTGCGATGATTTGGAAGATGTCACCACTGTGAAACAACAGAAGACGATGTTCGATGATGTAGTGTTCCATAGCAGAGAGGACACTGGAATCCAAACACCTACCGAAGATCCGTTGGTTATTACCACTACCATTGGGCCGGCACTGGTTCATAAGGTACTAGTGGACAATGGAAGCTCTGTCAACATTTTGTTTAAGAAGTCGTTTGATCAGATGAGACTCGAGTCTGGAGATTTGAAGCCCTGTGGAGGTTGGATCCGAGGCTTCAATGGGGCATTGACAGCTCCAATGGGGTATATAGAATTACCCGTAACATTGGGACAAGGGGATCGTCGAAGAGTACGAATGCTTCAGTTCGTAGTGCTAGATATAGAATCGCCCTACAACGCATTTTTAGGAAGGCCTGCCCTTGCAGAGTTCAGGGCTTGTATTGCGCCGTGGTGCTTATTGCTAAAGTTCCCAACTGAAGCCGGAATAGGAGTAATGAGGGGAGATCAAGTCTCCGGACGAGCTTGCTATATTGCTGAATTAAAAATGCTGATGAAGGGACTCAACATTGAGACTAAAAATACTTCACCTCCTCCAAAGGAGGGTTTGGCGTAGCAATTAGAGGGATCAGCCCCGAAGGAGTTGCCCAAGGGAATGCCTGAAGACCTGGATCCCAGAGAAGATGAGTAACCTGAGGATAGAAAGGCAACTCCTAACGAAACGACAGTGGATATACCCATTGATGAAGCTGATCCAGCAAAAGTTTTGAAGATTGGATCCCAGTTGGATCCGCACCGAGTCAAAGAACTGGCTAACTTTTTGAAGGCAAACCTGGATGTGTTTGCCTGGACCCACGCTGACATGTGTGGGATATCACCCTCCATCATAAGTCTTCGCTGAGTATAAACCCGAAACACCCGCCTGTAAAGCAAAAGAGACGCGTGTTGGGCCCAGAGAGGTCGGCAGCTCTGAAAGAAGAAGTGGAGAAGCTGAAGGAAAATGGATTTATTAGAGATTCGACATATCCCGACTGGATATCGAATCCTGTTTTGGTAAAGAAGTCAAACGGAAAGTGGCGAACGTGTATTGATTTTTCAGACTTGAACAAAGCCTGCCCGAAAGATAGCTTCCCACTCCCCAGAATAGACCAGCTTGTGGATTCGATGGCGGGACATGAACTTCTTTCTTTTATGGACGCATATTCCGGATACAACTAGATTCCCGTGCATGTGCCCGATCAAGAGCACACGAGCTTCATTACAAATTTGGGGTTGTATTGCTATGTGGTCATGCCGTTCGGATTGAAAAATGCTGGAGCTACCTACCAACGCTTGGTGAACAGGATGTTTTATAACCAAATAGGGAAGACTATGGAGGTTTACGTGGACGATATGCTTGTCAAATTGAGACAATCCGCTAGCCATACGCAAGACTTGGCAGAGATGTTCGGTATCCTGCGAAAGTATCGGATGAAGCTTAATCCTTTGAAGTGCTCGTTTGGGGTGGCATCTAGAAAGTTTCTAGGTTTCATCGTGAGCTCTCAAGGAATTGAAATTAATCCCAGTCAAATAGAAGCGAAAAGGAACATTGAGGAACCACGAAGAATCAAAGATGTCCAAAGTCTTGCGGGGAAAGTGGCTGCATTGAGTAGATTTATCTCCAAAGCAACAGACAAATGCGTCCAGTTTTTTGACTTGATAAAAAGGGGAAAGAAAATTTTTGAATGGACTCCGGACTGTGTTGAGGCCTTTCGAAATCTACAGGATTTACTAGAGAGACCACCGATTTTGTCAAAGCCAGTGGATCATGAAGAGCTGTTTGTTTATCTAGCAGTATCGGCTCACGCTGTTAGCACTGCCTTGGTCCGGGAAGAAGACAAGGTGCAAAGGCCGGTATGTTACGTAAGTAAGAAATTGGCGGCTGCAGAACGTAACTACCCAAGGATTGAGAAGCTTGCTTACAGCCTTCTGATCGCCTCCCGAAAACTTCGCCATTATTTTCAAGCTCATCCAATAACCATATACACTGATCAGCCTCTGAGACAGGTATTGCAAAGACCTGAAGCATCAGGATGGTTGATCAAGCGGAATATTGAATTAAGTCAGTTTGATTTAAACTTTCAGCCACGGAGATCGATCAGGGGGCAAGCTCTGGCTGACTTTATAGCAGAGTTCACAATTCCGGAGGAAGAGACGATCAATGACAAGGTGGTCAAATCAGAGGAGGAATTAAAATTAGATCCATGGAAGTTATACATAGACGGAGCCAAGAACGACCGAAGGTCCGGAGCTGGAGTCGTCCTAGTTACTCCTGAAGGACGATCGTTATATTATGCTTTGCGACTAGAATTTTCAGCGACCAATAATGACTTTGAATATGAAGCCCTGATTGCTGGGCTAAAACTTGCTAAGGAACTCGGAATAAAGGCATTGGATATATTCTGCAATTCCAAAATAGTCGTCTGCCAAGTGCGAAAGGAGTTTGTGGCCCGGGGACCTCGACTTATTACCTATCTTGGAAAAGTGAAGGAGCTGTTGAGAAACCCGGAACAGTATAACATAACGCATATCCCAAGAGCTAAAAACCAGAAGGCAGACCGGCTAGCGAAGGTGGCAAGTTCCGACAATCCGGAGGAAACCGAAATGGTTCCAATTGAGATGTTGGGATCGCCAAGCTTTGAGTTAATGGAGATTGAATTAGCTTTCGAAGCAGAACTGGAGAGGGAGTCGTGGATGACCCCAGTCAAGAATTTCCTTGGAAATGGAGTACTCCCGCCAAAGAAGAGTGAGAGGTGAGCCATAGTTCGCAAAGCTACCAGATACATCCTTCAAGATGATACCCTTTATCGGCAAGGATTTCTATGCCCCTGTTACGATGTATAGCGCATGACGACATCAAGCGTGTACTAAGGGAAGTACACGAAGGTGAGTGTGGAGATCATACGAAGGGTCAGACTTTAGCAAAAAAGGTATTGCGGTATGGGTATTTCTGGCCCACTATTAATAAAGATGCAGCTGATTACTCACGACGCTGCGACAAATGCCCGAGGTTCGCCAAGATCCCCAGAGCACCACCGACCCAGCTCAAGTCGATGGTGAGTCCGTGGCCGTTTGCCATGTGGGGAATTGACATCATCGGAGTTCTACTGATTGCCAAAGGAAGAGCGAAGTATGCAATAGTCGTCGTGGACTATTTTACGGAGTGGGTGGAAGCTGAGCCCTTAACCAAAATCACAGCGAGAAAGGTGATAAGTTTTGTGGTTAGAAATATCATATGCCGATTTGGGATTCCATGGACCATCATAACAGATAATGAACCCAGTTCAATGGTGCCGAACTCAGAAATTTCTGCCAGAAATACAAGATCGACAAGCGGTACACTGCAGTCACCCATCCACAGTCGAATGGGCAAGTAGAAGCAATAAATAAAGTCATAAAGTCCATCCTCAAGAAGCGGTTGGAGCGTGCAAAAGCAAAAAGGGTGGATGAATTGCCCTTGGCTCTGTGGGCATATCGAACAACGTTTAAGACAGTTACCGGTCATACTCCTTTCTCTCTCTCATTTGGCTCAAAAGCGGTAATCCCGATAGAGCTTAAAGTTCCCTCTCACAGGGTGATATATTATGACCCAATGACGAATCGGGCACTCCTCCTCGAGTCCCTTGATGAAATCGAAGAGAAAAGGGACGAGGCAGACTTGCGTGCGTCAAGACATCGACGTCAGATGGCACGCTATTATGACAAGAAAGTTCATTTTAGAACCTTTGAACCAGGAGATTTGGTGCTAAAGCGAGTTTTTCCATCCCTTCCTCATCTCGGTCCAAAGTGGGAAGGACCATTCGTCGTCCAACGGAAACTTGAGACAGGAGCTTTCAAGTTAACGACTGTAGATGGCGAAGAAGTGCCTAGGGCTTGGAATGCCCAACACTTGATGCGATATTTGAATTAGGGATGTTGTATTTTCTTTTGTTTTTCTTATGAACCCTGTAAAAAGGCACGACTTGCCTTAGAAAAGTCTGTTGATGCGAACAAAGGACTATAAAGTGTATGTAGGCTACGACTTAGCCGAACCACTATAAAAATATCGTGTGCCATTTACTCTCCTGCATTATTTATATCTTCAACTATTATTCTATTGTGACTGTGGAATACAAGATGTTAAATTAAAATCTGGAAAGTTGGAGATGGCTTATATGCAGGAACAAACACAATAAGACATAAAAGAATGGGAAGACGACATTCTTAACTCTAACTCTCAAGAATTGAGAGAGAGTATAAAGGACGGGAAGACGACGTCCTCTAAGGCGTGAAGGTGCACCCAGATGAGAGACCGCCTCAGCAAGAACTCTAACCTGAATATAAGATAGGAGAGTATAAAAGATGCCAAAAAAGAACAGACATCAATGACGAAAGGAATGTGACCCCGTTAGAGAATCGGGGACATTCGGACTTTCTAATTTAATCTTGAATAGTTTTTCAAGATTGACTGGGGGCATATATGTACACACATATTCCCCTCCACTATGACTCCATTGCACAACTTTAGTAGAAAATGCATTTGTATTTTTACATAAGTACTGAGCTAACTACTAATAGGCATTGCAGGAAATGAATTATTTTTATTCATTTACAAACGTACGAGTTTGTACAGGAAAACATGCAAAAAGAAGATGCGAGGGCCACACTCGCTGCAACAATTGTGGGCCGATTAAATGCTAAAATAAAGCAAAACACTTCATCACTTAGACGTTGAAGTGGACCTGGATTTTTTAGCAGCCTTCTGAGCATCCTTCGCCTCTCTTTCAGCATCAGTTAAAACTGGCCTTGGTTTTTTCCTCCCTGAGACTGAAGTGCTGGAATCCGTTGATTTTTTCCCGGGAGTTGGAATGCTGGAATCAAGAGAAGACTTTTTAGCAAGTTCTTCTGTAATAGATCTAGTCGAAAGCTTAACAACTAACCTTGATCCAGCATCCACTACTGCGAGAGGCTTAAGGCTTTCGGGGTCTAGGTCTTCAACTTTACGCTGCATACGTTTGTCTTGTTCAGCTTTCAAGGCAGCTAAAGTGATGTCATCAACACTTTTTGACTCCCCAACTATAGCCACCTCAGGGTCTTCCTCATGTCCCTCATTTCCACTGTCATCCTTTAAGGCGTCTATCATCTCGCCACCGTGACGAGCGTCAGCCTTACCCTTGTCTCCTCCAGCCTTCTCCGCTGACTTTGCTTCGGCAGTGGTTCCCTGAGGCACGTCTGCCTTCTCGGATGGTTCAGCACCTGCGGAATGAGAAGCAACAGTTATCAACTCGGGAGAAAATAAAGGGTCCTTCATCGATTGTCCAACTATGCGATGGAAAGTGGAGACAGCTTTGACGAATTGAGGTGAAAAGGTAGAAATACCTTCCGATGATTTCTTAGCTGGAGTAGCTACCGTCTCTGAAACCGACTCAGGAATGGGAGATAAAAGAGATGCCTGAGGGATCGCCGGGTTTTCGGGGTCATATCCCTCTACTTCAGAAGTTTCAGCAGCAGTGGAAGAAGAACCAGCCTCCAAGATGTCCTTTTGTTTAGCCTTCCGCTTTTCCTCCTCCATGGCAGCAGCAATTAGGCGACGCCCCTCAGCTAGACTTGCCGGCTCGTCATCTCTTAGATATTTTTCCATGAGTTTGTCCTCGTCGATGGAATCTACCTTGAGTTCTTCTTTCTCCCATTCAACAATTTTGCTCCACACATGGACCAAGGTAGTCGGATAATCATCGATCCAAGAGATGTTTCGGTGACGGATTATATGTGCAAAAAATTCGATCAGTAATTCACCAAAGCCCTGCATATCCTCCTGGGCCTCTGCTAGCTGCTTGCGGGACTCTTCGGCCGACTTGATGACACTTTCAACATTACCCTCCGCCAGGGCAGCCCTATTCTCGGCCTCCATCAACTTGGAAGCCAAGTCAACATTTTTCTTCTCCAATTCAGCATTCTTCTTCACTAACTCGGCCTTTTCTCGCTCAAGGTCAGCATAAGCAAGTCGCATTTTGGCAGCATCTTACTTGGTGTCTTCTACTTGCTTTTTCAGCTCCAAACGCTCTTGAGTATGGGACTCGAGCAAGTCATGATAGCGTTTTTGTAGATCTTCAAATTGTTGCTTGAAGCTAGCAGCATCCCGTTAAGCGATAGCAAGTTGGGCCTGTGTATCCTCAAGGTCTTTCCCTAAATTTTTCAAGGCCTTTGCGTCATCTTCTGCGGTCTTCTACATCGAGTTAGTATTCGTGATTAGATTTCGGATGATTCTGGAAAGGTTACGCGAATACTTGAACATCTCTGAATATTGTTTCTCGACCGCGTCAATTTTTGCTTTGGCCTCGTCTGCCCACCTCGAGGAAATAGGCTCAAGAGCAGGTAAGAAAGTCAAGTTTTCAAAGTAGTGTTCGGGAAACTGCTCCTCCAGATACGCCCTCTTAACTGCAGTTTCAGCATCCAACGGTGGAGGTGCAGGGAATGTCAGGTCTGTATCCTTATGTGTGGAGGGCTCAATGGCCTCCTCACCCTTTCTAGGCCGCTTAGCAAGAATCTTGCGTTTGCTTCGCGAGTCGGTATCTCTAGGCGGGCTCCTTTCCCTACTACGTTTTTCTTGGGAAGAAATTGGTCCTTTGACTGTGACGCGTCATCTCCTCGACGACTTTGGTAGCCCTTATACCGCTCTGGATCTGACCGAACGGGAGAGCAAGAGAGCGAGGTCCGCAACTGATAAGAATCATAAGGCCTTCTATCCTCCCTACCACGGCTTTCGCGACGATCATGCTCAACATCATGAGGGGGTCTGGTCATGCTGCGGCGTAGTTTCCTGATGTCATGGTGGGCACGAGACATTGTACCTGCACAACAATGTAAGTGGAATTCAGAACCAGTATTCTCATAAGAAGTAAGTGTTGTGAAGTGGAGTGCTATTGTGTTAAGTGCATCCTAAGTGGTGTCCCCCCTCCGACAAACCAGAGTCTGAAGCCGAGCCAGTGCGAGTGGGCTCTTTGGCCTTAACAGGAGTAGTCTCCTCTGAAGATGTAAAAACTAAAGGATTTGTGCCAAAATCCTCGGAAGTGTAGATAGTTTCAGGTAAGGGGAGATCTCCCAAACCCTGGAATATAGGGTTATCAGTAGTAGGGGCATCTCCTTGAGAAGCGTCTACTGGCGGTCCTGTAGGAGACACTGATTTTTCAGGAGAAATAGCATCCCCACGGGTGATGTATCCTTCTTGGTGCTTTTCAGGTATGTTAGCCAACTCATCGTCTTGAGTCGAACTTGGAGAAGGTGAAGTTCGAAGTGGCATGGTGGGGCCTTTCGAGCTCTCGCCCATTTCTGGAATTACATCCACTGGAGGGATATATACATATGGACCTGACCCGTGACCTATGCTACGAGTAATGGATAGCTGCCCATGGTGATGAAGATATTCGTCCTTGAGGACCTCGTCGATAGTTAGAAATTTTTGGTCACCATTGAGAAGCTGATGCATCCGATCAAAATACACTTGATCCGATATTTGTTTTGGATTATCAACTTCAAACAAAAAGAAAACGGATTAATGCGGTGGCGTGGACATTCAGAGTTGAGGTTTAGAAAACCAGTGCCTTACTCGATTTTGTCCATCTCCTAGCACTCCCCGGCTGTTGCCTTATATAAAACCATTCCAGCTTGAAGTTGCCGGCCTTGCAGCTGAATGGTGCCGAAATTATCTTTCTTTTTGGGACAGACTCGAAGTAAGAGAAAGAAGGAGTTTCTCGAGTCCGATGCTTGAAGTTATAAAAGAAATGAACATCATCAAAAGTGAGCTCTGTGCCTAAGATCTCACGATATGCTACATATAAGGTATATAGGTAAGCGTAGGAGTTGGGATGCAGCTGCATGGGGGAAATCCGCATCTGTCTTAGAAAGTCGATGACAAAAGGTGAAAACGGTGGAATAGCTCCAACCATGCACATCAATCGGGTGATTGCCATAAATCCCTCCGGAGGATTATGAGGACGGTTAGTCTTCGATAGCACCAGGGTATCCTTTTTCAGTATCCCGTGCTTTAAGCGTATTCGAGTAAGTCTGTCGTCGTCAAACGTCGATTCAACAGAATCTTGAGGTGATTCCAATATGATGGCAGATTCAAATTCGTCAGGAGCTCGATTATCTCCAACCCCTCCTTCCTCTTCATAGCCCAGGGAAATCTCACTGTCAGAAGGCGTTTCGCTGTTATGCGCCTCTACTTCATAATCTGATCCCTCGTCGTCCCATTCATGGTCTGAGGAAAAAGATATGTCGTCAAGAGTAACTTTATTGGATGTCTCTGGGATCTCTTTCTAGTCTGCCAGTCTAGAAGAATGTCTTTCGGCCATGATCACTAAACTATCAAAGAAGTAATAGCAGAAGTTAGAGTAAATTAGCCCGTGTCCCCCTGTGCACATGTGTGAACTAAAGTGTGTACGGTGTATGCAGGAAATGTAAAGTGAACACTTGAAAGCGTAATGTAAAGTTCTGACGAAGCGATGATGTTCAGAACAGTTCTCGACGTTTGTTTATGATTCGTAAGGCACTATCCTAACTGTCCATTAAGTTGGAAGATCATGTCAAGAATTGAATGGGCTAGTCAAGCAAGTTCTTAAGTGTTAAATTAGATTGTTTTCTTCGGTTCGGTTCGGATGTGTGCTTTGGGATCGGATCGGAGAGTAAGGCCTCATCTTAGCTGAGAATCAGTGTCGGTGTCCAGGGATAAAAATCGGATCGGTTCGGAGGAGGACTTCTGAAACGGTCCGGATCAGATTAAGCAGTCATCCCCTTTTACTTCCTTTGTTTCAATTCCCGATTCGATCGGCTAAGGAGATTCCTGTCCTCCTCTTTGTCTACAAGTCCGACCCGATCCGATTGAGTAAGCCCGGCTTCTCTCCATGATTCTTTACCCCAATCCGATCCGATTTTGTGAATTTCTCTTCCCTTTCTTCTTCACCCGAACCGATCCCCTGCAACTGTCACCCGAACCGATCCCCTGCAACCTCCTTCTTCTTCCTCTTTTTCAAACCTGGAACCTAATTTCGTATTCATGGCCCTAATCAAGATTAAGTTTTCATTGGTTTTATCCCATATGGCGAGTCCTAATTCCATCTTCCCAATGCCTCGAAGTGGCGACTGAGCCACCAACGACGATGATGAGGGAAGAGGAGGCTGTGCTAGCAAACCGAACCAAAGCCATGCCCAAATCGATCAAACCAACTGTAAATCATAATCGAAACCGATCATAACCAAGAAAATCAAGTTTAAAACCCACTTACGAGAGCGATTTGATGATTAATAAAGAGGATTTTGGAGTTTCAAAAAGTTAGGGTTTCTGTGTTCAGTCGGCTGAGAAAAAAGCAAATAAAAAGAAAGCGAGGAAGAAAGAAAAGGATGATAAGCTTATATAAATCGATGGTGACTACTCGTATTCCTACCCGCTTTTCTCGTTCGGACCGGGGTGAAAGCCTACAAGCATATTTTGGCCTGTTGGCCTAATACCAAGACAAAACAAAAGGGAATTTGACTGGATCGAACCGAACCAAATTAGATCAAAAACAATGACTCGGCAGACAAATTAAAGAGCAAAAAGAGAAATAAGGAAAGGAATTACCTGGAGGGACCGCTGGAAATCAAGAAGAATCTTCAAACTCGTTAAAAAATAAAGAAAGTAATCTACACATTACGTGATATATATATATATATATAAACGTCAAGAGATGCGACTGTCTGAAGCAATATATCCCCATACATCAACGGAAACAACTTCTCAGCGACAAAAATTCAAAGACCAATGAGCAGATAACATCAAAGCACGCTTCGTCTTCAACAGAAGCATTCTTTGAGGGGAAAAAAATGTTAGCCTACTTTGTGAAATAGGCTACACAAAGCTAAAGGATCAAGTATTAGAGAATAATCTGCCTAGAAACCGGATCGGATCGGAGGTAGTCAGGGAAAAACAAAGCTAGACAAAGCGAGGAAAGACAGTATGATGCTCCGATCCGAACCCCATTACCTGGCCTATCGACCCGAGCATAGAACGAAAGCTGCTTCATTCCCATGTTCTCCTAAAGATGCGGAGCGGTTACGCGCATGATTGCCCATGTTCTCCCACTCGCTTGATGCGCTGTCACCATCTGGAGAGCTCCGAAACCACATCTCCAGGGATGGATGCTACGTACCTCCGATCCGAACCCGTTTCTGGGAGAATTTGCACCTATAAATAGACCTCTAAGGCTTACTTGAAGGGATCTTTTCGACACTCTAAGAATTTGAGTATCTTTGAGAACCGAATTCCAGCACTCCAAAACAATCCAAATCATCATTCAAAGTGTAGTTTGAGATAATTGAGTGAATGTACATGAAAAGTGAGTGAGATTGAGTGAATATCTTATTGTATTTTCATCTACATCATCAAGCAAAGTGATATAAAGTGGACGTAGGCTCTTTAACGCCGAACCACTATAAATCATGTGTCTCTTTTCTGTTTTTGATCTCATTTTATTGTAATTTTAGTCAATTTGGGTGTTAGAACCACTTTTTGGTCTAATAGTACTGTAAAACAATCTTTGTACAAGCTGTTTATCAATGAAATAAAGTTTATTTATTTGCCGCTGCTTTATTTGTCTGTCTTGTAATTTTTCTGCACCTTGTACTAAAAATGCTACACCGAAGTTAAGGCATTCCCTTTGTGAGTGACCTTAACGGAGGTGGGGTGTTTCACTTGGTATCAGAGCTGAAGGTTACCGAATCAGATAAAATATTTGAAAAATTATTATCAATGGTTTTAAAAGAAGCATTTTCAAAAGAAAAGTTTTGTTTTAAAGGCATATTCCCCAAAGCCATATGCACTATCTTTTGACCCTCTGCTCGAATCCTTGTTTCCTTCTTTCTTGAGTCTCCGGGGCTCCTGGCTTTCTCGGGAGGTAACCTCATCGCGGCATGGTTCCGTAGGATTGATGAGACTGCGACACCTGACAAAGGGCAAATAAGCGCCCAACTTCCATCTATAGCCGCAGTAGTTTCACTTATGGCTAATTTTCTTTTGAGCTTTGTAGGATTTTTTTTCCGTGCGATGGAGGCAGCTTCAAGAGACTTGTCGACAAGTTACACAAGGATGGCAAAGGTGAAAATGAGGGAGTTTGGCTAAGGAACGCAACCCAAGGATGAAGAACCCATGGATATGGACTTGGTTCACAAAGGAGGGGAGGAAAGAATAGTAAAACAAAAGGAAGTATCTTTATTTTGGTATAACGGGTCGTATAATTAAGGGCAAGGGAAAGAACAGGGGACAGGATTTTCTGGAAGGCAAGTGCATGCTCTCACCGCCAGCATACCTGAGAGAGAGGCAGTAAGATTTCTGTTGAAAGATTTTTTTCCTTTTTGATTATCCTGTTAGTACTCCTTCTGATTTTAGCACTTCACATTTGTATATATCTGCTTCCATAGTTGAGTCTCAGCACCCTAGATATTGTATAGTAGAGGATCCCATTATAGTCTCAAATCCAATTGCTGGTTCGGCCCATTTATCTTTGACTTGTGAGGATTTGATAATAGCAATATTTATGCTTATGTTTTTTGGGCTATGGGTTGATTCTAGGCATTGATTGGTTAGCTAGTAATTGTGAAACAAGGGTAGTTAGCCTTTCGACTTGCCTTGGGAATACCATTGAGATTTCGTACGATCCTAAGGGATCAGTTTGTCTTAGTTACCTAGAATCACTTTATTTATCTATCGATGATTTCCGATCCGTTGGAGTAGTCCATGAGTACGCAAGATGTTTTGATTAGGGTAGGGGTTTACCCCCTAAAATTTGAGATAGACTTCCGGATGTATCTAGATGACACTGCAAAGCCAGTTATGCGATCAACGATAATTCTGGAGCAAGATTGGCGAGGATAGCCAGAGTCGGTAAAGTGCTCAATTGTTTGGTTGTTTTGTTAGTATCAACTCACATAGATCGTCCAAATTCGGAGGGGGTATCCCTTGGGTGCTTGTTTTATATTGGTTTAGGCCTTTGGGGCTTGTACTTGAGGGATGTCGAGTTCGACTAGGATGGTTTGCGTGAGAAATAAATGGTTGGGGCTGGCACCCTAAGTTAGACTGACCTTAAGAGAGGTAATAAGCACATAGTAACCATTAGCTTTAGACCCTCAGATTTGTAGCATGATGGATAAGCTAAGTATAGGAGAGACCTCTAATCATCTTAGGATACACACTTGATATCATGGTTAATATCTGTTTGTCTTGGAAAGATAGTTTGACTACACTGGATACCCTCTAGCATAGTAAGTGATCGAAGGCCTATCTTTACTAGTGGATTTTGGAAATGGAGGTCAAGAAGCTTCGTAACCATGAAGTTAAGTTAGATAAGGTACAGTGGAGTGAAGCTCAAGAAGATGCGACTTAGAAGACTGAAGACTAGATACACGCATCTTACCCTTTTTGAGGGTATATCCTTGATTCCTCTTTTTCTGTAAAATCTATTTGCATGCTAGTCTTTAGCTTTTAAGTATATCCTCTCGGTCCAATCCTCAATCCTTAGGTAGAAGCCAATGGATGTAAACATGTGTTTGAGACATGTTATGTTTGGTGGATGCAAGTGGTTGCAAGTGTTTGCTAGTGGTCGCTCGTGGATGCATATACACACATTAGGCACTAGATCGGCTCAGTCACTTTCATATTGCATATGCATGAGTGAATTTTTATACATATGAATTGAAACTTGATGTGTTATCATATGGAAGTTGCATTTGTATGAATGATTGTGCACTCATGTAGAAGTTATAAAGTACGATTAGGAATAATTACATACATGATGGACTCATGGCACTGACATAATTTGCATTAAGGAGGTCAACTGAATCAGTAGACCACTTGATTTTGCATTAGATAAGGACATGTACACACGTTATACATATGATCATGAACCATTAGAAATATTTTAAGGACAATGGATGCCTGTGTTTGATGGTTGAGTAGATGGGTGATTGGATGGTAGGATATAAGTTCTTCTCGACTTGAAGATTTCGGGGACGAAATCCTTAAAGAAAGGGAGAATGTAACACCTCGTATTTTCTGTTAACGTTATAGTAAGTAATCAAAGAATAATTAATGTCAAATGCGAGAGTTAAGGGAAACGGGTTACGCCATTGCGTTTGTCTTGGAATTCTGCTTGAGATAGAGTCCGAGTTTGCGTAAAACGGACATCGTATGAAGGAGATATGGACGAACGAAGTTAAGCAGAAAACCAGATGAAAAAAGAAGAAAAAAAGGAATGCACCGGCACACTTGGGAAGTGCGCCTTTACAAAAATTGCACTGGCGCACCTGCCAAGTGCGCCCAGGTCGAGCTGAGAGCCTGCACAGCTTTCTGGTGTGTTCCGATCCATACTGTGAGTCATTGCTGAGTCCTTTCTGACTCCTTGCTGAGTCATTAGGGCTGTGGTGTCACCCTATCCTGACTGAATGGTTGTGGTTAACTCTAAGATCATCCAACGGCTCTAATTAAATTGAAATTCTATATAAACAACCTAAAGCTTAACCTAAAATCTCACAAAAATAATCCTGGAACTATCATGCCATCAATAGAGAACTTGGAGTAGCCGTCACCGCTTTCAATTCAAAGACAAGATAAAAACCTGAATCAAAATCAAATTAAGAGTAATCAAATTCAATGATCTACATCAAAGGCGAGCTTACCAACTTCAGAATTCAGATTTCAGAAATCAAGAATTCCTTTTCAGTTTATAAGTTGGTTATTACGTAGATTTAAACGTTCTTTCAAATGAACCATGACATGTTGTAATTCGAATATAGAATGATGCTTATGTATAAGATAAATAAAGTTTGATTCTCATTTATCTTAAATTACCATTGCAATTGATCATGTCTATATGCTTGTGTGATGAACATACCATATTTTATATATTGGGATCTATTATGATTGGGAAATGAACGTATTATGCCAACTGAATGGTGAAACATGTCATGTTATAATTTGGTGGTTACTTGCAAGTTTATGATCTAAAGCACATGCTTACATGTTAGATCAACATTCATGTATATTTAGAACTATGTTAAGTTGAATCTATTTATGTTGCAAGATTGGCTTTGTAGCTCTCTTATGTTTTAACACATAAGTTATTATGCTAAGTTGTGATTTAAATACGTTTGTAGTAGCTTTCTTATGTTTTGACATACATAAGTTAATGTGCCAAGTTGTGGTTTAAAATTGTGTTTATATGTTAAACCTCCATGCTACACCTATATCAAGTTTACATGATAATTAGATCCAAATTAGTCACTAGTTCCCCTTTACATGACAAGTTTAATTTGTGTAAGTTCTATGTAAATTCATATGCTATGATTCATGTTAATCGGATCTAAATTTTGCAAGTTCATTATCCAATGCCAAACCTATATGTCACATATTTTTATCCTGTTAAAATATTTCATGTTCTTCGCTTTTTCCTTTTGTGGTTATAAGTTAGGCTAAAATATCGAGCCTAACATTTCTTGTAATTTTGCAAACATACAAACGGGGGATATCGTTGGGGGAAACATGAAATTATATGTAATTGGAATGTTTGGCACATGCCAATGATTAGTGGCATTTAAACGGCATAATTTTTATATACCAAAGATTATGAACATGATTTAGGGGGAAAGTGGGCCATGACAATAATTGATTTATAATTTACATATAAATATGAAGGATAAACATGAAAATTACATGGTATAGATTGGTTCATGAAATGGTATATTTAGTATACCATTAATTGTGAGCATAATTAAAAGGATAATTATGGCATAATTAAATTGGGAATAATTTACATATGGAAATTGTTATAAATAAGAAATATGTAAATTGTAGAAAAGATGATTATGCCTAACCCGAGGTTAGATTGAGTTGTGGTGTAAAACTGCCCGGAACCGCCCGGCTGTCCAGTGACCACAACAATACCTATCTAATGTGAGAGGTTAGGGCATTGAGCCCAATAAGAACCCGAGGTTAGACTGAGTTGCGGTGTAAAACTGCCCGGAACCGACCGGCACATCCAGTGACCGCAACAATACCTATCTAATGTGAGTGGTTGGTGCTTTAATGAATAAATTAATGCTAAGACAAGAGTGGAATGGTAGGGTTAAGTAAATTTAGAACACTTAACCGTAATAACATGTTAACTAAGCAAGTGGGTGAGGTTAAGTAAATTTAGAACACTTAACTGTAATAACATGTTAACTAGGCAAGTGGGTGAGGTTAAGTAAACTTAGAACACTTAACCGTAATAACATGTTAACTAGGCAAGTGGGTAAGGTTAAGTAAAATTAGAACA
Source organism: Allium sativum (assembly GCA_030737875.1). Lineage (NCBI taxonomy): Eukaryota > Viridiplantae > Streptophyta > Magnoliopsida > Asparagales > Amaryllidaceae > Allium > Allium sativum. Next base: position 212,184,181 of record CM060919.1, read on the forward strand.
CTTAACCGTTACAACATGTTAATTAGACAAGTGGGTGAGGTTAATTAAATTTAGAACACTTAACCGTTGTAACATGTTAATTAAGCAGATGATAGGGTTAAGTTAACTAAGGTTACACTTAACCAAAATATATAATGACATTTGGTGGGGTTAAGTAATACAAGAGGAAAACACTTAACTAATTATATAACATGGTGTATGGGAAGGGTTAAGTTAACACGAGAGGGCAACACTTAACCAATATAACATGATTTGAGGTAGGGTCAAGTCAACACTAGAAGGAAACACTTAACCAACATGACGTGACGGGTGGATGGGTTAAGTTAACTTGAATTGATTAATGACACTTGACCAATATAACTTGATGAGCGATTGGGGTTAAGTTAAATGGGAAATACTTAAACCAATATAACCTGATAAATGAACAGGGTTAAGTTAATAAGTCACACTTAACCAATCCAACATTGTAAGTGAGAAAGGTTAAGTTAATAAGAACCACTTAACCAACATGACATGACGAGTAGGAGGGTTAAGTACATATCGGGTTGGTGGGTAATATTAGTAAATATAGGCCCACAAAACTTAACCATTATATAAACATGCTTGAATCCGTGGGAAGGTTAAGTACATGTCGGGTTGGTGGGTAATATTAGTAAATATAGGCCCACAAAACTTAACCATTATATAAACATGCTTGAATCTGTGGGAAGGTTAAGTACATGTCGGGTTGGTCGGTAATATTAGTAAATATAGGCCCACAGAACTTAACCATTATATAAACATGCTTGAATCGGTGGGAATGTTAAGTACATATCGGGTTGGTGGGTAATATTAGTAAATATAGGCCCATAAACTTAACCAGTAGGAAAACCCTAGTAACGGGGACCCATTTCAACAGTAACCCACATAGATGTATCACGGTACCCTGAGCTAGGCAGGGTGGGGCACGATTACTGGGTTGAATATAAGCGGTCAACATAGCGGCTGGGGGTATGTCAGTGTAGGTTCCGACAGATTACGGGCATGCACGTACTCGGAGTGGAAAAAGCAGGCACTGGGTACAAGTAGTTTTACACTGTGCATTCTTGAATCGTGTCGGGGTCGCTATCATAAGGATTGATACACCTTATGGTGGGACTAGCACAGGGTAGCTACACGCAAGAGAGGGCCGATTGACACAGAGACATGGCAAGTTAACATAGGTAGGGAGCCGATAGATAGGGTAGTAAGGGTACATCTAACATATTCATGGAAATTGGGCTGATGAGGTGGAATTCTAAAATATAGATGTACACATGAAGGCTACCACAACTACGGGGATTGGGATCGTATTATCATTTTATACAGATTACTAGTTGAGACACTAGTTAGGTGGTGCAGAGATTATAGTAATGGGTGCGATCACATGTTTAACCTATCTTGTCTTATATTAGGGTATTGTCCTATGTTCCGTTACTCCTATCATGATCCCTTTTCCTTGTTTAAATGCTAGTAATCATTGAACTTACCAGACTTATTGTCTGACCCGTTTTCTCTTGTCTTCTTTTCTTCCGTTCCCCCCAAGGTAGTCAGAGAGGGACTAACTCAGGTTTGTTTGGACCGTTACTCTTTCCAAGCTTGAAGACTCTTTGACGTGTTTCCTTGGTTTCTCTCTTCTACTGCTATGGATGGCTCATGCTTTATTTGGGGAAATCATTTTATGCTTCTTTATTTTTGTTAAACATGACAGGATACTTTGGTATTGTAAAACAATCTTTGTACAAGCTGTTTATCAATGAAATAAAGTTTTATTTATTTGACGCTGCTTTATTTGTCTATCTTGTAATTTTTCTGCATCTTGTACTAAAAATGCTCCACCGAAGTTAAGGCATTCCCTTTGTGAGTGACCTTAACGGAGGTGGGGTGTTTCATAAATATTGTGGAATCCAGTTGGATTCCTCCAACCGGTTTCCTGCATCCATAGATGTTAGTCAACACAATTAACACTAATTCCATACTAGGGAAAATTATAATCGATGGAATCAGTATTCAATCCATGATGCGTACATATGCAACGATATGTATATTCAACCAATTTAATTGTAATCTACCTCAACGACCATCACACAGCATTCAACCACTATTTATCACTATTAAAATATGATTATAATATTTTGAAATAAAACAGAGTGAGTGAATTTACTCACCTTTGCGCGTTAACCGTTAAGTAACGATTTGCGTCCGCTGATTGCACCAGACGTTTTAATCTGATAGAAATTCAAACGTGCTCTCAATTGTTTCAAACCACTTCATGGATAATGGGTACCCATCATCAGTGTTATGTTCGAGTTTGCGAAAGTGGGATATCTATATATTTCCGTTGGTTGGTGTGAGAACCAAAACTAGATAGGGTTTATTGTTGTGAATTGGCATCAAAAATCTGATTTTTGACTATGTATTAAAGTTATTCGTTTGAAACGTTAATCGACTAATTGATTGATGGTTGCGTTGTTTGATTATTGGCTTGATTAATAAAAATAAGTTAACCCATTAATTGATTGATGGTTGCGTTGTTTGATTATTGGCTTGATTAATAAAAATAATTGGAATAATAAGACCAATAATAGAATGTAAGTTAAATTAGCCAAATCAAGTCAAATATTGAACTGAATTGAAAATTAATTGAAACTACATGCATATCCATGTATATACACTGAATAGGTCATAGCAAGAAACCTGGAGAAGAGGAATAAAATTGTATGCCCGACAAATAGGTATATGTTTACTAATTTATTGGGTTTGCATGATTTTACAAGCCGAATGGCTAGCCGCTTGGCTTTTTCATTTTCTTTTTTGAGATGAGAGGGCCTGTGTGGTGGTTTAGGGATTTTCCCAATGCTCCCTGTACAAAGGAGGTTATGGTGAAATTTTTCGAAAATTTAGGGTGTTGGCCAAATTTTTGAAAAATTAGAAAATTTTTAGAAACTGAAAAGTTGAGGAATGAAAGCTAGAATGAAAGTTGAGTTGATTAGTAAACAACTTTCAGCTCCGTTCCTTTTCGAGGATGAAAAGATTTTAAGTGGGGGAGATTGTAACAACCCGGAAAATCAGAACCAATTTAAAAAATCTTATTCTGGTAATTTTAATGGATTTTGAATATTTAAAATGAATTGTTTTAAATAATAACGAGAAAATTTAATATCGACGAAGTTAAAACAAATAAATTTATTTTAATTATAATTGAGCCTGAAATGGCGCGGTAGTTTGAAAATTCGATTTCTGATTTCAAATGAATATACAGAATTCGTTATAAGTCAGAATTGGACGAAACAAGAAATAATGGAATCTGTTTAATCATATCTTTCTAACGGATGTAAGAAACTGAATTTTCGTTTTATAAATTAAAAGTTACGTCCAGTTTAAAATTTAGAAAAGTCGTTGTGGAACTTATATATATTTTAATATATATAGCCCTTAAAAATAGCCATTTTGCAAACGACCTCCGTTTTCGACGAAACCACTATTGTTGGATCCGAAATGTCAAATTATTGCTAAATTCCAAAATTCATAATTTTTGGAGTTAATATGTGAGCGTAGCACAAGAAAACGTGTTTTAACTATTTCAATCAATTTGGATCGACCAGAAAATGGCCATTTTTCAAACGGTCTCCAAATTTGACGAAATTAGTTTTATTAGGACTATATCGTCAAAACAAAACTAGATTTATTTTTCTGGAATTTTTGGAGTCAGCAGGTGGCCCCAGTAAATTAAAATGTGCGTTCGAATATAAAATATAATGATTTATATTTTAAATTTAGTGAAAACTAATTGTAATAGTCGAATTAGCTTGTGAAACATATCCCATTGTGTCCGGACTAGGGGTATTTTGCTAGGGGCGACAGTCGTTGGGTTTGATTCGAAGATAGGAAGCAAAAACCACATTTTTGAATTAAAATAATAGAATATTAAATAATATTTATATACCCCATTCAAGGTAAAACCCCCAATTCCATTATTGCGTGGTCAACCATCGGGGAGCCGTCTCCTTCTCCCATCAAAGGCCGAAAAACTCCACCAAAAACTCCTCTAAAAATTCTCAATCCACTAATGGTCTTCACCAATTTCTTTCTGTAATATTCAAGGGGGGCAGCGCGATCTATGAATTGGACAGGCGAGATCAATTATAATTACATAAATCGAAAGATATTCATGCTCAAATAAGCAAATGTCGCACGCCGTTTTAAGCACCGCCGGACCACCGAGTTAGCTAGAAATTGGGGCGCAAGTGGAGCTCGAGATGGCCGACAACCGGGGGGGCTTCTGGTCTTGATCGAGCTTGGCGATGGTGGAGGAATTCCGAAGCCCTAGGTGTGAGACAGTGGGCTCGACGTGTTATGCTTCCTGAAGCTAAAACGATGAGTAAGGTAACGGTTTTTCTTCCGTTGTTATAAACGTTGTTAATTTATTAATTTAAATTAGTTATGTAATTAAACTATCCAATGATTTTTATTATAAAAATATGATTTAAAAATATAAATAGCCTGATTTAATAATAGAAGTAGCATTATTTTTGTAAATGAAGTTAACATTGTTTTAAAAAGAAAATGACACATTGTTTTGAAGATAAGATCAGCAAATGTTTTTGAAGATAAGATTAGCAAATTTTTTTGAAGATAAAATTAGCAAATGTTTTTGAAAATAAAATTAGCAAATGTTTTTTAAATAAAATTAGCAAATGTTTTTGAAATAAAATTAGCAATTGTTTTGAAGATAAATTGGCATTGTTTTAAACTAATAAATTAGCATTGTTTTAAATGTATACAATAGCATAGTCTTATAAAGGTGTTAGTTTTAATAAAATAACTATGATATAAAATTTAGATTTTTATATATATAACGAAGTGATAATAATTCGATTTTTATATGTATAACGAAGTGATAAATATTCGACTTATATATATATATAACGAAGTGATAAATATTCGATTTATATATATATATATATATATATAGTGAAGTGATAAAAATAAAAAATTTATTATGAAGTTAGCAAAATAAAAATGTGATTTTTATACATGAAGTTATATTATAAAAATGCGATTTTTAAAAATATAAACATTATATTAAAAATGTGATTTTTATTATGAACAGCATGAAAAAGATTGCGTTGGAATTTCGGACAAATCCAAACCGTCCCATAAAGACTAGCGGAGTGGATCCCAAAGGTGAGAACTTCACACCAAAATTATTTTTATACAGTTATTTATTTCATAACTGCATATATAAACTGTTCCCCACTATCCACAGACTATGGACGACTTGTTTGTTTGATTGTGTTGTGAAAATATGTTATGATGTGAAATGGATTGATATATATTCATGTGTTGAATAAAATAAAATATTCATGTGTTGAATAAAATAAAATATTCATGTGCTGAAATAAATATTTTATCGTTAAAAATATAATTTTTAATGTGTATATGAATAAAATAAATATTCATTTACAAATCGGACGATTGGTTTATGTACACCCATTTGACTGATATGGATTGGGACGATAAACTTTACACGTCGCCCAACTGCACAAATAAATTCTGTGTTTGTGCACTGAAACCCCACACGGGTGTTGGGATGATATTTGACGTACACTAATCCCAACTGTTTAGTTGTATGTCGACAAACTGTTGTAAGCGTTAAATATTAATGCTTATACAGTATGGAATGCACTCTGGATGATGGTTGATTGTTTATCATGGCTGCTGTATACATGTGTTGTATGAAATCCATATAAACAACATTATATGGTGATTGACTGTGTCTGATTCCAGTTCAGAAAGAAGGAATATTTTTGAAATAACGAATATTTTAAAATAGTATTCGGTAAAAGATCAAAATATGATTTTTGATGTCCGATTTGGGATGGACACGAAAATATTAAATATATAAAGCCATGTTGATTAGATATGCGCCATTTTGATGCAAACGATATTTATATCGATTTTATTCATTTTCATAATGAATATCGAAAAGGAAATAATTTCAAAATCGAATATTTTGAAAATATCATTATTTATATTATATTGATGTAGAATAATCAATTTTTGTTCAAAATTGAAAAAGAAATAGGAATCGATTTTAAAACAATTTATAAAATACATATTCAATTGAAATCGACGAAATATATATATTATATATATATTAAATGGCCTGAATAGAACGCGCAGTGCGGCGACTGTTCGCGAATTTCGACCATTGACTTCGAATTGATGCTACGGGAAATTTGACCGTCGGATTCTCCTAAAACCGGAACCGTTGGTTCGTATCGAAAGGAGATTTCCAACGAATATTAGAGATTTGAAATCTATTGGTTGGATTTGGAATTATGCCCAAATCAAATTTGGAAAAGGTCGTTGTAAGTGCAGTTCGACAACCATTTATGGAAATCGACCGTACAGGCCTTGATAAAATTATTAAAAATATTAATAATTTGTGTAAAATCATAATAAATGATTTGGAAAGAATTGGGATGAAAAATTCCACGTTTGTAAAGATAAAAATATATTTTATCGAAATGAACTAGTTTATAACTAGAATAATAATCCAATTATTTTTAGAAATAAATAAAATTAGATTTGAAATGGTTTTAATATAACCAGAATTTCCAATATATGAATTGGAATGGATTTGAATCGAAATTATCTTCGGAATATTTCGATATTGGATTCCGTGATTATATGGATATTATGGAGGAATTTGGAAGATATATATATCATTATTCCGATACGATATTTGTTGATTTCAGAATTTGATATTGAATATAAGCTGATATATTTTCTATTCAGAGCCTTGTATTTAATATCAAATGTGATTTTGGGTTTGTCATGAATGGTATCTTTGATAATACTGTTCTTAAACCCAATGGAGTCAAGAAAATTATAAACTAACTGGAGATTAGCTAAGTTGAATAGTTTCCTGGGTATTGATATGATGTTGGTTTCGGCATTCAGGATTAATACTTAGGGAATTGTTCTCTTACTAATTTACGGTTAGAGACTGATGGAATGTGATTTTAGGTTTATCGTGAACAATATTTTAAATGACATTGGTTCTTTAACCCAGTTAAAGATAAGATTAATTTCTTAGTTTTGAATAATCATTAATATTGATTTTTGGAAAGATTAAAACTAAGTGGAGTTTTAACGAATCTTTAATTAGATTGAAAATTGAATGTGATGATTAAAATTATCAATTCAAGAAAATGATTGAAAATGGAGTACCACCAGTTTTGCTCCAAACGATAGTTAAATCTTTAGATTTGAACGTGAAATGGTAATTAATTTTACCGATAACACTGTGGTGTTAGATATGGAGTATTACCAGTTTTTCTTCATGGGATGAATAGATTGGGATTGGGAAATAAAATAAATGATTACCTCGGTATGGTTCGCTAATACCGACTAGTTTGGATAAACCTTAATATGGTTTAAAATTATGAAAAGAATATTTGAATAAAATAATATTCTAGATTGGAATGAGGCGTATGATGTGTTTGTGTAACACTTCTTTATAAAATACGCGAGTTATTCGGAAAGACCGGGTTTATCCCATTCTGAATAAGTGATACGACGATAAGTCGAAGATGAAGACGGTGGTTGAAGACCAGAGATCTTCACATTGTTTGGATGATTACTGATGTCTTGATTGGGTTGTACAACCAAGACGAGGTAATAAGCGGTGATCGTCCAGACGCACTTGGAGATCGACGGATATGTGAGGGCCTCTCTCCTGTATTGGACATATGGGACGAGGAATAAGATGCCTCCGGTTTCGTACAAACCCAGAACGGACTTGTAAATGGAATGTGTGTCCGACATTGGATTTTATTCTGTGTTGATTGATCTCTATTAAATATACATCTGCCTGGTGAAGGAGAATTTATTCTCTTACTTCACCCTTCTCTGAGTCGTACGGGATCAGAGGTTGTATATCGATAGACATCAGTCGCATGGCGTAAATTGCCTGTGTGTCATGCCTGAGTGGCAAACGATCAAGGCTTCTGTTGAAAAGCAGAGTCTTGTGGTTGATGATCAAATCATAGCTTTAATATAGCGCCGATTTGTGTATAGCGTTAATTCGCGAGCTTCACACCCCGGTATGAACCAAAAATGGGATGAAGGACGGTAGGAGGATGGCACGTTTCCTTCTAGCTAGAGATAGTGTCACTGTTTAGCACGCCCTGACATTTTATAATTTTACCTATGTGGTTGATGGAATGTGAGGTGCCTCAGATATATCGGTCACTACGGTGTCGATGGATTTACGCCCCATAGGGCGAGGAAACGTGTGTTCATGCATAATAATCCACTTAACGTGTGGACCGGCCCTTGATTTTCCTAAGGGCTTGACAGAGTACTTGTCCCGAGGCTCGGGCTAGAGAGTCTCGAATTCGGTGAGGACGATCCCTTGCCTCGGTTCATAGATGGAAATCCAACTTCCAATACGTGACTTTGCGGTTTTAATTGTAGAACTAATATGGCGACATGATAGATGGTACCCATGTCGTCTATGATTGATACATTTATATTTAGAGTTGTTTTCTTCACTTATAGTAATAATAAAAGATTAAATTTCGCGTATCAAGCATTATTTGGCAATTATAAGGTAAAACCCTATCCTCCGGCTTGCGTTGCATTGTGTGATGGGACCTGGGTCTTATAATAGCTCCGTTTTCTTTAATTAGCATCACGCTGTTGTTTTATGCACTGGTATTCTTGGGAGGAAACCCGTTCTGTGTTATACGACATGGTCCCTTGATTTACCTAACTTTAAAATAAAGTTTAAATAACTGTTTTAGTTCTCACACCAGTCACATGACTGACCTAGAGTTTATTGTTTTAACCTAAACTCTGGGTGCCCCTATTTTCCACAGGGGCAGCTAGTAGTTGGGTTTTTGCAGATTTATATTCACAGGATCCTGGTTTACAACTGAAATGATATTCAGAAAGCTCTGTATCCGTGTATCTCTTTCAGTTGTGTTTTGTATTGTTTTCCGCTGCAGTAATGTATTTAAATCTCTGATATTTATCAAATGTATATTATTTATTCATACTATGTTATATTATTGTATTCTGATGGAATTGTTGTAATGACCAAAGAAATGTTCTTTTGTTTGTGTTCTGATTTGTCTTGTTCTCAATTCAATCTGGGCTTTCCTTTACGGGGAAGTTTGGTTCGTCTTAATGGGCTTCATATTCTAATCATGTTCGGCCCAAACCCGGTAGCCTGTAGCCATAGATGTTCCTTCATTTTCCCGACTCTTTTCCCAAATTTTAAAACTAACGCTTCCACTACTTCCCTTCTGAAATTTCCCATGTATTGCCTGTACATGGTGCTGCCTCCAGTATTGTCTCTGCCTTCTACAATTTGAATACCACTACCATACCTGTTCATGAAAGTTCACGTATCCTACTCCCGGTATATATCCTTCCACAGCAAACGTTCCTACCCATCACGCTTGTACACTCCACTAATCAAACTCCTTGCTTCACGCACTTGTTTACACCATCTACCTCATCGGTACTTACCCCAAACCACCCCTTTCATATTTGAATACAGCACCCCATACCCGATTTAATATTGTACTGTCCTTCAAACCATTTTTGACTTCACTACCGTGCTGTGCCTCTACTCATTTTACAACATAAAACATGCCCAGTAAAAATCACGCAAATTCCCATTCACGTCCCTAGCCCCTTCAAGTATTTTACCATCATCGGACTTCATGTCCGACTCCACCGAATTGCTCTTCCATATGCCACTTCAAAACCGCAACTCCTGTACACCGTTTCTCCACTTCCTTTCAGTTTCACTCCCCCATTTTTCACGTGTTACGCATAGAACTGACTTCTTCCTCCTCGTCCATGCAGCCCCTCTTCTTTCTCACGGTCCTTCCTTTTACCTTATGAAGCTTGTCTCCTTCCAAGTGTAGAAGCTTGACCTCCCATAAAAAGAACGCTACTTCTCCTGTAGCCTTAGAACGCACCACACTGCTATCAACTCTTCTATCCCTCCATAACTACACTCGTTCCTTCCTTTATTTTTTTCGTTGGAAGTAAGAGAAGTACGGAAGATGGAGAGGATCCCATAAGAACTGATATATATTTTCATTTTGACATTTTAGTGGAAGGATTTTTTTTACTCAGCAGCTTGCGTTTAAATATATTTTCCATTTTTCGTGGAGTATTGAAGATCAGTGTTTTCCATTTAGTGAAGAAGACCAAAATGAACAGCGGGGTTGGCAATTTATATACGTATATATAAAGATAATATCAAAGTCGCGTTGGATGGTACAACATAGGTGAATAGCTTTTGACTTAGTGTGTATTAGGGTACGGTCTACATAGGAATGGTTGCCATCACTTAATAACTGTAAGGCGTGGGATGGATTACCATGGGGCTTTGTCTTGAGAGGAGATGCGTTGCTTAGCAGCTAAGGTAGGCCTTTAGCCATGCTCTACAATGGGGTGTGGTAACTTAGATGAAAAGGAATTGGCTAGTTTAATTTTATTTATTTGATTTTTCTTCAGTACGAAGGAAGGAAGTAGCTCTCAGCTAAATTTGCCCATTTATATGTTTTTGCGTTACAATGTTTTTGCGTTACAATGTTTTTGCGTATCCCTTTTCATAGAATATCATTCGTTTACGAACAGTTATCGACAGAAATAAAAATACCAGTGTAATCAGCTATGTGTCACGATCCTAAAAATATAATAATATTGATAGATTAACTCATATTTTGAAACCCCAAAATACTGATACAAGGTGCAAATACTTCAAATAAAAAGTTTTGTATGTAATTAATTAAAAATTATAGTAAAATTCTAAAAATTAAATTATCACTACGTCTCAAAAGAATCTTGTTCAAATTCGAATCCAATATTTAAATATATTTAAATAACCGTTATGGCCAAAAACGAATATGCCGCTGCTTTTCTGAATATTCAATTTGGACCTAACTTCCCATTTACAATACGAAATCTTGGTCTTTCACTTACATTAGAAAAATACAGTTCAACAGATTCCAAAGTCTCTTGTTTCGAAGAAATCCGACTAATAATGGATCTTGTACACTAAATTGAAGTTCAGAACGTTAAATTACGAACTACCGCAATATTACGGGCTCGATTATATCTAACATATATTTTTATACGTTTAAATTTGTTTTAATTAATATATAAATCCACTTATATTATGAATTTAATATTTAAACTGATTTAAATATACAATACAAACTGATAAAAATGCGGGACGTTACATGAAAGGCTTCAACGTGGGCTAGGTGGATGGGGTCCGAACCACTATGGCGGCGATGGCGGGCGGATTTTCCTTTTGAACGAATGGGATTTATGATCGACGGTTTCCAGTGTAGAGGAAGGGGATTAACAGATGTAATTATAATTAATTATATAATTAATTATTCAAGTTGTGTAAGTAACGCGTTAATTATCATATCTTCTTCATACGAGGTCCAAATACGATGAAACGAGTTGCGTTGGATTCACAACGAAAAACTCTACAACATAGAACTGAATAGAAGCGATTTGTAGAAAATAAGAATTTGAGGCGAATTCAAATTCAAACAGTAATAAAATTTGGAAATAAAGAATGACGTAGTGGAACCCAATGTGAGATCTCCTTCTCACTGAATTATATTTTATCATGTTATTGTTTTCATGTATAAAAGTATACATAATTGCTAGTGTAGTTTTTTATCAGTTTTAATTATTATAAATTATATACGGTGCATATAAGCTCACCTCCCTCGTCCACAGGCGATGGACGATTTAATTGACTGTATTGTGATGCTGAGATGTTTAAAATATTAAAAATAATTTAATATTACTTTGTGGTAGTTGAGATTAAATCATAAATATCTATTTATAATTTTAAACAGTGAAAATTGGCTAATTAGAAAAATAATTCAAATCGAATTAGAACTGGTTAAATTTATTAACCAGTGATTATTTTGAATTGTCTGTTGTTGTTTGGAAACCCCACACGAGTCTGGGGGCGATAATTTTTCACATCTCCCCTGGATTTGATTATATGTCAATCGATTGATCAACAGACTGTGATGAGCATTATTTATTTATTTTAATGTTTATGCAGTGGTAAAATGCACTCTGGATGATGTTTGAATGTGTAATGACTATTTATCATTATTGTTGAATACAAGCGATGTACGAAATCCATATAACTGAAATTATATGTAACTGGTTGAGTGGCATTCCGATTCAGAAAGAACGAACATTTTAAAATAATGAATATTTTAAAATAATATTCAGGGAAAACAATCAAAATACGATTTGGATGTCCAATTTTGGAGGGTCACGAAAATATATAAAAATATATGAAGCCGGGTTAAGTACAAAAACGCCATTTTAACTCGAACGGGTTTATCGATTGATTTTATTCATTTGATAATGAATTCGAAAGGGAAATGGATTTCAAAACCAGATATTTTGAAAATATTATCATTTTAATATTATAGTGATATGGAATATTCAATTTTGATTTAAAATTGAAAACGAAGTTAAAAATCATTTTAAAATGAAATTATAAATATTTTATAAAATACGTTTTAAATAGAAATCGACGATATATATTATATATATAATAGCTTGAATAGAACGCGCCACGCAGCGACCATTCGCGAATTTCGACCATTAACTTCAAATTGATAATGGGAGATTCGACTGTCGGATTCTCCTAAAACCGAAAACGTTGGGTTCATATCTAAAAGAGCTTTCCAACGAATATAAGAGGCTTAAATTTGAACGGTTGGATTTCAAATTATGTCCGAATCAATTTCAGAAAAGGTCGCTATGGATGCAGTTCGGTGGCCGTTATTGGAAACTGACTGAAATGTCGATATTAAATTATTAAAAATATGAAAAAAATAGTGTAAAATCATAATAAATGATTTGGAAAGATTTTGGAAGAAAAATTCCAAGTTTGAAAAGATAAAAATATATTTTTATCGAAATGAACAAGTTATTAACTAGAATAATAATCCAATGGTTTTTAAATTAATAAATTGGATTGAAAAATGGGTTTTAAAATAACCAATATTTTCCATTGAATAAATTGGAATAGATTTGAATGGAAATAATCTTCGGAATATTTCGATATTGGATTCCGTAATTATACGGATATTGTTGAGGAAATTGGAAGATATATATATCGTTATTCCCAAAACGATATTTGTTGGTTTCATGATTTGATATTGAATATAAGCCGATGTAATTTCTATTCAGAGCCTTGTATTTGATATCAAATTAGATTTGGGTTTGTCGTGAATGGTGTCTTTATTAACACTGTTCTTAAAACCAGTTTAGAAAAGAATAAGTCTTTTAATTAAGATTTAAAGAAGTTTTCCAAATTAATTAATATTTAATTGGAATTGAATTAAGATTGGATTTTTAGATTTATCGTGAACGGTGTTTTAAATAACACTTGTTCTTTAACCTAATTAACTATGAAGTTATGATTTGGAATTTATAAATCTTTTAAATAAGATTAATGGAATTTTCCAAAGAAAAGTTTTCCAATTTAACATATTAAATTGGAATTGAATGGAATTCGATTTGGTAATAATCGAGATGAGCTTCTGTGAAGGAAGTGTGATGACCCCAAACTTCTGTAGAACGAAAGCAAGGATAATTGTTGGAATATAACATATTTACAATAACAACAGATCTCATATAATGGCATAACACATAAATCATTGCAATGGAAATGGAAATGTCATCAACATCAGAACATCAGAGTGGCATAGTTACAGGATACAACTTAGCATATAGAAAGTCTCAGCAAATAGAAATAAGTCTAAACTCCATCAAGTACATCATAGATAAATGATGTCTAAATGTCTCAAAGTAGAAATAAAAGATAAAAGAAAAGATCTCCGTCTTCCTTCCATAAGCATACTCCAATCCAACACATATCTAAAAGAACCTGAACCTGTCACTTGGCTGCCCGTGTGAAAAAGAGGGCACCCAAGTTTGCGAAGTGAAACAAACTATGAGTTAGTCGTGGGACTGGTATGAGAAATCTTTCCTAACTTATCTAACAACATGGCTCATCTCAGGACCAGGCCATTAACGCTGAATGGGTTTACTCCACTGGATTGCCAGTGCATAATTTACATAAATATTTATACAAAAAAACGCAATGCTTTTCGGAAAAATGAAATCATTATAAGACTCAAGTCCCATCACACAATGCAACGCAAACCGGAGGATATTTTTTTACCTTATAACGATCAAATACGCTTGATACATAGAGAATAACATTTAATATTATTATTAATGTCTAATCTGTTTTAAAATACATCAAAGTAAATGTATCAATCCTAGACGGCATAGTACCCCATCCTACTATGTCGTCATATATAGGTTTACAATCAAAACCATAATGTCATATTGGAAATTGGGTTTCCATCATGAGTCCAGGCTAGAGATGGCTCCTCGCTGATTCGAGACACTCTAGCAATGCCTCAGGATTCAGACTCTGGCGAACCCTTGGATGCAGTAGGGCAGGTCCACAAATACTTTAGTGGATTGGCAATTCCTGAACACACGCTCCCCGGTCCTATTGAACCTATAATTTGGTCACTATCGACCAATAAATCCGAGGTACCTCATAATCCATCATCCACATAAGTAAAAATATCAGGACTTGTAGACACTGACACCACTTCTAGCTAGAAAGAAACGTGTGCACTCCCTACGGTCCTTATCCCGTTTTTGACTCATATCGGGGTGTGAGGCTCACGAAGTCATGCTATGCACTAAGCTACGCCTAAACAGGTCGTGCTTTGATCATCAACCACAAGGCTCTGCTTTTCAATAAAAGCCTTGATCATCTGCATCTTGGCATGCCACATTGGCAATCCACGCCATGCGATCAATAACTACCAATATATAACCTCTGAGCTCATGCGTCTCAGAGAAGGGTGTTATGCAAGAGAATAAATTCTAATCCACCAACAGATATATATTAAATAGAAATCAATTTACATGGAGTGAACTCCAACGTCAGACATACATCCATTTACAGGTCCGTTCTGAGTCTGAACGAAATGAGAGACACCTTATTCCTCGTCCCGTATGTCCAATACAGAAGAGAGGTGCTCACTTATCCGGACAATCAACTAGTACGTATAGACAACTACCATTTTTAACCCTTTACTAGGAGTGACCCAGTGCTAGGCATCAGTAGTCGTCCATTCGATGTGAAGATCGCTGGTCCTCATTATCTTCGATTTAAATCATCGTATAATTATTTGAAATGAGATTTAACTCGATCTTTTCAAATAATTCCAGCATATATATAGTTTAAATCATTTCATATCGTAAATATTATTTTATAACAATTTATCGCTGTTTTTATTTATATAAAAATAGCCCAATTTAATTTAACGACGCTTTGGGTCAATAGGCAGCCCTGGCGCTGTTTTTATCAAAATTTGACTTACAGATATCTCGAAATCTAACCGTTGGATTTTAACAAAATTTATATCGTTGGAAAGATCTTCCCAAAGCGGTCCTAACGGTTCCAGTTTTGGGAAAATCCGACGGTCGGATCTTTCGGCATAATCGTCTAAAGTTACTTCCGAAACGCGAATTACCGCGCGCGATTTGTTTAATTTTAATTTATTTTTATATATATATATGTAATTATTTATAAATATAAACATAATTATTTAAAAAAAAGGCAGCCGCCTTAAGGGGAAACCCTAACCCTAATAACACCGAAGCAGATGATGGGTGGCAAGAGGTTAGGAAGAAGAAAATCAGCTTCGCCCAAGTTGTGGCAAGCAAAAGTGTTGTAGCTAATGGACGCAAGCAGGCAATAGAGGGACAAACACTAAGCTTTAAAGCTGGAAACAGGAACTGGAAGGATGTATTAGCAGGAAATACACAAATTGAAGGTGAGGTCCAAAAATTTAGGCGGGGAAAGATGAAGAAGGCGATTTTGCGATGGTTGATGACCTAATCTACAAAGAGGCCAACAATATGTGGACTAACTCCATTTATATCTATCTAATTAGTAAGCGCCCATACTATGTTCACTTAAATGCTTTCATCAGAAGAGAGTGGAGACCCAAAGGTACCTAGAACGTCTTTGCAAGAGAAAATGGGTTCTATTTGATAAAATTCACTGATGTGGAGGATTGTAACAAAGTATTGGAGAAAGGTCCATGGTTCATGGATGGGAGGCTTATATTCATTAAGAGATGGGAACCCAATCTGAAACTGGAGTGAGACATGCTTGAGTCGCATCCAGTCTGGATCAGGCTAAACAATCTTGATCTTACGTTGTGGAATGCCAGAGGCATCAGTAAGATTGCTAGCCTGGTGGGTACCCCTCTTACCATGGATGAATGCACTAAAAAGGTGTCAAGACTCGAATATGCAAGAGTATTAGTGGAAATCAAGGCAGACAGCAAAATGCAGAAACAGGTAAGAGCGGAAGACAAACATGGCAACACATACTACCAGAGCATCAAATATGAGAACTTACCACTCATTTTCACTTCCTGCAAATGCTTTGGCCATTTAGATAGCCAGTGTGCCACTACTTTCCAGCAAGTATGGCAAATGAAACAGTCAGGAAACAATATTACAGATGATTTACAGCCCAGCAAAACAGGAGGCACTGTTAGTCAGCCTACACTAACCCAAAATGCTACCCTAGTTAATTCACAAGAATATACAGAAGAGACTGGTTCAGACATCAGTGATGAACATGAGGTGGAGCAGTAGGAGGCACTAGACCCACAGGTGGTGCAATTGGAGAAACCAGATCAGGGACAAAGCCAGGGTACTCCTTCCAATCCACAGGACCTAGTTCCTGAAACAGCAGAAGACTTGCAAAAATTAAATGTCAATCTCAACGATACAAATGCAGAGGAGGAAAGCATGAGCAAAACTGGCAGATTCATCAAACAAAACGACAAATATGAAGAATAATTCAGAACTGAAAGGCAAAAGGGTAAGAACTTGATTGGTCAAGTAGTGTCTCCTAAGAATTTGAGGAGTAACTCCCTCAAAAATAAATGTCCATAATAAGTTGGAACGTTAGAGGACTAAACAATGATACCCGTTGTTTAGACCTCTATAATTTGAGAAGGAGCTTAAATCCTTCTATCATGGGTATTCTTGAGAGTAAAATGAGTGATGAGAACATTAAATACTTTGAGGGACAGCTGGGTGCAGAGTGGCTAATGCTTCATAATAATGATACAATAGCAAAAGGTAGAATTATTTTAGCATGGTTAAAAGCAGTGTGGGACATAAGCATAATAGACAAAGATGAACAACAAGTTACAGTGAATGCCAAAAATATTGGTGGTCTTGTTTTATGTTTAACTACTGTCTATGCAAGTAATTTAGCTAGTCAAAGAGTTTCCCTATGGGGAAAAATCACACAACTGTCAAAGCAAATAACAATTCCATGGTTAATCATGGGGGATTTTAATGTTGTGTCACATGCTGAAGAAAAACAGGGAGGACTTACCCTCAGAGCTACACAGTTGTCAGAGTTCAATAATTGCTTACTAGCAGCTGGATTGATAGAACCGAACCATGGTGGACTGAAATTTATGTGGAAAAGTGGAGAAGTTAGGAAAATTGTTTTCAAACTGGACAAAGCATTAATAAATATGCAATGCATGAGAAAATTTGCAGACATTAAAGTTAACATCCTGCCTAACTCAACTAGTGACCACTGTCCACTTCATATTATGCTCAAAGAAATGGAGAAAGGGGAGAAGGGCAAACCTTTCAGGTATTCTAATGAATGGCACCTACTCGACAAGTATCACTCTAATTTCGACAGTGAAGATTTAATAACTACAGGGGGTAGCCACTTGTTCAACCTGGTGAAATTCTTGAAGAAAACTAAGGACAAACTCAAAAATTGGAATAAAATCAGACCCAAGGAAAGGGACAGATTAGAGTCTCTTGAAAAGCGTAATGAGGAACTACTGGCAAAAATCGAGGAAGGAGACAACACTGAAGAGACTTGGAGACTATATTATGCAGCTCAGACTCAACTGAAAGACCAATTACATGTAAAAGCGATTGAACTGAAACAAAAAGCAAAATAAAAATGGTTAACAGAAGGGGATGAATGCACCAAGTTCTTTTACACCAAAATGGCTTTAAGGAAAAACACGAATTACAATATGCAAAGTTTGATCAGGAGGGTAACACATGCATGGACATGAATAAGTTTGAAGTGGAAGCCTTAACCAATTTTCAGGAATTATACAATGGCCAATCAGAAGAGAACTTACCACATATTGCCACTCGTAGGCTAGTGAACACGAGTGGAAGAAGACTGTTGCTGGCCAGTGTCACTGAGGGAGAGGTCTGGGACGCCATCAACTCGATTCACATTGACTCCTTGCCTGGGCCTGATGGACTGGGCTCGGATTTCTTCAGGATTCATTGGAACAATCTGAAAGGTAAACTCACATTAGCAATCCAAGAAACCTTCAATTCAGGTCCGTTTTTGAAAGAAATCAATCACACATTTATTTGCCTTATCCCAAAGTGTGAAAAACCCACAAGTATAGCAGATTACAGGCCTATTGCATGTTGCAATGTTATATACAAAATCATAAGTAAAGTATTATGCAACAGCCTGAAAATGATACTACCTGACCTAATTGCTGAATGTCAGAGTGCATTCATTAAAGGGAGAAGTATTTCAGAAAACTCACTACTTGCTCATGAACTGATTAGAAATTTCAATAAGGAGCTGACAGAATGTGTCTTTAGGTTGATTTACACAAGGCATATGATAAAATTAGCAGACAGTTCATCATTCACATGTTGAGGTGCATGGTATTTCCAAGCAAAATAGTCGAGCTGATTAAAGAATGTATCTCTACCCCAACTTTCTCTATTCTCATTAATAGGATGCCTAAAGGATACATAAGCAGTAATAGGGGCATCAGACAAGGGGACCCACTTTCACCTTATCTATTTGCAGTGGCTATGGAGTACTTTACACTACAAATGGAAATTGCTTGTCATAAGAAATGGGTACAGACCATACATAACATACAGCCTAACATATCTCATCTTTTGTATGCGGATGATCTACTTATTTGCATCAAAGCCACTGGGGCTGCAGCTGGTCATATCAGAGACATCTTTGCTAAAATGGAGGTACACTGTGGGTTAAAAATTAATGATTACAAGACTAAATGTTACTTTAACAAAACTTGCAGGAACAAAAATCAAGTGCTTGAAGTGATGAAGGTGCAAGAAGGGGTGTTGCCAGTGAAATATTTGGGTGTCCCTCTATCATCCAATAAGATCACTGACAATGAATGTACAAGTCTTATCACAAATATCAGGGTAAGCTTTACGGGTGGAGCTCAAGACTGTTATCATTTGCAGGTAGAATCGAGCTGGTGCATACTGTAATTCATGCTAAAGTCGATTTCTGGCTGCAAATTTTCCATTTACCAGATGCATCAATTGACAAAATAGAGAAGGTCTGTGCAGATTTTATTTGGAAGGGAGGCTTACACAAAATCAAATTTGAAGAGCTATGCAGACCTAAAGAGGAAGGAGGAGTTGGTCTAAGAAACATCAAGACTATGAGAGAAGTATTCACCTTAAAACAAGCCTGGAAGATCACTAATAACTCAGGTCTGTGGGCAAGATGGATGAATAAGAGGTATGGCAATGGCAATTTTTGGGTTATGAAGGAAGATAACAATGCCTCGTCCACCTGGAAGGCAATTTTAAGGGTTAGAAGCAAATTGGCCATGCACTGTAGAAGAGAGATAGCTCACGGCAATGAGACTGACCTATGGCTTGACCCTTGGTTAAATGGCAAGTCACTAGTAGACACACATGGATGGGATACTTATTCAGCATATGGCTGCCCAAAGGAGACAATAAATTCTATCATATCCAATAACCAATGGAGAGTGGACTTTGCATGCAATGTAGAACAGAAAAGGACAATAGAAAATATGCAAATTATGCAAGAAAGACAATACGACATTTGGACATGGATGAGCTCTGACTTCAAATTACAACAGACCTGGGAGGACATAAGGGCTAAACATGGTCATAGAACATGGAGTAAAATCATTTGGTGTAGAGGGAATGTACCCAAAATAGCATGCTGTGCCTACAAGGTGGTTCTAGGGAGGTTACCAACTAAAGATAGACTCTTCAGATGGGGATTACAAATGAAATGAACTGTGTGTTATGCAATGAAGCTGAAGAAACACATAATCACCTTTTCTTTGAATGCAAATACACAAATAAAATATGGGAAAATTGTTGTGCAGAAGTCAAACACACTACAACAGAAAGCAAACTAGCAGAAATCATGACAAACCTTGAAGTGCTCTGGCAAGGCGTAGGTGAGATAGCCGAAGTAAAGACAATCACTTTACAGTTGCTATTTGGAGCGTTTGGAAGGAGAGGAATAATCGAATTTACCAAAGGAAAAACAAATCAGTGGAATTAGCTAGCAAACTTGCAAATCAGGAACTAAATCTTGCGTTAAGAAAGAGGAGAGGAGAACTCACCACACGAACGACACCTGCAACAGTCGGAAAGGAAGACGTGGATCGGTGGCGGACACTGAATCCGATCCCAGAAATAAGCACGAGTTATTATGCCTTTCAGCCGCCATAGCTTATGAAGTCCGAAGAAGGAGACGAGGGTTTGAAGAGAATTAAACTTTAGATCTGACCATCCATACACTTTTGTTTAATATTCTCGTATGGACTGATGTAAAGGTGGTTTTGTTGGTATGTACAACTGTACCGAATGTACTAAACACAACAAGGTCTTGGGCCTTGTTTCTCCTTTGGGCTGCAATGCCCAGTAATAAAGCTAAACCCATTTCCAAAAAAAAAAAAAATATATAAACCATTCGACGATTCCATTGACGTACTTAACACGCCAAATAAAAGAATGTTTTAATTTGCATCACCATTTCTACATGTTTTGTAATGTCAAATAAGATGTCTTTATTTACATGACATTTGATAATGACAAATAAAAGATAAACTTTCATTTTCATTACTTGCATGCAACTTCTATATTTGAGTTTAACAAATAAAATGAAATATTTTATTTGTGTATATATATAATTTCAATGTATAATGTAACATATAAGAAGTTTACATTAAATTTGCATATAAATTATAATGTATGCATTGACAATAAAAATGATATTTTAACTTGCATACAAATTCTAGTGTATGAATTTTCAATAAAAGTGATTCTTTGAATTGCATACAAATTCTAATGCATGCAATTTAAATAAAAATGATATTTTATCTTGCATACAAATTCTAGAGTATGAATTTTTAATAAAAGTGATTCTTTGAATTGCATACAAATTCTAACGTATGCAATTTAAATAAAAATGATATTTTTTTCTTGCATACAAATTCTAGTGTATGCATTTTAAAATAAAAATGGTTCTTTGAAATGCATACACATTCTAATGTATGCAATTTCAATAAAAATGATATTTTATCTTTGCATATAAATTCTAGTACATGCACTATCAATAAAACGATATTTTTAATTTGCATATAAATTTTGATATATGCCTTGTCGATAAAATGATATTTTAACTTTGCATATAAATTCCAATATATGTATTGTCGATAAAATGATATTTTTTACTTTGCATATAAATTCTAATATATACCTTGTCGATAAAATGATATTTTAACTTTGCATATAAATTCTAATATATGCGTTGTTGATAAAATGATATTTTAACTTTGCATATAAATTCTAATATATGCATTGTCGATAAAATGATATTTTAACTTTGCATACAAATTCTAATATATGCCTTGACAATAAAACGATATTTTTACTTTGCTTATAAATTCTAATATATGCCTTGTCGATAAAACGATATTTTAACTTTGCATATAAATTCTAATATATGCCTTGACAATAAAACGATATTTTTACTTTGCTTATAAATTCTAATATATGCCTTGTCGATAAAACGATATTTTAACTTTGCATATAAATTCTAATATATGCATTGTTGATAAAATGATATTTTTACTTTGCATATAAATTCTAATATATGCCTTGTCGATAAAATGATATTTTAACTTTGCATATAAATTCTAATATATGCCTTGTCGATAAAATGATATTTTAGCTTTGCATATAAATTCTAATATATGCCTTGTCGATAAAATGATATTTTAGCTTTGTATATAAATTCTAATATATGCATTGTCGATAAAATGCTATTTTTACTTTGCATATAAATTCTAGTATATGCCTTGTCGATAAAATGATATTTTTACTTTGCATATAAATTCTAATATATGTATTGTCGATAAAGTGATATTTTAACTTTGCATATAAATTCTAATATATGCCTTGTCGATAAAATGATATTTTAACTTTGCATATAAATTCCAATATATTCATTGTCGATAAAATGATATTTTAACTTTGCATACAAATTCTAATATATGCCTTGTCAATAAAACGATATTTTTACTTTGCATATAAATTCTAATGTATGCCTTGTCGACAAAATGATATTTTAACTTTGCATATAAATTCTAATATATGCCTTGTCGATAAAATTATATTTTAACTTTGCCTACAAATTCTAATATATGCATTTTCAATAAAAATGATTCTTTCAGTTTTGTTGACAATTCTATTTCAACAAAATGATTAAAAAGTGATTCATTCAGTCAAAAATTCTAGTTTAACAAAATGTAATTTTTGCTTAACTCAAATCTTATTTAACAAAAATGTAATTTTTGTTTAACTTCATACAAATTAACAAGAATGTAATTTTTGTTTAACTCAATTCAAATTAACAAGAATGTTAATTATTGTTTAAACCATTCTAATTTACAAAAATGATAACTTTTGTTTCAACCATTCTATTTTGACAAAATCGTATATTTTCGTTTCAACCTTTTTAATTGACAAAAATGTATATTTTTGTTTCAACCTTTTTAATTGACAAAAAATGTATATTTTTGTTTCAAGCCTTTTAATTTACAAAAATGTATATTTTTGTTTCAACCTTTTTAATTGACAAAAATGTATATATTTTTTTCAACCTTCTTAATTGAGATAAATGTATATCTTTGTTCTAATTTGACAAAATGTTCATTTTTTTTCAACTAAACTATTTTGACAAAAAGAAATATTTTTGATCCAACTAAACTATTTGAAAAAAATGAATATTTTTGTTTTCAACTAAACTATTTGACAAAAATGAATATTTTTGTTTTCAACTAAACTAGTAAACAAAAATGATAAATTTTGTTTAACTATATTGCTAATTAACACAAATGTTAATTTTTGAATTAACAAATCTAATGAACATAACATGATGATTTTGTTTAACTATTTTTTTCTAATTAACACAATTGTTAATTTTAACAGATCTACATATCACATCGATCACAGATCAAATCACGAATGACAATCCACAGAATATTACAGATTATGATTTAACAACATCAGTTCTAGATCAAATCACGTATCCTGATTAAGTAATTTTAATTATACAAAAAGAAATAGAATTTCTCACTGTTGGTTTTAATTCAGAATCGAATTATTGTCCAAAATCTGATCTGTTCTAACTAGTCCAGAAATGTATATCTCGGACTCACGATCGCGACGCTTTTGAAAATTTTCAACACCGAGATCGTATACATTAGTTATGATATATTTGTTTTGATAATATTTTAAAATAAATTAAATAAATAATTTAATTTGAAAATTACCCTCTTCTTCCTTATCAGACCAAGGCTGCAATTTTTCAGAATTGTTCAAACTTAGGTTTCAGTCTTTTGATCAATCGGTGCAGCTATAGCCCGATCAGGTTGTACCACATCCAAGTGCTAGGGGAGGCGCACGTTCGCCAGCTGTATGGCCCAGTTCGACGAAAACAGGGCAGAGCTCGAAGCGGCGCGACTTCCAAGTCTCGGTTCTCCCTCTACAGGCGATCGTTCGGGTTGAAATTGTTATGGATGCGAAGCTCCTGAAATTCTCAACAAAAAGCTTAACTGGAGTTGAAGATTTCGTTGAAGGAAATTTGAGTTATTGGAGGAGGAAGCAAGGAGCAGCGCTGGCCATTGAAATTGTGGGCGGCGGCTTTACTGTATTAGGGTTTTAATTTGCTTAAGGTATTTATAATAAAATAATATAAAACCCTTAGTTATTGGGTTTAAGCCCGTTATCCCATTCAGCTCCAATTTCAGCCCAACAAAAGTCGTCCCTACCTAATTGCCACCATTCTGGACACAATGGGCTAGGTCCCGTTAGCGCAATTGATCGTTTTTTGTCTGTTTTCTTTAAAAAAATTAAATCATTTATTTATTTAATTCTATTGTACATTTAAATTTACCGGAGCCGCATATGGACGCCGAAAATTCCCAAAAAATAAATCCAGCTATGTTTTGACGATAAGATCCTAACAAAATTAATTTCTCGAATTTAGAGACCGTTTGAAAAATAACCCTTTTTAACGGTCGATTAAATTCAACAAAAATTATCGAATGCATTTTAATTTACCACGCTCACAAATTAATTTCAAAAATTATGGAAAATTAAACTTAGCAATAATTTGACATTCCAGATCCAACAAAAATGGTTTCGTCGAAAACAGATGTCGTTTGTAAAATGACTATTTTTAATGGCTTTAATATTATTTAAAAATGGAAATTTTAAATTCTAGCACATTTTCTAACCAAAATCTTAAAAAAAATAAATTAAAATTGGTTCTGATTTTCTGGGTTGTTACAATCTCACCCACTTAAAAGCTTTTCGTCCCTGAAAAGGAAACAATAATAAAGTAGGAAACAAAACGGAAAATGCAAAATATTGTAAATGTACCTCAACACAAGAGTTACTCGGAGATGTCCACTCTGCACTTGGGATAAGCCTGTTTGATGCTATCCTCAGTCTCCCATGTACAGTCTCTAGGATCCCCGCTCCACTGCACTTTGACTAAGTGGATCCTCTTGTTCCTCAGAACTCGGGTCTCTTTTCCAATAATTTTCACTGGGTCCCTTCTTACTGCTAAGCTCGGGGTAATCTCCAAATCTTGTTGTGCTGCTTCCTCCACAACTATGTCTGGATTATGTACATGCTTCCGGAGTTGAGGCACATGGAATACATCATGTACCCCTGGCAACTAGTCAGGCAACTGCACCCTATAAGCGAGAGTTCCAATCCTTTCGAGAATAGGGAATGGACCAATGAATCTCGGCGCCAACTTCCCAGTCTTCCCAAAACGAACTACACCTCTCAGTGGGGAAACCCTCAAGTATACATAATCACAAACAGAGAATTCTAAATCCCTTCTTCGTGAGTCTGCATTGCTCTTCTTTCGGCTCTGAGCAGTCGGTAGTCGCTTCTTAATAAAATCAACTTTATCTGATGCTTCACGAATGATGTCGAGACCCAATACTAACCGATTGCTGGGTTGCACCCAACATGCGGGAGATTTGCATGGCCTGCCATATAATGCTCCAAATGGCGACATCTGCAAGCTTTCTTGGTAATTGTTATTATAAGAGAACTCAACCAAATGCAAGTGATCCTCCCATGACCCGCCAAAATCAAGAATGCATGCTCGCAACAAGTCTTCCAATATGCGGTTCACCCCCTCAGTCTGGACATTTGTCTAAGGATGATAAGCGGTGCTCAGTTGAACTTGGTCCCAAGCTCCTCTATGACGATCCCAAAACCCCGTGACACGGTGTTAAGGATAATCATTGGAATATAACACATTAATCATCATTAGCAGATCACATATAATAGCATAACAGAAAATAGAATAATTTACACACATATGACAGCGGAATCATATAGATATCATCACATCAGAGAAGCACAGTATAGGATACAACTTAGTGCATAATGATACATAGTCAGTCACCATCGCCTGAGGCGGAATCATACATAAAGAGTACTCAAAATAAATATCAGTCTACATCGCCAATGGCGGAATCATAATATAGATACAATAATGGCGGAGAAAATCCAAGTCAGCACGGTGTAGTCAAGCCTCGCCATGAGCCAAAAGGTGCGTCAAAAACCTGTAACTAGGCTGCCCGTGTGAAAATGAGGGCACCCGAGTTTGCAAGGTGAAACAAACTACGAGTCAGTCATGGGACTGGTATGAGAAATCTACTCAACTTATTAACAACAATAATAAGGCAAATCAAAGGACCACGCCACTTTCGTGGAACGGGTTTACTCCAATGAGTGCTAGTGCATGAAATAAAGTAAATGATTAAATCATCGCAATGCTTTTTATAAAATGAAGCCATTATAAGACTCAGGTCCCATCACACAATGCAACGCAAGCCGGAGGATAGAGTTTTTACCTTATAATGGCCAAAAATGCTTCGTACGAATAAAACAAAAGTGCTTGATGTTATTACTAGTGTATATATGTTTCAAAAGAGATTTCAATCATAAATATCAATCATAGGCGGCATAAATGACCCATACCACTATGTCGCCTTACTAGTAATACAATCACATTCGCATATTTCGTATTGGAAATTGGATTCCTTCATGAGTCGAGGCAAGGGGCAAGCTCCTCTCCGTTCGAGACACTCTAGCAAATGTCCCAGGACCCCACTATGATCCTTGGAATCGGCTGGGCCGGTCCTCTCTTACTTTTGAGGATTGGCAATTCCTGAACACACGTTTCCCGGTCCTTACAGACCTATAATCGAGGCGCCTCGCATTCCAACAACCACACAGGTGAAAAGTATATATAATGTCAGGGCTGGTAGGTCACTGACACCACCATAGCTAGAAAGAAACGTCGTGCACTCCCAGCGGTCCGTCTCCCGTTTTTGACTCATACCGAGGTGTGAGGCTCGCGAATTCACATTATACACAAAGCTATGTCACACAGACCATGCTTTGATCATCAACCATAAGACTTTGCTTTGCAAAAGAAGCCTTGATCATATGCCACTTAGGCGTGCCACACAGGCAATCCACTACATGCGACTGATTTCTGTCAATACATAACCTCTGAGCTCGTACGTCTTAGAGAAGGGCGTTAAGCAAGAGAATAAATTCTCCGCCGCCAAATAGATATATATTTAACAGAGATCAATTAACACAGAACAAAATCCAATGTCAGACACACAGTCCATTTACAAGTCCGTTCTGGGTCTGAACGAAACCGGAGGCACCAATTCCTCGCATATCCGTACAATCAACAGTATGTTTGGACGGCTACTACTTCAGTTCCTTCATGGTAGCTACTCCAATCACGAGCATCAGTAGTGCCCATCCATCCAATGTGGAGATCGTCGGTCTTCAACCGTCTTCGACTCTTCGACTTCTCAACGTCGATCGATTGTTTGAAATGAGATAAACTCGGCCTTTTCAAATAACCCACGTATATTTAGATTTTCAAATCAATTAATCACATGGTTGGACTATTCAACATTCACATTTCAGTTATTTAGTTATAATTTTCATGTTAAATACATTCAACCATCACATATCAAGCAAACACAACGAAATTGGTTTATTTCCACCCTATATCGTCTATAGTATTTTCTAACGATATATCACCATTTTTATTTAATTTAAAACGGCTATATTTAATTAAACGACGTTTCAGGTCATGTCGATGCACTGGCGATGCTTTTCACTAATTTTGTTTTACACATATCTGAAAATCTAACCGTTGGATCTTCACAAATTTGGTATCATTGGGAAGGTCATTTCAAAACGAATCCAACGGTTTCAGTTTTGGGAAAATCCGTCGGTCGGATCTTCCCCACTAGCCATTTGAAGTTACGATTTCAATTTACGAACAGCAGCGTCGTTATTCGATTTAATTTAATTATATTTATATATATATAAATATAATCGTTTCTGGCGCTGTTTTTCTTCAGATTTGAATTAAACATTCCAGACAATCCAACCGTCGGATCTTCACAAAGTTGGTGCCGTTGGAAAGATATTTCCAAGGCGAACCCAACGATTGCGGTTTCGGGAAAATCCAATGGTCGGATTTCCCGCACTAGTCGTTTGAAATCACGGTTTCAAAACACGAACTGCACGGCCACGTTTCGTTTTAATTCTATTTATATTTATATATATTTATATAAATATAGTTCATTCAAAAATTCCTATATCGTTTCCACTTCAATTATTTCACTAACGCCTTTAAATTTCGGAAAATTTCGCCATAACCTCCTTTGTACGGGAGGGTCTGGGAAAATTCCCAAATAGCCACACGGGCGTCTCATATCAAAAAGAAAAAGAAAAAGCCAAGCGGCTAGCCAACAGGCTCATAAAATCATCACCCAAACAAAACAGTAAATGTGTACCTATTTGTCGGGCACAAAATTTTATTTCTCTTCTCTAGCCCCTTTGCTTTAACCTGTTCAATAGATATGCATGTACATATATACAATTTCTATCACTTATCATTTTCCATTCAATTTCATATTTGATTTACTTTGGTTTAAAAACACCATTCATTCCAATGTTGCATGCATAGGCTAAAATCATATCATTAGCTAGTTAATGTATATTTCAACTCATGCACATTTATTTGAACAAGTGGCTATTTTTAACACTTCACATTTCAAAGATGATAATTTTGGCGAACTAAAATAGATTTCAACACATGACTATTTTATTTGGTTCCTATGCATGTTAAAAATAATATTTCTTCCACAAATATTTATTTCAACGTCCGCATATCTTTAGCATATCACAAATATGATAAAAATGATATTTTTATCGTTCAAAATATTTATTCGACAAATGGATGTTTTTAACACTTCATAGTTTCAATAAAAATGTAATTTTTATTGTTCGATCTTTTTATTCCACACATGAACTTTTCCACTACACACACTTCTCAACACATGAGCATTTCCACACCTGGACATTTTATTTATGTTGTTCATATTAGAAAGATGGGATTTTTATTGTTGAAACTATTTATATAAGGCGAATATTTTTCATACTTCATATATATATATATATATAAATGTGATTTTTATTATTAGAACACTTCATATATATATATATAAATGTGATTTTTATTGTTAGAACACTTCATATATATATAAAAATGTGATTTTTATTGTTAGAACACTTCATTCATTCACAAATGAATTTAATTTTCACACAACACCTTTCAACACACAAACATTTCCACACATGGATATAGTTTCAACATATGGATTTAATTTCAACGCATGAAAATAATTTCAACATATGTAAATAATTCTAACACACAAAGATTATTCAAAATTTCGGCAGCATAACGGCAGGGTAGTTAAAACCGGCACCGTCCCTAGTACGGCTCCTCGCTCTACCTTAAAACCTCGCGGTTTTTGACAATGGGGATTCATGCATCTAATTCGCACGCAGGCGGCATGTTTATTTTTATTTCCACAAATATTTCCAATTCATTTCAATCACCAATGGGTATTTTTCAACCACCACCAAACAATATCAACCACAAACAATTATTCAACCATTCGTATTTTTCATCCAATGTTTCACACCAATTCACCACAATAAATATCGTCCATGGTTTGTGGACGAGGGGAGTACATATATATATATAATTGTTATATTTCACTTGCATTTCAACACATATATCAATTATACTATGCATGTAAAATTCATACTTCGCTTATATAGCTTACACTACGCATGTACATGAGGTATACAACACGTATGTAATTTATATTTCGCTAATATAAATTATACAAGACATTTTCCATTCAATTTCACGTTAATTTAAATTTCTCACATTGGTTTTCGGAGTGCTAAAAATCGATACGATGTCAGAAAAATCCGCGGCTTCTTCTATTGGGTAGAGAGCTTCCTTGCGGTCCCGATGTTTCCTGTTTCATCGAATTTCGTCAACACACCAAAAAGATATGATTTTTCAAAGTGTAAAGATAAAAAAAACTCACCTTTCACGAAGGTTCTAAACTAGGTTTACGGTTTTCGTGACAATCGGGGCACGAGGGGATGATCGGCGAGTTGGACGTGGAAGAGGGAGGAGAGGGCTTTCTGGCGGTGGTGGTTTGGTGGCGTTCGGTGGTCAAGATCGTCGGCGGCGGCGGTTTATAGGTCGGAACTTTGGAGCTTCTGTTCGGGCGGCACAGGCGACGAGGGTGGCGATGCTGGGGTCGGATCTGACGAGGGGGCAGAGGCGGTTCGAATGGTGGCGATGGCGGAGTCTGGAAGCGGCTGTAGCGGCGGCGGCGGAGGAGAGAAGGTCTCGAACGGGTTTCGCCGTTGATTTTGGGGTTTTTTTTTTTTAAATTTATGAATGGAGAATTCTGATTGGCCGAGGACTATATTAAATTTTTAAATAGTGTTTTCTCAAACGAACTCCTTTTTAAACCCAACGACTGCCGCCCCTAGCTAAATACCCCCATTCCGGACACAATGGGATATGTTTCATTGGCCAATTCGACTATTACAATCAGTTTTTTTTTCAAATTAAAGTATAAAACATTTAATTTTTAACTTTGAACGCACATTTCAATTTGCCCAGGCCACAAACTGATTCGAAAAATTCCAGAAAAATAAATCTAGCTATGTTTTGATGCTACGGTCCCAACAAAACTAGTTTCATCGAATTCTGAGATCGTTTGAAAAATGACCATTTTCTGGTCGATCCAATTTAACAGAAATTGACCAAACACGTTTTCTTTTGCCACGCTCACATACTAGCTTCAAAAATTATGAAATTTGAAACCCAGCAATAGTTTGACATCCCGGACCCAACAAAAGTTGTTTCGTCGAATTCCGAGGTCGTATGCAAAATATCAAATTTCCAGGGCTATATATTCTATATACCGACCCTTCTAAAGATTCATTCGGCCATAACTTTTGATTTCCGTTATGAAACTTCGATTTTTCAGATTCGTTAGAAAGGTATTGACTAACATATTTAAATATTTTTGGTTTCACTAAAATCCGTTATATTTTCCACCCTGCACAGTCGGGCTAAGTTTGAATTCAAATTTTCAAACTGACTCACTATTTCTAATTCACTATTTTATTGAAATATCCTATTTCAATTGTTCAAATTCCTTTGAAATCACCAATTTAAAATTTTTAAATTGGCTCGTATTTTCCGGGTTATTACAATCTCCCCCACTTAAAACCTTTCGTCCTCGAAAAGGAAACAACAGTAAAGTAGGAAATAAAATGTAAATGCAAAGTATTGTAAAGGTACCTTGCACCGGAGTTAGTCAGAGATATCCACTCTGCATTTGGGGTAAGCTTGCTTAATGCTTTCCTCAGTCTCCCAAGTACAGTCTCTAGGATCACTGCTCCACTGCACTTTAACTAAATGAACCTTTTTGCTTCTGAGTTCTCTAATTTCTTTGCCAACAATCTTTAATGGCTCTCTTCTGAGTGATAATTCTGGAGTTATGTCCACATCCTGTTGCGCTGCTTCTTCTACAACAAGATCCGGATCATGCACATGTCTTCTAAGTTGAGATACATGAAATACATCGTGCACTCCAGGCAACCAATCTGGCAATTGAACCCTATAAGCAAGAGTTCCAATTCGTTCGAGTATAGGAAAGGGACCAATAAATCTCGGTGCTAACTTCCCAGTCTTGCCAAATCTGATTACTCCTCTCATCGGAGAAACCTTCAAATAAACATAATCGCCAACGGCAAATGATAAATCTCTTCTTCTCGCATCAGCATAACTTTTCTGTCGGCTTTGTGCGGTTTTCAATCGCTTCTTGATGAAGTCGACTTTATCAGATGCTTCTCTAATCATATCGGGTCCTAACACAAGTCTGTTGCCAGGTTCTACCCAACATGCTGGAGATCTGCAAGGTCTGCCATATAATGCTTCAAATGGCGACATTCCCAAACTTGCTTGATAGCTATTGTTATATGAAAATTCTGCCAAATGCAAATGATCTTCCCATGACCCACCAAAATCAATTATACAAGCCCGCAATAAATCTTCTAGAATTCTATTCACCCGCTCAGTTTGGCCATCTGTTTGAGGGTGATAAGCGGTGCTCATATTCAGTTTTGTTCCCAATTCTGTCTGGAAAGCCTCCCAGAATTTGCTAGTAAATAGGGGATCTCTGTCACTGACTATGCTGATGGGAATTCCATGCAGCTTAACAATTTCTTTGAAGTATATCTGTGCTAGACTTTGAGCGGTTCTATTGGATCTGACAGGTATAAAATGGGCAGTCTTCGTGAAGCGATCTACGATTACCCAAATGCTGTCATTACCTTTCTTGGTTCGCGGCAAACCATCTATGAAATCCATGGAAATCTGTTCCCATTTCCAGCCTGGGACTTCCAACGGTTGCAACAGTCCAGCTAGCTTCTGTTGGTCACTCTTGACCAATTGACAAGTAGGGCATCTGCTAACATACAAAGAAATATCTCTTTTCATTGCCTTCCACCAGAAAGTGCGTTTGATATCGTTGTACATTTTACTCACCCCGGGGTGGATGCAAAATTTGGATTTACGGCATTCGTCCAGCACTTCTCTTTTGAGCTCGGGGATGTCGGGAACACATATTCTTCTATTCAGCCTCAGAACTCCCTCACTATCCACTTGGAAACTGGAACCTTCGCCCCTTTGAATCCTTTTTACCATCTCTTTCACAAAATTGTCACTTTTCTGAAGAACAGATATTCTATCAATCAATCCAGGGTGTAATTATAAGATTGGCAATGATTGCGGTCTTTCTACTAAGCGCATCCGCTACAACGTTAGCCTTCCCTGGCGTATACAGGATATCAAGATCATACGCTGCAAGAAATTCTAGCCAACGCTGCTGTCTCAGATTCAGATCTTTCTGGGTATATAAATACTTCAATGATTGATGATCTGTGTACAGTATAAATTTCTTGCCCAATAAATAATGCCTCCCGATTTTCAAGGCAAAAACGATGGCTAGCAACTCAAGATCATGAGTCCCATAATTTTTCTCATGCGGTTTCAGTTGGCGGCTTGCATAAGCGACTACTTGGCCTCTCTGCATTAATACTGCACCAAGACCTCTAATAGAAGCATCTGTCCAAACCGTTAAATCCTGATTGCCATTAATAATGGTTAACACTGGAGCAGTGGTCAGTTTCGATTTCAATTCCTGGAAAGCTTCTTCACAGTCGGAAGTCCACTTAAACTTCTCATGTTTCTTTGTGAGCTTCGTTAACGGACCGGATATCTTCGAAAAATCCTTAACGAACTTTCGATAATAACTAGCCAACCCCATAAAACTTCTAACTTCTGTGGGAGTAGTGGGTTGTTTCCAGTCTTGAACCGCTGTTATCTTGCTTGGGTCAACAGAAATTCCCTTCTCTGACACGACATGGCCAAGAAATTTGACTTCTTCTTGCCAGAAGACACATTTAGAGAATTTGGCTTTGAAGACGTTCTTCCTTAGAATCTCCAATACTTGTTCTAAGTGATTTTCATGCTCGGGTTTTGATTTGGAGTAGATTAAAATATCATCGATGAATACGAGGACAAATTTATTCAGAACTCCCCTGAACACTCTATTCATTAGATCGACAAAGTATGCTGGAGCGTTGCATAGGCCAAACGACATTACTAACCATTCATAAAATATGTCTGGACCTCTGAAAGCTGTCAAAGGAACACACTCTTCTGCTATTCTCAATTGATGAAACCCCGTAGCTAGGTCCATTCGGGAAAATACTTTCGCCCCATTCAATTGGTCTAGCAAATCATCAATGCGGGGTAATGGATATTTATTTTTAAGCGTCTGTTTGTTGAGGTCTCGGTAATCAACACATAATCTAAGAGTACCGTCTGACTTTGGGACAAACACAACAGCTGCACTCCAATTAGAAAAACTAGGTCTGATTAGACCCTTCCACAACAGTTGACGAGTTTGATCGGCTAATTCTTCTTTTTCTTTCGGAGTCATTCTGCGAATTGGATGTACCACTGGTCTGGCATTGGGAATTAGATCGATTCGGAATTCTATTTCTCTTTGCGGGGGTAAGTTTTCAACTTCTTCAAACACATCCGCATAGTTCCTAACAATCGGAATCTTTTCTATGGAAGTGGGGATAAGTTCTAATGCTGACCAAAATTCTTCTCTATTCGGATTCGAACCGTGACATGGTACCGTAATATATCCAAGCTTCGTTCGAATTTTAATGATTCTTTCTGCACAATTAACTTCAGCTTCGTATTTCGTTAACCAATCCAGCCCGAGAATGATATCGAATTCGGGAAAATCCATAACGATTAAATCAAAAGGAAACTTGTATCGAGAAAAAGAAATTGGTACTTTACAATATGAACCCAGAGTAATAGGACCCCATATCGGGTTATGTACTTCCACCGATTCCTTGAGCTTTCGCTGTTTTAACTTTAATTTGTGGACTGTGTTTTTAGCAATAAAACTACGCGACGCACCCGTGTCAAACAATACAGAAACAGGAATATTTTTAATCGTAAGGGTACCTCCCAAAACATCAGGTTTACCTGCTCCGTCGGAAGCAGCTGGCGGGCTCGACCCGTCATAGACGTGAGCTACTGTAGCTTTCTTTAGCAAAGGACAGTCTTTGACCAGATGATCGGTCTTGCGACAGTTGAAGCACGAGCGAGGGTTCTGGGAGCCTTGGCTCGAGCCTTGAGAGTTTGTCTTCTGCCTCTTCGGAGCTGTGCAGACGTTTGAGTAGTGCCCCGGCTTACCACAGTTAAAGCAATTTCCTCTTGGCGGCTTGCCAGTCTGAGGTTTTGAAGATGCTGCTTGGCTTGACTCGCCTTGATTTACAGCAGGCTTGCGCTTGTTTCCGGCTTGGCTTCTAGCGCGATCCTGATCCAGATGCCTTTGATCAAGGTCTTCATAGTTGCATGTCATTTCCACCAGTTCGTTGAATTCCAGCTTGACATGGGCCATGGCTCTATCATGATATTGTCGTCTTAGCCCAAGGATAAACCTCTTATTTTTGGATTTCGCAGTGGCGACGAGCTCCGGAGCATAGGGCGACAACAGTGTAAATTTATTTAGATAATCCTGCACGGAAAGATCCCCCTTTTGGAGATTGGCGAAGTCATCGTGCATTCTTTCTAGAGCTTGTTCTGGGACATATTTCTCCTTGAAGAGTTCTTTGAATCCATCCCATGTTCTTCCAGCTTCTCTATTCCCGACGGTAAGAGATTCCCACCATAGTTCAGCTTGTTCCTGCATAAGCCAGGAGCCCATAATAGCTTTGTCTTCGTCTCCAAGCCTTAGGCCTTCAAGAATTTTCTCGCATGTTTTGAGCCATGCAAGGGCCTCTATTACTGTGCCAGTACCCGAGAAGGTCTTGCCTCCTAAGTTCTTATATCTCTTAGCTACACGGTCTAGCTCGAAGTATTGAGCTGGCGGAGGTTGTATCAAAGGCCCTTCTTGAGCTGGGACTTCTCCCCTTCCTCGGCCTCGGCCGGCACGACCTCCTCTAGCGGCGGCTGCTCTGGTAGCCATTTGTCAAATTCTGTATAAGCAAGAAAAGATCAGCTAACAGAAATGATAGTCAATTGCATAGTTAAGCAGAAAATTTTACGGAAAGATAGAGATGGACTGATCAATTGTTTTTGCTATTCTGCTCGGCTCATTCTAGGACCTTTCTAGTCCTATCTCTAATGAGCGACTCGCCTTAGAATACTACTGATTCTATTTTGACGAAGTGTTTAATGTGTTAGACTCCAGAACTAAGGTTAACCAAAGCTCTGATACCAGCTGTGACGATCCCAAAACCCTGTGACACGGTGTTAAGGATAATCATTGGAATATAACACATTAATCATCATTAGCAGATCACAGATAATAGCATAACAGAAAATAGAATAATTTACACACATATGACAGCGGAATCATATAGATATCATCACATCAGAGAAGCACAGTACAGGATACAACTTAGTGCATAATGATACATAGTCAGTCACCATCGCCTGAGGCGGAATCATACATAAAGAGTACTCAAAATAAATATCAGTCTACATCGCCAATGGCGGAATCATAATATAGATACAATAATGGCGGAGAAAATCCAAGTCAGCACGGTGTAGTCAAGCCTCGCCATGAGCCAAAAGGTGCGTCAGAAACCTGTAACTAGGCTGCCCGTGTGAAAATGAGGGCACCCGAGTTTGCAAGGTGAAACAAACTACGAGTCACTCATGGGACTGGTATGAGAAATTTACTCAACTTATTAACAACAATAATAAGGCAAATCAAAGGGCCACGCCACTTTCGCGGAACGGGTTTACTCCAATGAGTGCTAGTGCATGAAATAAAGTAAATGATTAAATCATCGCAATGCTTTTTATAAAGTGAAGCCATTATAAGACTCAGGTCCCATCACACAATGCAACGCAAGCCGGAGGATAGAGTTTTTACCTTATAATGGCCAAAAATGCTTCGTACGAATAAAACAAAAGTGCTTGATGTTATTACTAGTGTATATATGTTTCAAAAGCGATTTCAATCATAAATATCAATCATAGGCGGCATAAATGACCCATACCACTATGTCGCCTTACTAGTAATACAATCACATTCGCATATTTCGTATTGGAAATTGGATTCCTTCATGAGTCGAGGCAAGGGGCAAGCTCCTCTCCGTTCGAGACACTCTAGCAAATGTCCCAGGACCCCACTATGATCCTTGGAATCGGCTGGGCCGGTCCTCTCTTACTTTTGAGGATTGGCAATTCCTGAACACACGTTTCCCGGTCCTTACAGACCTATAATCGAGGCGCCTCGCATTCCAACAACCACACAGGTGAAAAGTATATATAATGTCAGGGCTGCTAGGTCACTGACACCACCATAGCTAGAAAGAAACGTCGTGCACTCCCAGCGGTCCGTCTCCCGTTTTTGACTCATACCGAGGTGTGAGGCTCGCGAATTCACGTTATACACAAAGCTACGTCACACAGACCATGCTTTGATCATCAACCACAAGACTTTGCTTTGCAACAGAAGCCTTGATCATATGCCACTTAGGCGTGCCACACAGGCAATCCACTACATGCGACTGATTTTTATCAATACATAACCTCTAAGCTCGTACGTCTCAGAGAAGGGCGTTAAGCAAGAGAATAAATTCTCCGCTGCCAAATAGATATATATTTAACAGAGATCAATCAACACAGAACAAAATCCAATGTCAGACACATAGTCCATTTACAAGTCCGTTCTGGGTCTGAACGAAACCGGAGGCACCAATTCCTCGCATATCCGTACAATCAACAGTATGTTTGGACGGCTACTACTTCAGTTCCTTCATGGTAGCTACTCCAATCACGAGCATCAGTAGTGCCCATCCATCCAATGTGGAGATCGTCGGTCTTCAACCATCTTTGACTCTTCGACTTCTCAACGTCGATCGATTATTTGAAATGAGATAAACTCGGCCTTTTCAAATAACCCACGTATATTTAGATTTTCAAATCAATTAATCACATGGTTGGACTATTCAACATTCACATTTCAGTTATTTAGTTATAATTTTCATGTTAAATACATTCATCCATCACATATCAAGCAAACACAACGAAATTGGTTTATTTCCACCCTATATCGTCTATAGTATTTTCTAACGATATATCGCCATTTTTATTTAATTTAAAATGGCCATATTTAATTAAACGACGTTTCAGGTCGTGTCGATGCACTGGCGCTGCTTTTCACTAATTTTGTTTTACACATATCTGAAAATGTAACCGTTGGATCTTCACAAATTTGGTATCATTGGGAAGGTCATTTCAAAACGAATCCAACGGTTTCAGTTTTGGGAAAATCCGTCGGTCGGATCTTCCCCACTAGCCATTTGAAGTTACGATTTCAATTTACGAACAGCAGCGTCGTTATTCGATTTAATTTAATTATATTTATATATATATAAATATAATCGTTTCTGGCGCTGTTTTTCTTCAGATTTGAATTAAACATTCCAGACAATCCAACCGTCGGATCTTCACAAAGTTGGTGCCGTTGGAAAGATATTTCCAAGGCGAACCCAACGATTGCGGTTTCGGGAAAATCCAATGGTCGGATTTCCCGCACTAGTCATTTGAAATCACGGTTTCAAAACACGAACTGCACGGCCACGTTTCGTTTTAATTCTATTTATATTTATATATATTTATATAAATATATTTCATTCAAAAATTCCTATATCGTTTCCACTTCAATTATTTCAATAACGCCTTTAAATTTCGGAAAATTTCGCCATAACCTCCTTTGTACGGGAGGGTCTGGGAAAATTCCCAAATAGCCACACGGGCGTCTCATATCAAAAAGAAAAAGAAAAAGCCAAGCGGCTAGCCAACAGGCTCATAAAATCATCACCCAAACAAAACAGTAAATGTGTACCTATTTGTCGGGCACAAAAGTTTATTTCTCTTCTCTAGCCCCTTTGCTTTAACC
This sequence comes from Allium sativum, assembly GCA_030737875.1. Taxonomy (NCBI): domain Eukaryota; kingdom Viridiplantae; phylum Streptophyta; class Magnoliopsida; order Asparagales; family Amaryllidaceae; genus Allium; species Allium sativum. Next base: position 212,222,691 of record CM060919.1, read on the forward strand.
TGTTCAATAGATATGCATGTACATATATACAATTTCTATCACTTATCATTTTCCATTCAATTTCATATTTGATTTACTTTGGTTTAAAAACACCATTCATTCCAATGTTGCATGCATAGGCTAAAATCATATCATTAGCTAGTTAATGTATATTTCAACTCATGCACATTTATTTGAACAAGTGGCTATTTTTAACACTTCACATTTCAAAGATGATAATTTTGGCGAACTAAAATAGATTTCAACACATGACTATTTTATTTGGTTCCTATGCATGTTAAAAATAATATTTCTTCCACAAATATTTATTTCAACGTCCGCATATCTTTAGCATATCACAAATATGATAAAAATGATATTTTTATCGTTCAAAATATTTATTCGACAAATGGATGTTTTCAACACTTCATAGTTTCAATAAAAATGTAATTTTTATTGTTCGATCTTTTTATTCCACACATGAACTTTTCCACTACACACACTTCTCAACACATGAGCATTTCCACACCTGGACATTTTATTTATGTTGTTCATATTAGAAAGATGGGATTTTTATTGTTGAAACTATTTATATAAGGCGAATATTTTTCATACTTCATATATATATATATAAATGTGGTTTTTATTGTTAGAACACTTCATATATATATATAAATGTGATTTTTATTGTTAGAACACTTCATATATATATAAAAATGTGATTTTTATTGTTAGAACACTTCATTCATTCACAAATGAATTTAATTTTCACACAACACCTTTCAACACACAAACATTTCCACACATGGATATAGTTTCAACATATGGCTTTAATTTCAACGCATGAAAATAATTTCAACATATGTAAATAATTCTAACACACAAAGATTATTCAAAATTTCGGCAGCATAACGGCAGGGTAGTTAAAACCGGCACCGTCCCTAGTACGGCTCCTCGCTCTACCTTAAAACCTCGCGGTTTTTGACAATGGGGATTCATGCATCTAATTCGCACGCAGGCGGCATGTTTATTTTTATTTCCACAAATATTTCCAATTCATTTCAATCACCAATGGGTATTTTTCAACCACCACCAAACAATATCAACCACAAACAATTATTCAACCATTCGTATTTTTCATCCAATGTTTCACACCAATTCACCACAATAAATATCGTCCATGGTTTGTGGACGAGGGGAGTATATATATATAATTGTTATATTTCACTTGCATTTCAACACATATATCAATTATACTATGCATGTAAAATTCATACTTCGCTTATATAGCTTACACTACGCATGTACATGAGGTATACAACACGTATGTAATTTATATTTCGCTAATATAAATTATACAAGACATTTTCCATTCAATTTCACGTTAATTTAAATTTCTCACATTGGTTTTCGGAGTGCTAAAAATCGATACGATGTCAGAAAAATCCGCGGCTTCTTCTATTGGGTAGAGAGCTTCCTTGCGGTCCCGATGTTTCCTGTTTCATCGAATTTCGTCAACACACCAAAAAGATATGATTTTTCAAAGTGTAAAGATAAAAAAAACTCACCTTTCACGAAGGTTCTAAACTAGGTTTACGGTTTTCGTGACAATCGGGGCACGAGGGGATGATCGGCGAGTTGGACGTGGAAGAGGGAGGAGAGGGCTTTCTGGCGGTGGTGGTTTGGTGGCGTTCGGTGGTCAAGATCGTCGGCGGTGGCGGTTTATAGGTCGGAACTTTGGAGCTTCTGTTCGGGCGGCACAGGCGACGAGGGTAGCGATGCTGGGGTCGGATCTGACGAGGGGGCGGAGGCGGTTCGAATGGTGGCGATGGCGGAGTTTGGAAGCGGCTGTAGCGGCGACGGCGGAGGAGAGAAGCTCTCGAACGGGTTTCGCCGTTGATTTTGGGGATTTTTTTTTTTAAAATTTATGAATGGAGAATTCTGATTGGCCGAGGACTATATTAAATTTTTAAATAGTGTTTTCTCAAATGAACTCCTTTTTAAACCCAACGACTGTCGCCCCTAGCTAAATACCCCCATTCCGGACACAATGGGATATGTTTCATTGGCCAATTCGACTGTTACAGTCAGTTTTTTTCCCAAATTAAAGTATAAAACATTTAATTTTTAACTTTGAACGCACATTTCAATTTGCCTGGGCCACAAACTGATTCGAAAAATTCCAGAAAAATAAATCTAGCTATGTTTTGACGCTACGGTCCCAACAAAACTAGTTTCATCGAATTCTGAGATCGTTTGAAAAATGACCATTTTCTGGTCGATCCAATTTAACAGAAATTGACCAAACACGTTTTCTTTTGCCACGCTCACATACTAGCTTCAAAAATTATGAAATTTGAAACCTAGCAATAGTTTGACACCCCGGACCCAACAAAAGTTGTTTCGTCGAATTCCGAGGTCGTATGCAAAATATCAAATTTCTAGGGCTATATATTCTATATACCGACCCTTCTGAAGATTCATTCGGCCATAACTTTTGATTTCCGTTATGAAACTTCGATTTTTCAGATTCGTTAGAAAGGTATTGACTAACAGATTTAAATATTTTTGGTTTCACTAAAATCCGTTATATTTTCCACCCTGCACAGTCGGGCTAAGTTTGAATTCAAATTTTCAAACTGACTCACTATTTCTAATTCACTATTTTATTGAAATATCCTATTTCAATTGTTCAAATTCCTTTGAAATCACCAATTTAAAAATTTTAAATTGGCTCGTATTTTCCGGGTTATTACATCCTCTTAGAATGCTTCCCAGATTTTGCTAGCAAATATCAGATAATGATCACTAAAAATGCTACTGGGAACTCCATGTAGTCTGACAATCTCTCTGAAATAAAGTTGCGCTAGACTTTGAGCTGTTCTATTAGATAGGACAGGAATAAAATGGGCAGTTTTTGTGAAACGATCTACAACCACCCATATATTGTCATTGCCTTTTCTGGTTCAGGGTAAGCCATCAATGAAATCCATAGAAATTTGGTTCCACTTCTAACTTAGAACCTCAAGCGGATGCAACAATCCTGCCAGCTTCTGTTGATCGCATTTAACTTGTTGGCAAGTGGTACATCTGCTAACATATATGGAAATGTCCCTCTTCATCGCCCTTCCACCAGAATGTGCGCTTAAGATCATGATACATCTTGCTTACTCCTGGATGGATGCTAATTTTAGATTTGTGACATTCATCCATAATTTCTCTTTTTAGCTTAGGAATATCTACCACATAGATTCGCCCTTGCAATCTAAGAGCTCCCTTGCTGTCAATATGGAATCTTGAAGCTTTGCCCTTTCGAACCGCTCGCTAATCATCTGAATAAACTTACCGATTTTTTGAAGAGCAGAGATCTTATCAATCAGTGCAGGTGTAGTGATGAGATTGGCGATGATAAGATTGGCGCTAGCCGCATACTTTCTGCTGAGCGCATAGGCTACAACATTGGCTTTCCCTGGAGTATATAAGATGTCCAGATCATAGGCCGCAAGAAATTCTAACCAACGTTGCTGCCTCAAATTCAAGTCCTTTTGTGTGAACAGATACTTCAAGGATTTATGATCTGTATATAGTTCGAACTTTTCACCCAAAAGATAACGCCTCCAAATCTTTAAAATAAACACGATGGCCATTAACTCCAGATAATGAGTGGGGTATTTCTTCTTATGCGGTTTCAACTGGTAGCTAGCATAAGCAATCAATTTTCCCTTTTGCATTAACACCGCACCAATACCGTCAATAGAAGCATCAGTATAGACAGTCAAATCTTGGTTGCCATCAATAATGGTCAACATGGGAGCAGTGGTCAACCTCAATTTCAGCTCTTGGAAAGCTGCCTCACACATTCAGGTGTCCAAATAAACTTCGTATGCTTCTTGGTCAGTTTTGTCAATGGACCAGATAGCTTTGAAAAATCTTTAACAAAATTCCGATAATAGCCAGCCAATCCTAAGAAACTTTTGAGTTCTATAGGAGTGCTAGGCTGCTTCCAATCTTGAATGACTGAGAACTTGCATGGGTCTACTGAAATTCCTTTCTTCGATACAACATGACCGAGGAATTTCACTTCTTCTTGCCAGAATATGCATTTAGAGAATTTGGCTTTCAACACATTCTTTCGCAGGATTTCCAAAACTTCTTTCAGATGCTTTTCATGCTCAGAAGTGGATTTAGAGAAGATTAAGATATCATCGATGAAAACCAACACGAATTTATTCAAGACATCTTGGAATACTCTGTTCATCAGATCGACAATGTATGCCGGAGCATTACATAGGTCAAACGACATTACTTGCCATTCATAGAATAGCTCCAGTCCTCTGAAAGCTGTCAAAGGAACACACTCTTCTGCAATGCGCAGTTGATGGAAACCTGTAGCTAGGTCCATCCTAGAGAATACTTGCGCTCCATTCAAGCGATATAATAGATCATCAATACGTAGTAATGGATATTTGTTTATCAGCATTTTCTTATTGAGGTCACAGTAGTCCACACACAATCAGAGAGTACCATTTGTCTTTGGGACAAACACCACTGCTGCTGTGACAACCCGGATTCCGACAAACCAATTTTTTTTTCAAAAATCTAATCTATCGAAACCCGAGTTGGGCGCTCTGGTATCCTGCGGAAAAAGACAGAGATAAAGAAACATGTCAGAACTCGTAAAGTATCTCACAACGAAAGGAAATAAAGTATAATATTCAAATATTGCTTTACCTTATTAACAATACTGCTAAACCAGTATCCAAAGCTATACCATCTCTGTCATGTACCTAACCTGGAAGTATGTAATGAGGAGGGGGTCAGAACATAAGTTCTGTGTGAGTGGACTTAGAATAAACTTCTGTATAATCCTACATATACCGTTCAGTTATATTTTCTTGCTTATTAGGTTATTCGCGATATTTGCTCTCTAGGCTATACTCATGCCCCACTAGTAGGTTAACCTAATACAACGTATAGATACCTCCAACTTGTCTAATCCTTTCCATGTATATATACAGTCCCTTGTCGTATGTCGTACGGGCTTTATCATGTAAATCTATACTACTTTAGTGTAGTGCCACCATTCTCGAAGTCGTTTGGACTGCCACTCTCGATCTTGCTAGATGTCGTATATCATCTAGATCTAATCTAAGGTTTACTATCGAGTGCTTCCTAGATTCAACTAGGGTTTACGCTACCCAGGGGCCACTGGGGTTTATGCTACCTGCTTCTCGGATTCAGGGTTTACGCGACCTAAGTCCAACTAGGGATTATGCTACCTATCGAACGATGCCCCCTAGTCTAGGACACACTACCCAAAGCAATATATGTTCCTAGACTTTCCCCACGTACGTGTCGTGAATCGTTATCGATGTCTAGTTGCACATGTCCTCTATATGTGCGGCCCGAGTCCTGTGGCAGGGCTAATCAAGAAACACGAAACTCTGTCGGGAGCTTTAAGTTATCTGCCGATGCAGATGCTAAGGTCTGTTTTTATCTGTGTGTGGCTATGGTCCCACTTGGCCCCTCCCTCAACTAATGAAAGGCACCCAATAAAATCAAGAATGAGAACTGTACGCAGGCCCACTACGCCCCACAAACCTATTGGCCAACCTCACCCATAACTAGATAGCAAGTATATGGTCTTTTGGAGTTCTTCGCCTTTCCACTTCATGCGCTCGATTGACTCTAGATGGTAGGCAGACGACGACGTGCTATCATAGGGCTAAACAAGATATCGCCACCTCACGCTGGTACATCCTAGTCTTTAGGTTGCTTATATTGCAACCAAGCCATACTCTTGGTTCTTCTAACGCAGACCTTAACCTCTGTGAGAACAGAAGGATCATCTGCAACCTCATATAGGGATACCAAGATTACCCTCACGTCCCCTCGAAGCCACGTGCTTCGTAACCTAGACCGTTGGAGCCTTCTTCATGATCAGATGGATGTTTGCTCCTCCTCATGTTCTACTTGGTTTTCTGGACTAAGGTTTACTTACTTAGTTCGCTTAACTAAGGTTTACTACTTAGTTTTCTGAATCGTTCATTTTCTTAACAAAGGCTTACTACTTAGTCCTCTTAACTAAGGTTTACTACTTAGTTATCTTTCTCGTTATTAACTTAGTTCTCTAAACTAAGGTTTATTACTTGGTTCTCTTAACCAAGGTTTGATACTTAGTTTCTATTACTTAGTTCTCTTTGACAAAGGTTTGTTACTTAGTTCCTTTTAACTAAGGTTTACCTATGAATTCAAGCATGACTTAAGTTCTTTTTATCAAATGATAGCGTACGGGTGTTTTCCCACATTTCCAGCTTAGATTAACTTATTTCATGGTATAAATCGTCCCACCCTTCATCTTAAGTCATATTCATTTGTTATCCCTAGGATAAGTTTATCTATTATTTAATGTTATCATTCGCCACTTTTCCTTGCTTTGATACTGTTATATTGGTTAAGTTTGCCCATGTGTCCAAGTTGACTTAACCCAAAATCACATACTCAATTCAACCCCTGCGTCATTTCAAATTAGTTAAGTGTTATCTATCAGTTCATGTTGACTTAACCTTCCCATATATCATGACAAATTGGTTAAGTTTTATCTCATCTTCCTTATCGTTTCCTATAACTTATCTTGCCTCATAAGTTATAATTTCCACCTATTATCCTTTCTTGCCTTATTCAAGTTTATTCATAATAGGTTATTTATCATTCCCCATTTCTTGTCATTAAATTTAGATTTGACTTAACCCTTCCATTTACTTAACCCGTTACTTAACCTTTACCCAAATGCAATTAATTTATGATACCGTTACGGGTCCCTTTTGGTTAAGCATATCTAAATTTTTGTTTCACATGTCACCTGTGTCCCACTTAACCCTCTTTATTATAGTTTCTGTGTCTTACACATGTCTTACTACAGTTAAGTCTACCTTAGTCATGTTTTACATGTCATTTATATCACCCACTTAACCCTATAACCATATCCATGTCACCCACATATCTTATTATGGTCAGTATTTCTTAATTTATTTATTATGCCATAACGATGTATGACCTCTCACAATAGACGTCCGTTCGTGGCTACTGGATTTGCCGGGCAGTTCCCGGCAGACTTATACCACAACGCACCTAACTTCGTGTCACAAACCGTTACGCCTCTAGTTCTTGCCATTGACCTCTCACATTAGACGTCCGCTTGTGGTTGCTGGATTTGTCGGGCGGTTCCGGGCAGTCTTACACTGTGCATACAAATTCTAATATATGCCTTGTCAATAAAACGATATTTATACTGTGCATTTAAATTCTAATATATGCCTTGTCGATAAAATGATATTTAACTTTGCATATAAATTCTAATATATGCATTGTCGATAAAATGATATTTTTACTTTGCATATAAATTCTAATATATGCCTTGTTGATAAAATGATATTTTAACTTTGTATATAAATTCTAATATATGCATTGTCGATAAAATGATATTTTTACTTTGCATATAAATTCTAATATATGCCTTGTCCATAAAATGATATTTTAACTTTGCATATAAATTCTAATATATGCATTGTCGATAAAATGATATTTTTACTTTGCATATAAATTCTAATATATGCCTTTGTCGATAAAATGATATTTTTACTTTGCATACAAATTCTAATATATGCCTTTGTCGATAAAATGATATTTTAACTTTGCATATAAATTCTAATATATGCATTGTCGATAAAATGATATTTTAACTTTGCGTACAAATTCTAATATATGCATTGTCGATAAAATGATATTTTAACTTTTCGTACAAATTCTAATATATGCATTGTTGATAAAACGATATTTTTACTTTGCATATAAATTCTAATATATGCCTTATCGATAAAATGTTATTTTTTACTTTGCATATAAATTCTAATATATGCCTTGTCGATAAAATGATATCTTAACTTTGCATACATATTCTAATATATGCATTTCAATAAAAATGATTCTTTCACTTTTGTTGACAATTTTATTTCAACAAAATGATTGAAAAGTGATTCATTCATTTTGTCAACAATTATAGTTTAACAAAATGTAATTTTTATTTAACTCAAATCTTATTTAACAAAAATGTAATTTTTATTTAACTCAATTCAAATTAACAAGAATGTAATTTTTGTTTAACTCAACTCAAATTAACAAGAATGTTAATTATTGTTTAAACAATTCTAAGTTACAAAAATGATAACTTTTGTTTCAACCGTTGTATTTTGACAAAAAAAATATTTTTGTTTCAACCTTTTTAATTGACAAAAATGTAAATTTTTGTTTCAACCTTTTTAATTGACAAAAATGTATAATTGACAAAAATGTACATTTTTGTTTCAACCTTTTTAATTGACAAAAATGTATATTTTTGTTTCAACCTTTTTAATTGACAAAAATGTATATCTTTGTTCTAATTTGACAAAATGTTCATTTTTGTTCAACAAAACTATTTTGATAGAAAGGAATATTTTTGATCCAACTAAACTATTTGACAAAAATGAATATTTTTGTTTTCAACTAAACTATTTGACAAAAATGAATATTTTTATTTTCAACTAAACTAGTAAATAAAAATGATAAATTTTGTTTAACTATTTTCTAATTAACACAAATGTTAATTTTTGAATTAACAAATCTAATGAACATAACATGATGATTTTGTTTAACTATTTTTCTAATTAACACAATTGTTAATTTTAACAGATCTACATGCCACATCAATCACATATCAAATCACGAAATATCCACAGAATATTATAGCGTATGATTTAACAACATCAGTTCTATATCAAATCATGTATCAGGATTGAGTAATTTTTATTATATAAAAAGAAATAGAATTTCTCACTGTCGGTTTTAATTCTGAATAATTCAGAATCGAATTATTGTCCAAAATCTGATCTACTCTGAATTTGTACAAATAAGTCCAGAAATGTTGATCTCGGACTCACGATCACAACGCTTCTGAAAATTTTCAATTCCGAGATCGTATGCATTAGTTATGATATGTTTTGTTTTAATAATATTTTAAAATAAATTAATTAAATAATTTAATTTGAAAATTACCCTCTTCTTCCTTATCAGACCAAGGCCGCAAGTTTTTCAGAATTGTTCAAACTTAGATTTTAGTCTTTCGATCAATCGGTGCAGCTATAGCCGATTAGGTTGTACCACGTCCAAGTGTTAGGGGAGGCGCACATTCGCCAGCAGTGGGGCCCAGTTCGAAGGCGGCACGGCGACATGGCGGAGCTTAAAGCGGCGCGACTTCCAAGGCTTGGTTATCCCTCTACAGGCTACGGTTCGGGTTGAAATTGTTATGAATGCGAAGCTCCTAAAATTCTCTACAAAAAGCTTAACTGGAGTGGAAGATTTCATTGAAGGAAATTTGAGTTATTGGAGGAGGAAGCAAGGAGCAGAACTGGCCATTGAAATTGTGGGCGGCGGCTTTGTTGTATTTGGGTTTTGATTTGTTTAAGGTATTTATAATAAAATAATATAAAACCCTTAATTATTGGGTTTAAGCCCGTCAGTCCCATTCAGCTCCAATTCCATCCCAATGAAAGTTGTTCCAACCCAATTGCCCCCGTTCCGGACACAATAGGCTAGGTCCCATCATCCCAATTAATCGTTTTCAGCCTGTTTTCTTTAAATTAAAATTTAAGTCATTTATTTATTTAATTCGATTGTACATTTAAATTTACCGAAGCCATGTACGGACGTCGAAAATTCCCAAAAAATAAATTCAGCTATGTTTTGACGATACGGTCCTAACAAAATTAATTTCGTCGAATATAGAGACCGTTTGAAAAATGACCCTTTTAACGGTTGATTAAATTCAATAGAAATTATCGAATGCAGTTTAATTTACCACGCTCACAAATTAATTTCAAAAATTATGGAAAATTAAACTTAGCAATAATTTGACATTCCGGATCCGACAAAAATGGTTTCGTTGAAAACGGAGGTCGTTTGTAAAATGACTATTTTTAATGGCTTTAATATTATTTAAAAATGGAAAATTTAAATTCTGGCACATTTTATAACCAAAATCTTTAAAATAAAATTTTTAAATTGGTTCCGGTTTTCTGGGTTGTTACAGGAAGACCGGTACTATATATGGAATTTAAAAAGCTATGCCATTATTCCATTTATATTATTAGTATGATACAGAAATTTATATCGATTATATATTGATCTGTTTTCCATGAAGATTCCATATTTAATGGAAGTGGATTTGGATTTATCGTGAACTGTGTTTTAAATGGCATTGATTCTTTAACCCAGTTATAGATAAGACTAATTTCTTAAAGTTGAATGATCATAAGGTAATAATTTTAGAGATTAAAACCAAGATAGAGGTTTAATGAATCTTTAATTAGATTGGAAAGTGAATGAGATAATTAAATTTATCAGACAAGAGAAATGATCGAGAATGGAGTACCACCAGTTTTTCTTCAGACGATTGTTAAATCTTTAATTAGATTTGAATGTGAAATGGTAGTTGAATTTACCAATAACACCATGGGTGTTAGATATGGAATACTACCAGTTTTTCTCCATGGGATAAATAGGTTGGGATTGGAATTAATAAATAAAGGATTATTTCGGTAAAGCTCGATAATCTCGACTAGTTTTATAAACCTTAAGTTGGTTTAAATTTGTTAAAAGATAAAATGGAATCCTTTTTAAAATGATATACAAAGGAAGATTTAAGAATAATTTTAAAAGAAATTATCTTTGATAAAATTAATGGGAACCTTTCCCTAAAAATGTGAATATTTGAATAAAAGAATATTCTGAATTGGAATGAGGCATATGATGTGTTTTTATAGCACTTGATTATTGATTATAAAATACGCGAGTTATTCGGAAAGACAGGGTTCATCCCATTCTGAATAACTGATACGGCGACTAAAAGTCGACGATGAAGACGGTGGTCGAAGACTGGAGATCTTTACATCGTATGGATGATTACTAATGTCTTGATTGGGCTGATCCACCGAGACAAGGTAATAAGTGGTGATCGTCCAAATGTACTTTGAGATCGACTAGATACGCGAGGACCTCTCTCCTATATTGGACATATGGGACGAGGAATAAGGTGCCTCCGGTTTCGTTCAGACCCAGAACGGACTTCTAAATGGATGTGTGTCTGACATTGGATTTCATTCTGTGTTGATTAATTTCTATTAAATATATCTGTTTGGTGGCGGACAATTTATTCTCTTGCTTAACACCCTTCTCTAAGACATATGAGCTTAGAGGTTATTGACATCAGTTGTATGGCATGAATTGTCAGTGTGGCATGTGGAGATGCAAATGATCAAGGCTTTTGTTGAAAAGCAGAGTCTTGTGGATGATGATCAAAGCACGGCTTTAATTAGCATAGCTTTGTGTATAGCTTTAATTCGCGAGCTTCACACCCCGGTATGAACCAGAAACGGGAGAGGACCGCAGGGAGTGCATGCGTTTCTTTCTAGCTAGGAGTAGTGTCATGGTTTGGAGCCTAGAGATTTTACTTATGTAGTTGTTGGAAAGCGAGGTACCTCGGATTTGAGTCCCTAGTGGCTCTTGATATTGGCCGATATACTAACCAGATTTTATGCCCCATAGGACAGGGAAACGTATTGTTCAGGAATTAGCAATCCACTAACATAAGTATGGACCAACCCTGTCGCATCCAGGTGCAGTTGCGGATGAATCCTGAGACATGGGCTAGATTGTCTCAAATTCGGTAAGGACGGTCCCTTGGCTTGGTTCATGATGGAATTCCAAATTCCAATACGACACTTTTCAGTTTTAATTGTAAACCTATATGGCGGCATAGTGGCATGTGACGCTCATGCCGCCTATGATTGATTCATTTATATTTAAAGTTACTTTTGATACACTACTCACATATAATAGTATCAAAATGATTTGTTTTAAACGTACCAAGCATGTTTGGCTATTATAAGGTAAAACTCTATCTCCGGCTTGCGTTGCATTGTGTGATGGGACCTGAGTCTTATAATAGCTCCATTTTCAAAAAGCATTGTGTTGTTTTATTTTAAATAGAGATTCATGTGGAGTAAACCCATTCCATGACATACGACGTGGTACCGTGATTTACCTTATTTGAAGTAAAGTTTAATAACTGTTTCAGTTCTCACACCAGTCCTATGACTGACTCGGAGTTTATTGTTTCTACCTAAACTCTGGGTGCCCATATTTTCCATACTGGAAGCTTGTAGTTTTTGGTTTTGGCAGATACTTCTTTTCACATGATCCTGGATTACAGCTGGAGCTATATTCAGAAAGCTTTGTAGCCGTGTATATCTTTCAGTTGTGTTAGTTGTTATTTTCTTATACGCATTGTACTTATGAATTATTTTTCCGCTGCTATGTAATTTTAATCTATGGTATTGTATATCCAATGTGTAATATTTATTCATACTCTGGAATATTCTTGTACTTTGATGTAAATTGTTGTAATAACAATGAAATGTTCTATTGTTTATGTTCTGATGCGTAGTGTTCTCAAAGTAATCCGCTATTTCTCGTCTCTTTGATGATCAGGGGATTTCAGGTCATCACATAAACAATTCTAGTTGATGCGACTCAAACATTTTGGATTGTTTCCATAAAATATATGTTGTAGATAAATATCTGCTCATTATATTTCATGTATTATAATGTGATTGGAAATATTGCTTGTATTTTTGATTAGTTTAATGTGTTTTTTGATTAAACTTAGCCTTGGAGGTCATGTAGCATTTTGTAGATGGCACTTGTGCGGTTGTGGTCAAATAAACTATTTAACCTTTCATCAATTATTTGGTTTGAAACTAGTGTTTCCCTAAGCAAAGTCAGAAACCAACTTGTCCAATATTTATGTTTGCTCAGTAAGCCTCCTCTTTCACTTTAAAAATTAACTAAACTTATAAAATTTAATTAATGTTTTAAAATAGAATAAGTTTATAAATGACACTAACAATAAATTAACAACATTTTATAAAAATTAACTATGATTTATAAAAATTAACAAAGTATTATAAACATCTAACTAAGTTAAATTTCATAGAAATCAACTACGATCTATAAAAAGTAAATAAATCTTTGAAAATTAACTAAGCATTATAAATTTTTAATTAAGTTAACTAAGTCTATAATAATAAATTTTAAATATTAGCTAAGTCAAATAAGTTATGTTAAAATTAACAAAACTAATAATAATAATAATAATAAGTTAATAATTTTCTACAAATATTATTATTAATGGATTAAATAAGTTATATGAAAATTGGTTAATCTTTATAAAAGTAAAATAGTTTATAAATAGTTACTAAGTATTATAAGTGTTTAACTAAGTTTTATAAAAATTAACAAGATTATAATAATGAAGATAATGATAACAATTAACTAAATAACTAAGTTCATAATAATAATAAATTATGAATTAAGTTCTATAAAAATTAACAAGTTTAAAATAATAATAAACTAACTTTATAATCCAAATAATTATATTAAATTATAAAATATTAACCAAGTTAGTTAGGTTTTACAAAAATTAATTAAATTTATAATAATATAATAATTTAACTAAGTTAACTATATTATAAATACTAATAATATATTAATTAACTTTTTAATTATTAACTAAATATCATATAATAATAACAATTAATAAGTTAACTAAATTAGCTGGAATATAAAAATTAAGCAAATTTACAAAAAAATTCTTTGTAGTATATATATTTAACTAAGTTAACTGAGTATTTATCATAAACAAGGGGTCATCAATACTATTATTAAATCGACAATGGTAATATAGATAAAATGTTTTCTCTAGAACCACTGCTAATGGTGTCCTCATCCTTCCCCCATCTTCGTCTTCTTCTTTCGCCTTTGATTCTGCCTTCCCCCTCTTCCGTCTCGACCACCTTATCTTCCTCCTTCACATGATAATCCATCTCAAGCCAATGTCAATTCTTGAGCAGTGTTTGGATCGATGAATCTGAATCTCATTAATGTCAATTCTGCTACTAAATCTTATAATAACATTTCTACCAATGTTAATCTTTCTTCTTTGAATCCAATTAATCTCAATATCAATCCTCTAATCTTGAACTCTACGAATGTAATTTCGTCGAAACATCCCTCTACCTGTTATTCCCAATTGATTGAATCCATCTAATTCTAACCAATCTTCGACTAAAATTGATTTTGCTTATCTCTTTAAGTCACTCCCTTGGAATGTTGGTTCATTTAAGCCTTTACATTTTGACATCCCAAGAAATGGAGTGTGTTAGAAATTACCAGGTCTGGTGAAAGAAGAGGGTGTAAAATTCTGGAGTAACCACTTGGTTGGTTTCTTTCTTGATGGCACCTTATCCTACATTACAGTGGTTAATTTTTTGAAAAGTTACTGGAAACTGCATGGTGAGGTGAGCATTAAATCAGGTGGTGTTTGCTTTTATTTCAATTTTTCAAATGATATGGACAGAGAGAAATTATTCAATCTGACCCGATTTTATAGGGGGAAGAATGTTCATAGTCAAGAGATAGGATCCACCGATTGGAAATTCACATTGTCAGATTAATAAAGTACCTATTTGGATACATTTTCACCATGTTCCATTTATACTCTGGACTCTCTTAGGAATTAGTTGGTTGGTGTGTCATTTTGGGAGGTTGATTTGTTTTGATAGTAGCATTGAAAAATTACAAAGATTCAACTATGCAAAAGCTCTTATAGAGGTTTGACCTGATTATGAGCTTCTAGAATTTATTGAAATTGATGGTTTAGGTGACAATTGTCCACTTGTAAGGTTGTCTTATGACTGGAGGCCTAGAATTTGTACGTGTTGTAAAGTTTTTGGTCATGAGTCTGCCAAATGTGAGTCTGTTATTGGGGTTGAGCATAATCAAGAAGTTCAAAATGATGAGCAATGTGATTATAGATATGTAAGTGAGAATGGTAACGTTGGACAGACCAAAAATGCTTACCAACGGGGTAGTTTTCAAAGTGGATGGACAAATGTAGTTGAGAAGAAGAGAAAAGTATGGAGGAAAAAAGAGCAAAATAGTAAAAAGTCTGTTGAGAAGGATGTTAATGAAGCTATGGAAAATGTTGTTGAATTAAATGGAGATGAGGCTGTTATGGTTGATAATGAATAGAATTGTGATGTGGAAATGGAAATTGAAAATAATGTTTCAGTTTTAGATAGGCAAAAGGTTTTTCTAGTAAATGATAAAGGGCGGTGCTTTGAAAATGTCAAGACTGTACATAATGGTGAAGCATAGCAAGCAGAAAGAGGAAAGTGGTGAGGTGGAAAAGAATGCCAACAAGCATTGTGAAAATACTTTGGAGAATAGTGTTAAGGAAGAATCCACTTTGGATAAAGGGTAACAGATTGTTATTAAGAATGATCAAATGCAAGAATAGTTTCATACCCATAATTCTTTATCTATTTTGAATAATTTGGATAGTTTAGCTGATTCAAATTATTACACAACATCAACCATGTCTTCATTTGATTATGCTACATCTTCATCGTATTTTTCTTTTATTAACACTTTGTCTTATGCCTCTTCCTTCAGCTTTCAAGTGCCTTCCAATTCCTCTTTTGGTTACAAGATTAATTCCACGCAAGCGTCATCTTCTCCTTATTCCCACTTAACAACTCCTCCTCACATTATTCTTCCACCTCCTTTGACCTCCTCTGCCATACATTCATCCTCTCTCTTGGTTGATTATTCTGCTTCTCATGGTAGTAAGAAAAAGACAAGCGGTAGAAAGAAAAAAGCTCAGAAACATTCTCCAAATGGTGGTGAGAATTTAAATGAAGGTTTTGAGTTTTCACCCAATGATGTTCTTCCTTCAGGCAGTCAAAAACCCTCTTCCAAAAGGAACACTAGGAAACATTCTAACCCTCTTTTTTATCCTCTTTTGATTAAATGATTCACAATATTATTTTTTGGAATGTGAGAGGCATATATTTGGCCTCTAAGAAAGGTGATATAAAGTCTTTTATAGGAAAAAGAGATATTCAATTGATCTGCTTATCAGAAACAAAGTTGAATATGAGTTTAATAAGAAATCTATTTCTTACATTTCTAATAGCTAGAGTTATAAAAATAACCTTGATGATGCAAGTTATGGAAGACTTTAGACCTTACAGAACCCTTTCTTCAATCAGCTTTCCAAAATTTCCAGTTCTGATCAATTCACACACTTTAAGTGTGTTCATTTGGCTTCTAATTCATACTTCTTCTTAACTTCTGTTTATGCTCAGAATGCCTTGTCTTTGAGGCAAGATTTTCTGGAGAATATGAATAATATTCATTCATCGTCAGATCCTTAGCTAATTGGTGGAGATTTCAACTGTATGTATTCTTGCTCTCGAAAATCTGGTGGCTGTCCTCTATCTATCAAAGACATAGCTCCCCTAAATCAAGCTTTAATCAAATCTTATCTTCCTCACGTTTGTAGCTTTGGTTTTGATAATACTTAGTCGAATACGAGTAAATCTGGTTATCCTACTCTTTGTAAGCTAGATCATATCTTTGCTAATCTGAGTTTCCTTAAACTCTGGCCAAATTCATTCTATCATATCCTTCCTTCTTCTTTATCTGATCATAGTCCATTGATTTTTCATGGAGGTGGTGTTGTTGCTATTGGTAGGGATAAATCCTCATTCATATTTTTTAATTTTTGGCTTAAATATGTGGATTTCACTAACATTTTAATGCAGGTTTGATTAGTATAGCATAGCTCAAATCCTTTATTATCTCTAATGAACATAATGAAGGCTCTTAAATTTCAGCTCAAAATACGGTCATCATGCAAGTTTGGTAAAGGCTTTGTGCAATCTTCAGCAATCAGAAATAAACTATTGTTAGTGTAGGAGGCTATTAATAGAGATCTGCATGCCATTAACTTGGGTAGAATGGAGCTTGATTTAAGGAAAAAAACTGGAACAAGCTTTGAATATTGAGATTCAATCAATAAAGCAACAAGCTTTCTTAAGAAGAGAAGTTGATTTTGATAGGAATACTAAATATTATCATAACTCTATAAAGAATAAGAGAGCTCAGAATATGATGTTTATGATAAAAGACATGAAAGGTGAAATTCAGGCTGATGAAAATGGAATAAATGATGCTTTTGTCAAATAATTATCCTCAATTTTAGCTTCTCCTTGTCCAATAAAGGTTGATATGTCCCCTCTTTTAAGTATCAACTTGCCAGCTTTGTCTACATAACAATCTGAGAATCTTATTAGTCTTATTTCTAGAGATGAAATAAATTTAGTTGTGTTTAGTTTGGATGTTAACAGTTGTGGAGGTCTGTAAAAGTCCACATTTTACATATCGGAGGATCGTAAAATATTTTTGTTTAATTCCCTAAGGGTTGGATCATTCTCATATTTTGATATGTTGGTTTTGGGGATGTGAAACATGTCCATAATTTTTACTATTTGTGACCATTTTACTCCTATTAGTTTTGTTCATGGAAAAACTTTGGACTGGGATTGAATTAAGTGCTGCAATCGATTTCATTAGAAAGGAAATGTTGTTTCTAATTCCGTAGAGTGGTCACATTAAAGATTTGGTTCAGCGGTTTGGGAGGAATCGTTGTTTTAGTGCCACACAATTTTTGTCTAGGCTAATTGGTAATTGCTGGGCTAATTTGTGGTGTCTGCTACGTCTTAGGCTGTTAGCTATAAATTAAGGGTGGAGGCATGGAAAATAGTTTAGTTTCTTCATTTCTCTCATGTGATTCTTCTTGCTCAATCAAATACACTTTTTCTCCATTGAAATTCTAGATCTACGCGAGAAGATTGAAGATCTACATCAAACAAAGCTAGATCTACATCGAGTGAAGGAAGATCGCATCAAACTGAGAGGTTTGAAGATTAATCGTCGCTGTCCGGATTTGAGATTAGTTGATTTCAAGTTATTTTGAAAAAGCTAAGTGATAAGTATCTCTCGCACGGATTTAATCGAATATATGGGTTGTATGATCTTATATTCATCATTTCAAGTTGTTTTCATATAGATCTAATCAATGTACGTATGGTTTCAATTCTAAACATCATACGATCTGATTTAGAAACTTATAAACGGTATTTTATATGCTAATTCTATGGTTAGATCCATTTATTGATTTTGTTGATTTAAAATCGTTGTTTTAATGTTGTTGATAATTAAGTGATTTTTTGTTGTTTTGTTGATTGAATTGGTGTTGAATTTTTTTAAGTTTGATTGGTTTTATAGTATGAAATCAATTCGTGTTCAAGTGTGAATTTGGTTGAATTAGTGCAGAAAACATGCATGGATCGGACTTAAAAATCAGCCAATGGATCAGAAAAAATACATTTTTACAGCGTTTGAAAAACTATATAGTGGGGGGATGGATCAGGCAGTACCAGATTGGCCTGCGCACGGTAAATACTGGGATCTGCAAAGGTGCGCGCTACGGAAATCATGGATCAGGAAGCACCAGGTAATGGATCAGGCGAAACATATTATAGCGTTTCTAAACATTATGGTATGGATTGGGCTAAATGCCAGAGTACCAACTACCACATTTGCATGTGCATGGTGAAATAGCTGATCTGCCAAGGTGCGCGCTGGAGAAATCATGGATCGGGCAATACCAGGGGATGAATTGAGAGAAACATATTATAGTGTTTCTAAACATTATGGTATGGATCGGGCTAAATGCCAGAGTACCAAGTGCTAGACAGGCGCAAAACGGTGAAATAGGTGCTCCGGCAAGATGCACGCTGGGTGATCACAGTACTAAATACCATTGCCAAATGCTAGAGTACCAAATGACAGTGCCAAGTGCGAGGGCAGGTCCTGAATTGAACTAGGAGATATGATAGCATTTCATAAATACTGTAAAAGGCAGTGTTGATGCGATGCTCAGTTTTTTATAGCGAGAAAGATGGAAATGCTATTAAATGCAGAATCGACTAAACAAAGCATATTTTTGGATCAATGATGGTTATGGCTGATTCGAGGAATGTTCGAAGTATTGTAAAGTGTTCGTTGATCGTCGAAATGCAACGAATGTGAAGACGACTCATGGTAATGAGTTCGTGGAGAATGGTTGCTCGAGAAGTCGCTTGAGTTTATGAACAACCATCAGGTTGGATGGCTAGAGATATCGAAGGCTGAGGAATTATCGTTAATCGGAGATTCTAGCGGACTCAAAGCAGGGGTATAATGGGGGCGCTCAAAAGACTATATGTTAGCTGGTCGAATATCCTAGGCAGTACGAATAGGCCTAGTTGTCTTCGTCAAGTAAGGCAAAAATACGAGTACGAATGGCGTATGAAGTTTTTGCTGGAACCGAGGCTTATTTTGCCCTTGACAAATGGCATTTCGTAGCCGTCATACGACTAACGATGGTTTCAAAGTAGGATTGGCGGTGATAGCCAGAGTCATGGATGATGATCATTTTGCTTGTATCGTCTGTGTAGATTATTCATCATCGAAGGAGATATCTCTTGGGTGCTTGTCTGATATTGGTTTAGGCCTTCAGGGCTTGTGCTTCGGAGATATCGATATCGACCAGGATGGTTTATGCTTGACAACTAACTGTTATGAATGTATTGTTTGCTTCTATTTGATTGTTGTAAAGGCTACCATTGGCAGATGTGGGGAAGACGAGTTTGGGTTCTTCTCTGTTGATTGTGGTTGATTAGTTTATTAATCCTCTTATTCTCATATACTTTATTGATGATGTTAGATAGTTGTTTTATCGCTTATTAAGATTGTTGTCTGACTCAATGTTTTATGTTTTCTCTTATTACCTTGGGTTGTTCATCCGGTAGTGGATGGAAAATTGAGTACCAGGTGAAAAGTAGTAGATCTTGATGAGAACGATGTTGTTGTGTGATGACGAGCAGGAGGTTGGCGTACTATTTTCTACTATCTACTATTTCTGCTTTTCGCTGTTTGATGTATTCTCCAAGTGACTTGTAGTGAGGCACACTGTATAGAATTTGATATTGTATGTAGTTTGATGTTTGGATCATTCATGATGACATGAAAGTTAAAAAATCTGCTCAATTTTGCTTCACTATTATTGCCTGTTGTATATGTTCTATTATATATTATCCTTGCGCTATGAGTTATACGACAGGTTCTGCATATATTGTTCTACTCTAATTATCGTCCATAGCTGCCTAGCATGTTTTTCAGTGCATTATTTCCCTTGTTAAGTGTAGGAGTTATGGGAGGCCGTCACATTTGGTATCGGAGCTGTAGTCAATCAATTTTTGCCAAAGTTCGATGACGTAATGATGTATGAGAGATGTATTTTTGTAGATTTTTGATGGATGTGTATACTATATTATAGTGTATAGTATAGTAGCATTTTGACTTCATTATAGTCTATCTAATATGTGGACTAATCGTTCTATTTTCAAATTTAGAATGATTCGTTAAACCACGAGAAACACTACTAGGGATGAGCCTGCGACTGGAAGGGTAGACAATGGTAACCAGTTGGGAGCTTTAACTATTATACCGAAATATCTAGTTATGTTTGGGGCCATAATGGCAGTGATCATACTAAGGATGCCCATTCTAGAAGTGATAGTAGAACGTGGTGTTCCTATGTAAGTACCTAAGGTGGATTTCGCTAAGCGATAGAGGGATTATTCTCCTACAGACGAAGAAGAGGAATCGAGAAGAATTATATCTTTGGAGCAACTTCGACGTTGAGTTAAGGAGCGAGACGAAACGATCAGTGCTGCTTCGGGCGATGCTTTTAGAAGCAGGCATGAATTTCATAAAGAAACTTTTGTTGGCACCAGTGCTATGAAAAAGCTTAATAAAAAAGAAAAGACAACAGAAAGGGAATGATGGCCAAAAGAAGAAAACTAAGAAGGATGTCATCTACTTTAACTGTCAACTGAAGGGCCATTATTCAACGGATTGTAAGAAGCCAAAAGCCGAGAGGAAGTGCTATAACTGCGGCAAACCTGGACATGAGAAGAAAGACTGTCTAGATTTTCTGAAGAATAGGCAACAGGAGGAAGCATGTGTTCTGGAAGCTATTCCGATTTCCTATTGCATTCCTAATGAGAATTTGGAGAAGTTGTTAGTTTAGTTATGCTTTCTACTAGTGGAGTTTTTTTGAGTTATGTTTGGTACTAGAGCATCGCCTTCTTTTACCTACAATAAGATTGTATGCTGAATGGGTTTAGAACCTGAAGTTGTAATAGACCTTTGATAGTAACTAATCCAGTGTGGGGTTCATCTACTCTTTATATGACTTGTCGTGGTCTAGTTTATTTGTTGCACTTTTATAAATGATTGCTCTATTATGAATTTCAGTGGGTTTGGGATTATTTTGGGCATGGACTGACTCAAGATGTATGCGGCAAAAGGGGGTTGCAAGAAGCTGGAGGTGACAGTCGGGAATGTGGAAGGGCGAATGGTTGTGGTTCGATGTAAGCTCGAAGATAGTGTCTTTGTAACCTGGGTGAGGAGGAGGAAGGGGAAGGATCGACCAAAGTGGATCAGGCAAAACGCAAGCTGAAACGTTGGTCGATCAACAAAAAAATTTTGTGTGGATTTTTCGGAGAATTTTTTTTTAAAATATTTAAAAAAAAAATTAAATTTTTTTTTTTTGAAAATGTTTTCGATTCGCTTGTGACTCCATAGGAATACTTGTCATATGTGTCGATCGCTAGTGAGTTCGAGGATGTCTTTGGCGAGGTTAAAGGGTTGCCGCCGCACCACGAGATTGAGTTCAGGATCGATTAGGTCGAAGGTGTTAGACCTATCGCCATGCCTCTTAGGCAGATGGCGCCTAAGGAACAGTGAGAGTTAGTGGTGCAAGTACACGACCTTTTGGGAAAAGGATTCATTCAGAGAAGCGTATCCAAATGGGGTGCACTAGTTGTGCATGCGACTAAGGTCGACGAATCATTAAGATTATGTGTGCATTATTGTGAGCTGAACAAGATGACCAAGAAGAACAAGTATCTGTTGCCAAGGATAGACGACTTGTTCGATCAGCTTCATGAAACCAAGGTATTTTCTCATATGGATTTGGCAACGGGATTCCACCAGTTTAGGGTGGAAAAGGATAGTGTGCCGAAGAATGCTTTTGGGACACCATCTGGTTTCTTCAAATGGTTGATGATGCCATTTGGTTTGACTAACACACCAGCGTATTTCGTGGATCTTATGAATAGGGTATTCAGAGATCAATTGAGCAAGTTCGTGCTTGTGTTCGTGGACGATATTATGGTTTACTTTCGGAATAAGGAAGAGCATAAGACGCACTTGCGGGTTGTTTTGGAAATCTTGCGAAAGCATCAGCTGAGAGTCAAGTTTTGAAGTGTCACTTCTGATAGAGCGAAGTGAGATTCTTAGGCCATGTTGTTTTCGAAAATGGAATGGCGGTTACCCCGCTAAGGTGATAGCAATCCAGGACTGGGATAGGCCTAAGAATGCAACGGATGTTCAGAGTTTCCTTAGGTTGGCGCGATATTATCGTCGTTTTATAAAAGATTTCTCCAAGATAGCTGCACCATTAACATGATTGACGAAGAAGAACCAAGTGTTCACATGGGATGCGAAGTGTGAGCAAACTTTTGGAATCCCGAAAGAGAGACTGAAGAATGATCATGTTTTGACCATTCCAGGTAGGAATGAAGAGATGGTGGTATACAACGATGCATGCGGTACTGGGCTTGGAGCAGTTCTAACACAGAATGATAGAGGTATGGCCTACACGAGTCGATAGCCAAAGACGCACAAAAAGAATTATCCGACTCATGATTTTGAGTTGGAAAGCCAAAAGCGTGATGCAAAGCTTGTCGAGATTATCTAGAAGTTAGAACCATAGGATAAGGAATTCGAAGTCGATCAATAGGGTTAGCTTCGAAAGAAAGGACAACTGGCTGTTCCTGATGTTGATGTGTTGAGAGATGAGGTTCTATGGTAATGTCATCACTCAAAGTTGACAATTCATTCTGGTGGGAATAAGTTGTATTAGGACATAAAGCGATCTTACTACTATGAAGGGATGAAAAGGGATGTTAGTTTGACGGATGCTAGTTTGGACAACAAATTGACTGCTTCTGGATGGTATGCATATAGAATTGTTTCTGATTGCTAATGTTTTCTTGGAATTTCGAGGGCAAAATTCCTAAAGGGTGGGGGGAGAATGTAACAATCCGCATTTTACATATTGGAGGATCGTAAAATATTTTTATTTAATTCACTGAGGGTTGGATCATTCTCATATTTTGATATGTTGGTTATGGGGATGTGAGACATGTCCATAATTTTTACCAGTTTTATTTGTGACCATTTTTCCCCTATCAG
The DNA here is from genome assembly GCA_030737875.1 of Allium sativum. Classification (NCBI taxonomy): domain Eukaryota; kingdom Viridiplantae; phylum Streptophyta; class Magnoliopsida; order Asparagales; family Amaryllidaceae; genus Allium; species Allium sativum. The sequence continues at coordinate 212,246,040 of CM060919.1, forward strand.
TTTTGTACAGGGCATAACTTTTGACTGGGATCGAGTCAATTGCTAGGATCGATTTCATTGGAAAGGAAATGTCGTTTCCAATTCCTAGAGTGGTCTTTAAAGATTTGGTTCAGTGGTTTGGGAGGAATCACTGTTTTAGTGCTACACAATTTCTTTCCATGCTAATTGGTAATTAGTGGGCTGATTTGGAGGGCCTGTTAAGGCATGGGCTGTTGGCTATAAATAAGGAGTGGAGGCATGGAGAATAGTTTAGTTTCTTCATTTCTCTCATGTGATTCTCCTTGCTCAATCAAATACACCTTTCCTCCATTAAAATTCTAGATCTATGCAAAAAGATTGAAGATCTACATCAAATAAAGCTAGATCTACATCGAGTGAAGGAAGATCGTATAAAATTGAGAGGTTTGAAGATTTATCATCACTGCCCGGATTTGATATTAGTCGATTTCAAGTTATTTTGAAGAATTGGTGAGTGATAAGCATTTCTCGCATGGATTCAATTGAGTATATGGGTTGTATGTTCTTCTGTTCATCATTTCGAGTTGTTTTCATATAGATCTAATCGATGTAAGAATGATTTAAATTCTAAACACCATAGGATCTAATCTAGAAACTTATAAACGTTATTTTATATGATAATTCTCTGGTAAGATCTATTTATTGGTTTAGTTGATTTAAAATCGTTGTTTTAATGTTGTTGATGATTGAGTGATTTGTTGTTGTTTTGCTGATTGAATCGTTGTTGAAAAAGTTGAAGTTTGATTGGTTTTCGAGTATGAAATCTACTCATGTTCAAGTGTGAATTTGGTTGAGTTTTGGGCGGAAAACATGCATGGATCGGGCGGAAATTGATGCATGGATCGGGCGGAAAAATCTGCCAATGGATCGGAAAGTAATAACAATATTTTTACGGTTGAAAAACGCTATTGTAGGGGGGATTGATTGGGCAGTACCACATTCGCCTACGCACAGTAAAAACTAGGATCTGCCAAGGTACGCACTGGGGAAATCTTGGATCGGGCAGTACCAGGGAATGGATCGAGCAATATATATTATCGCATTTCTAAACGCTATGGTATGGCTCGGGCTAAATGGCAGAGTACCAAGTACCACATATTCCTGTGCATGGTGAAATAAGTAATCTACCAAGGTGCGTGTTGGGGAAATCATGGATCAGGCAATACATGGGAACGGATTGGGCGGAACATATTATAGCGTTTCTTAACGCTATGTTATGGATCGGGCTAAATGCCACAGTACAAGTGTCAGACAAGCGCAACACTGTGAAATATGTGATCTGCCAAGGTGCACGCTGGGGGATCACAATACCAAATGCCAGTGCCAAATGCCAGAGTACCAAATGACAGTGCTAGCGCAGGTCCGGAATTGAACCAGGAGATATGATAGAATTTCAAAAACATTGTAAAACGCATTTTTGATGCTATGTTCAGTTTTTCATAGCGAGAAAGCTGGAAATGCTATGAAATGCAGAATCGACAAAAAAAGCATATTTCTGGAACGATGATGGTTATGGCTTCAACGTGAATTCGAGGAATGTTTGAAGTGTTGTAAAGTGTTCGTTGATCGTCGAAATGCAACGAGTGTGAAGACAACTCAACATTGCGAGTTCGTGGATAATGGTCGCTCAAGAAGTCGTTTGAGTTTATGAACAACCATTAAGTTGGATGGCTAGAGATATCGAAGGCGGAGGAATTAGCGTTACTCGTAGGTTTTAGCGGACTCAAAGCAGGGGTATAATAGGGATGCATAAAAGACTATATGCTTGCTGGTCAGGTACTCTGGGCAGTACGAATGGGCCTAGTTGTCTTCGTAGAGTAAGCCAAACATACGAGTACAAATGGCATATGGATTTTTTGCTAGAACCGGAGTTTACCATTAGCCCTTGACAAATGGCATGTCATAGCCATCATACGATTAACGATGGTTTCAAAGCAAAATTGGCGGTGATAGCCAGAGTCATGGATGATGATTGTTTTGCTTGTATCGTCTTGTGTAGATTATACAACGCCGAAGGAGATATCTCTTGAGTGCATGTCTAATGTTGGTTTAGGCCCTAGGGGCTTATGCTTAGGAGATGTCAATATCAACCAGGATGGTCTACGCTTGACAACTGATTGTTATGAATATACTATTTTTCTACTACTTGATTGTTGTAAATGCTATCACTGTCCGATGTGGGGAAGATGGGTTTGGGTTCTTCTCTGTTTATTTTGGTAGATTAGTTGATTAATCTGCCTAATCTCATATACTATATTGATGATGTTAGATAGTTGTTTTATCGCTCATTAAGACTGTTGTCTAACTCAAGGTTTTATGTTTCCTCTTATTACCTTGTGATGTTCATCCGGTTGTGGATGGGTAGACTGAGTAGCAGATGATAGTTAGTAGATCTTTATGAGAACGATGCTGCTGTGTGATAATGAGCAGGAGGCTGGCATATTATTTTCTACTATCTACTATTTCTGTTTTCCGCTATTTGATGTATTCTCCAAGTGACTTGTATTGAGACACACTTCACAGAATTTGATGTTTTATCTAGTTTAATGTTTGGATAATTCATGATGATATGAAAGTTAAAAATTCTGCTCAATTTTGCTTCACTGTTATTGCCAATTGTATATGTTCGATTAGATTTTATCCTTGCGCTGTGAGTTATAAGATAGATTCTACATATATTATTCTACTCTGATGATCGTCCATAGCTGCGTGGCACATTTTTCAGTGCATTATTTCCCTGGTTAAGTGCAGGATTTGTGGGCGGTCGTCACAAGGTCCAGATGGTTTCAGTGTTTTTTCCTTCATCAATGTTAGTCTACTATTGGTGAATATGTGATTAATTCCCTTTAATATTTTTTTCAGGAATAATGTTCTGCCTTCTAGTCTTTCTTCCACTACTATTTCTTTAATTCCTAAAGTAGATAACCCCTCTTTAGTTTCAGACTTCAGGCCCATCTCTTGTTGCAATATTGTATACATAGTGATTTCAAAACTTTTAGCCAACAGGTTGCAAGATGTACTACCTTCAGTAATTTCTAAGAATCAAGCTGCATACATTAGAGGCATGTCTATTAGTGATAGTATCTTAATTACCCAAGAGCTTTTATATGGTTATAACATGAAGAATTTATCTCCTAGATGTATGATCAAATCTGATATAAGAAAGGCTTTCGATTCTGTTTCTTGGAGTGCCATTATTGCTATTATGTCACATATGAATTTTCCTCTGCCTTTTTTATCATGGATATACACATGCATTTCATCCCCTAGCTACTCTATTTTGAGAAATGGTGGTTTTCATGGATTTTTTAAGGGCAGTCAAGGTGTTAGACAAGGAGTTCTGATCTCGGCTTATATATTTATAATTCTAATGGAGTTTCTTAACTCTCTGCGGTAGATCAAGTTCAGAAGGGTAATCTGGAATTACATCCAAAATGTAAGCATCCAATGATTACACATCTTCTTTTTGTAGATGACCTTATTATTTTTACAAAGCCAACTTTATAAAATATTCAATGCATTCTTTCTACCTTGCATTCATTTTGAAATATCAATGGACTTCAGATAAATATCAGTAAATCCTCCATTATGATAGCTATTCTTAATGACAGTAAGAAGAATGACATCAAAAAAAAATCAGGAGTTAAGGAACTTTCTAGAAATGTTACTTATCTTGGTTTGCCTTTTATTTTCTCTCGTAAGGATATGCGTACGCCATATTTTGAGAAGATTATTAGTAAACTTCAACAATGGCCTAGTAGTAATCTATCTCAAGTAGGCAGATTAACTATTGTGTAATCTGTGGCTAGTGCAATGATAACTTATTGGATGGGACACTATATCCTGCCAGCTAAACTTCTAAAGATGATTAGTAGTGCGTTTAATAGATTTCTATGACATGGTGATCCCTATTCTAAAAAGTTAATACCAATTTCTTATCACAAGCTATACGATGATAAAAAAATATGTTGGTTTGGGCATTATTAACCTTTTTCAATGGAATAAAGCTGCTCTATCAGTTTATTTTCATAAACTGTTTAGTTCTGGAAAGGGTTTATGGTCAATTGGCAGCAAATATTTTTGGGCATTGTAAATATCTCAATCTTGCAGTTGGAGTTGGAGATGTATTATAAAATTAAAGGAAAATTTTCTACCTTTTATTCAAGTTAATTGTGGTACTATGAAAAGTGTTTCCTTTTGGCATTTACCTTGGTCTATGCAAGGTTTGATTCTAAGCAAGGTAGTTGATTATAATGTTAGAATGAATTTTGATATACCTAACTCAGCTCTGATAGAGGATTATATTCATGAAGGTGAATTGTTATTGCCTTACTCTAATTATGCATCCTTGAGGAAGCTTTAGGGAGAGGTGGCAAGGTCTATCTTACTGCATGGTGGCAATTCAATATATATTGGGATGGCAAGAATCATTATATTAAACATGTTGATGGTTTACTGCAAAATGATAAGCAAGTTTTTGCTCGATCAACAAGAATTTGGAACTTTGGAGTTCGACAAAGAAAATTTTCTTGCTTTGGAAAGTGATGGCCAATGCTCTAAATACTAAGGAGAAGCCCCATTCGTTTGGGTTAATTAATGATAGTGGTTGTCCTTTTTGTAATGTTTGTGAGGAGACTATTATACATCTATTTTTGGGTGTCCTAATGTGTTTCATATATGGAGAAGAATTCTTGCTAATGGAGACTACCACGAACCTTCTAATATTAGTGTAATTGAATGGTATAATATTTTCAAGGCTACCGGGTGGAGGAATGATCGAACTAAAGCTTTGTTAAAGATCTTAAAGTGTTTTGTTTATGAAATATGGTCTAAAAGAAATAGTAGAGTATTTGGAATTGGCTATCTATGCAGATCAGTTGTATGCCATGATTCATAGGAAAATTTTGTGTGATCTGAAAGATTAAGCTTGGGGAGGACATGCTTATTGATATGCAATGCTGCCGTTGTTTTACAAATTTGATTTTGATGCTGTTTTTTCTATTGTTTTGTACCTATATGGTGGTGTAATTTATTCTATACGTACTTGATGTAAGTAATTGTGATGAGAGGCTTGTATAGTGTATTAGTGAGATTTCGTTGTAGTGTGACTTGTAATGTTGTAAAATTTTAGTATAGTAGTAAAAAATTTCTTGCCTTTCAATTAAAATGTTTTCTCTTGATGACATAGCAACCAATGTTAGTCCTCATGTTTGCTGGAATTATCATATGTATGACTGGATAGTCCTCAAACTTCTTTCTTTCGTAGATATAATGTTAAATGTAATAGATTCATTTCATCTCTTTGTCGACAAAGACATGATGAGTAATTTTAAATACCCCTTCAAAGGCGACACTGTTTCTTTTTGGGCTGTTCTGGTATGTTATTGTCTCTTTATATTTCCCTTCATGCTCAAAACATATTATATGCATACAATATTAATTGTTGCATACATCCAAGTATCAGAGACTAATATGATATCTCCAAACTAGATGTAGTTTGGGAACATGGACCATTGCCAGGATTGATGATTTATGAGTATACCAAGGTCACAAGAACCATTTTACAAAGAAACACGAATATTAAAGCACACATCCTTGATTACTGCATATTTAAAATCCAATCAAATAGTGTTTGTAAGTTTTTACCCCCTTTTATGTGTGCTGCTAGCTCACTCAGCCTCTAGTAAGCTGGAGACAACGTGCAGCAGCAACAACATTACAACGTTGTAGTAGCATCTTTAGCGCCTTTTTTGTGGATTCTAGCCAATAGCAGCAACTATAACTGCTACCTTATGGCACGTTGATACTATTTTTTCAAGAATAACTCATTTGAATTAGCATAGCTTTATTTAGTTTCACGAAAATATCATTAGCTCTTGCAGTTAAGATCTTCATGTGAATTTTGTTATGAAAAGCACTGAGAACTGTGCTTGCTGACCCAGTACTATTTGTTTGAAGTTTAAACCTAAACTTAGAAGTTTACACATACCTGTTATATTATAAGTATAAAATTTCTACTCCATTAGGAAAGCACCGCCAAAAGAACTCGGAATGTGGTCGACTAACAAATCTTTAATTGCATCAGCTATGACCGCAGTTAAAAGCACATAAAAACATATTCTGGAATGAAGGAAAGGCATGACAAGTTGCTACAGACTCTCCTCAAACACCCACAGTATGTATTCAATAATCTGATGAAATTATAAGAAGTGGACTAATACTTCACTACATTATGTTAATTAGGCATATGACAACGTTACTTCAAACGTAGTATATCATGGAAACAAGAGCTTTCCTAGTGGCCATTCTTCATGTAAAGTTATATATACTACAGGTAAAGTGAATGTAATATGTTGCAATTTTTTTGCAGTTGCAAATTAAATATGTTATTTTAAATTTGTCTTTGATCGCTAATTTATAAATTTTACTATTATAGGTAGTTGATGTTTTTAGTTGCAAAAATTGCATAAGATACTCTTTAGGTTTTTGAAGGTTCAACCTAATTAGCATATGAAAATTCTATGTTTGCATGTTTTGTCATTAATATTTGATAAAACTCTATATGTATTGTGTCTTTGTCTAATGTTTATTAAGATGATTTATAGATCTCATCGTTTTTCGTTTGTAAACTTTGTTAATGGAAATTGTGTTCAATTTATTTTATAAAAATGATTGATTGTTATGCTTTTATTTTATTGTGCTTAGATTGATTTGTATTTTTTTTGTATTAATCAATTGAAATATAATTAAATGCAAATAGATTAATGGTTTGTGAATATTACAAAGCTAGCGTTTAAGAACCGCTGATGAAACAAAACAACATTTATAAACTGCTGTTGAAAACATATGAAAAAACTATATACAACGTATAATAAACACTAATGAAATTTTTAAAAATACCCTAAAAATATTTCCACAACATTATATAAATTCTGTTTCAATTTTAAAACAACAAAATATAAACGTTGTAAAATCCCAATTTACAGCAAATAAACAACGCTGCATAAAATAGTTTTTAACAACGTTTTTATTTTATTGTTAGAAATTATATATCAATGACAGCATGTCGTTATACAACTTTTTATTAACGCTGTTACAGCTTATTGCAGCATTTTTCGAGCGCGGTGAAAAGTTGTTTCTAGTGTAGTGAATTAACCTAAATGTTCTTACTAATCACCTAATTAACACCTAATTCATCGCTTTAAACGTGACATTTCCCTTTCCATGTCTCGACTTCGAATCCAATTAGCCCGCCTTCATCTATTTGACAACTGCGTCGCCACCAAAACCTCGGAGCTCACGCCCTACCACATTCAATGCCCCATGCTTTCCTCTATCTGCGCTTGGAACACTGAGATTCTAAGACCCCCACATTATTTGAAAACCCACATATTGGGTTTACGTTCAATTTTTGATTTCCTTCTCCTGCCATTAAAGGTTGTGCCACCACTACCACCACAAGGTAGCCCTCCTCCTTGCCAGCGTCTTTCCTCCAAACCCATAATCAACCATGGCATAGCAGTTCTACAACAACCAAAATCTCTAAATTACCGTTCATCTCAATATTGCCAAGTCGTTAGTACTCCGATCGATGATCGAAAACCAACATTAAGTTCACTTGATCATCCTCCACAACTTTTGTGTTGAATGCCTCCATCGATTTGGCCTAGATTGGCCTCAGCAATGTGAGTCATTAGATGAGGTAGGAAGAGAAATGGCAGCTTCGAATAATTAGGGTTTGGAAATAAAGGTGAAATTTTAAGGCCCTCCTCCATCATCCATTAGAGGTCATGTCACCACCGTCGTTAGGCAGTCCTCCTCCTTGCCAATGTCCTTCTTTTAAACCCCATCATCAAATGATCAACCACGACCGAGCAATTTCACTAACGTAGAAAACCTTATTTTCCCATTCATCTGGACATTGCCACGTTGCCACTTCTCCGATCGATAATCGACACAAGCGTTGAGTTCACCTGATCATCCTCTACAACTTTCGTAATAAACGCCTCCATCAATTTGGCCTAGATCGGCCCGATTAACATGAATCGTTGGATAAGGTAGGAAGAGAAATGGAGGGTAAAAAAAATCTAATTAGGATCTAGAAATAAAGTGTAACGACCCAAAATTTCGGTCATTTGAATTTGAATATTTAAATCTTATTTAAATATTATATTTGAAATGTTAATGGATTTTAATATTTAATTTATTTATAAAAATGAATTTTAAACATATAAATTTATATTTAATATAAATAGATCTCGTAACATCGCGGTAATTCGTAATATTGAGTTTCGAACTTCAATTGAATATATAGGATCCGTTATAAGTCGGGTTTCCATGAAATAAGAATCGTTTGTATTTAGTTGATTATAATTTTCTAATGAAAGAGAAAAATGGAGATTTCATATTATGGATTGTTAGTTATATCCAAATCAAAATTTCAAATAGTCGCTATGAAATCGTTATATAAAATATAACGTTTGTTTAATAAATTTAAAAAGTGTTTTTATATAAATTGGATATCGTTTAACTCGAAATTGATAATGTTCAGCTATAAATCCATATTAGTTTATATTTGAAATTATATGATATTCCATTTGGAATTTTGGAAATATATATACGATAATAATAATTTATTATTATTTAATTGGATTGTTTTGGAGATTATATATATATATATTACCGATCTTATATAAGCCTTAAGAATAGTCATTTTGCAAATAGCCTCAGTTTTTGATGAAAATAGTTTCATTGGATCTGTAACGTTAAGTTATTGTACAAAACCAAATTCATGATAAACCAATATCTATGTGACTTCGGTAGTCATAAGCGCTCAATCGTTTTATATAGCGTGCAATTAAATTAATTTAATTAAACTGACGAATATTATTGTATAACTTGAGCACACGATCGAATTAAGCTGCACTACCAATAGCATTGAATTCATATCGATGTTTAGAGTCAGGATAGGTAGGTAGTTCATCATTTTCGGAGTCTGGGTATTTTGGTGTCCAAAATAGCGTTGTTTTTCGTATAAAAAATCATTCTAGGAAAACTGTCTTGAAATGCGATGAAACTTATATCGTTGAATCCGTATTTGTTATTGGTTGTTGGATTTCGATTTTCACATCAATCGAATTTTCCGTTTGATCGTGAGAGTAGTAAACGCTTAGATTTGTATTTAATCGTTTTATCAATTTAATTTGGAAATTAAGCATAATTGATTTTCAAACGAATTCCGTTTTCAGCGAAACTAATTTTATTGAATCTGTAATGATTTGTTTTATAGCATTTAAATTTTCAAGTTAATTGGATTTAATTTGTGATGGTACGTAATTTAAATGCATGTTGATTCACATTTTGAATTATAAAGGAATTTTCACAAACGATCACGAAATTCGACAAAACCTATCCCATTGCGTCCGGAATATTATTTTATGTTAGGATTTCAATTTTCATCAAAAATGGAGGATGTATGTAGGTAATTTAACACGTTACTTCACGTTGAAGTTTCATATAATATTATTTTAATTAAAGGGGTTCCTAATATAAGGGTTACAAACCCTAATATTTGGCCTTCTCTTCAGTGTGGTCAACAACGAGCCGCTATATTAAAAGAACCTGAGAACATTGATCCTTCCTCCTTTATTTTCTGCAAATCAACTCATCAAATCAACATCTTCCCAAAAGCAAAGATTTTCGTCTCTTCGGGTATTAAAATCCAACCGGTTGTGATCTGATTTGGGGAACTCTAGTGATTGGAATTGGAGCTGATCATCATGGAAGTTCGTGAATTCTGGAGGACAAGGGGAAGCATTGAATGGCCTGAAAAATAGGACAGTAGTCACTGATAAGGAGGTGCTTGCAGCGGCGGTGTCTGATCAGGAGATGGTGGGTTGTTGGTGGCTCGGCAGTTTATGAGGAGTTCGACAGTGTAGGTTGAGGTAGAACGAAGTATCAGGAGAGAAAGATAATAGTTCGGCCAAATAAATATATAAACATTATTATTCAATATTTTATTTAATTAAGAATAAATTGTATAATTAAACTGTATAAACCGTATATGTTAATAACTGTTGCATACTTGCACATATTATCATAATTGGATGATTTAAGTTGCGTTACGATCGTCTTGACGAGATCAACATTGTGGAGCTAATTTGAACGGGTCTGGAATCAATGAGAATTACAATTAAATTAAAAGACTGTTTAATTTAATTGTAACCGAACCGCTTCAACGATAACGGAAATCAAAGTGAGTATAACTCACTCAGTTGTCCTACTTACATTTTTTTATAAGCCGGGTTTAATATTCGAATGCTAAGGCTGTTTATTGCTTAATGATTATTGAATGATATTCCTATATATTGACTAAACCGATTAAATTAAACATTTTGTTCAGTTTAATTAAAATCGAATCGCCATTCTAACGATTGGAACCAATCGAGGTAACTTACCTTGTTGGTCACGTTTATAATAATATAAACGTTTTTAATTTAATAGATTGCTTGACTTGTTATCATCAGTGTTAAATATAATAGATTATGTTAAGTGAATATTAGGCTCACATCCCTATTTTGAAACTTAATTAGGCTCACATCCGGTCATAAACTTATTGTAAATTAGGTCCCTATTTTCTGAAAAGTCATCAAAAAAATATAAAAAAATCACGTAAATTCGTATTTAAATAAAACATGTAAACACTAAAAAATTCAGAACAAAAACCATCAACGAAGGCGTCAAAAATCAAAAAAACCAAAAAAAACGAAATTTCCAGTTAAATGCATAATAGTATGCACATATATCACTTTCCTGCATACATCCGTGCATATTTTTCACTACATACATCTTCGTTGATTTTTATTCATGCAAATAAATGCATACATGTGCGCAAAAATTTCAAATACTTGCATACATTTGTGCAGGTTTATTTTCAGATTTTAATCTGAAAACAGCTTACAGAAAAGTTGCATATATATATGCAATTATCAGTAATAATTGCATAAATGTATGCAACTTTTTTTTTCGATTTCCGTAGATTCCTGACATTATTTCCATATTTTAGATTTTTTTTTTATGAACGTACGCACATTTTTGAAAAAAAAAATACAAAAAGGCGGAAAAAATAAAATAGGGGGCGGGTTTAAAAATTTTCAGAACTTTGTTTTTTTTATAAATTAGGTCCCTACTTTTTATCCAATAAAAATGTTGCACACATGTGTGCATTTTTTTGACAAATTTGCACATTTGGATGCAAATAAAAATGAACTGAAAAATTATGTTAAATCTATCCGCTGGAAGAACTGCAATAATTGCATATATGCATGCAATAAAATCAAAAAGGTGCATAATATTATGCATTTAACTGCAATTTTTTCTGTTTTTTTGCTGTTTTCTTCTTTCTGACATTATTTTTGTTGTTTTTTGAACTGATTTTTTTTTATAATGCGTAATATATTTTATTACTAATTTACGAATTTTTTTTATTTTTTTTTAATTATTATTTTATAAGTTTTGAAAACAGGGACCTAATTTACAATAAGTTTATGACCGGGTTTTTTTTATATTTTGAAACTTAATAGGGACCTCTAAAAAACGCACCCTTATGTTAAAGTGTCATTATTAATTGTTATAAAAATTATCAGTTTAATTGAATTGAATGAGTTTATTTAAGGTAACCTATTTGGATGCAGTGAATAACAGGTTAGAGGGATCCAACTGATTCCTTACCGGTAGTGGTTAAATTTATTATATTATATTATATGTTGAAGTATGAAATTGTGATGCAGGGATTGATAGGTTGGAGGAATCCAACAGGATTCCTCGCTAATATTGATAACATTTATCAATATGATTAGATGTGTGTGATTAAATGTGAAATTGGTAAATATTTCACAGTTTTGTACTATAGTAGACATTTTCCTCTTTAGAACCATAGATAAAATAATAGATTTTCCTGAATTGATGTTAAATCGATTCTGAACGTTTTTAAAATAATTATATATATATATGGATTTGAAATACGGCGTTGTTTCTAAAAGTAAACGCCGAAGTTTTATTTACGTTTTTATAATCATTTAAATTTATAACTAAAATAACTTATGACGTTATTTAGTAAATTCGAAGCCATGATAAATTGAGAATATTAATGATTTGAAATTAATATAAAAATCTTGTAAAAGATGTTAAGAGAGTTGGAAATGAGATTATTTTTGTAATAAAATAATTAGATTTTAAGTTTCAAAAGAAATAACTAATTTAGGAAATAAATTAGTTAATAGGAAATATGGATAGGACATAATGTGGTTAAGTGAATTGGATTAATTTAAGTGAATGGGATTAATTAAGTAAATTGGATTTGAGTTTAAAAAAGAATTTGAAGCAAATGAACATGTTTGATAATAACTGATTCAAACTAATTAAATAAATAAGTTTTGGAATTATTTTACAAATAAAATCAGAGTTATTTTCTTAAATAGAAAAGGGGCAATATATGAGGATTAATTTAATGAATAATAAGGCGTTAAAGAAATCGTGAAGTGTACGATGATTTAATTAAAGATTAAAAGGTGATTTTGTAATTAATAAATGCTTTTACAAACGTTGTGCTTATATAAATGGAATGATTTGATAAATAAGAAGTTAAGGAATGGAATTAAGGAAATTAGAAGCTGGCTAGAGATTAGTCAAGTTTAATGGCTTCCTGAATGTTCATCGGACGTTGTTTTCGACCTTCGGGGTTGATAATTAGTGAGTTGTTCTCTTACTAGTTTACGGTTAGGGACTAATGAAGGTGGAAGAACAGTGATGTTAGAAAACCATAATTTAATCAAATAAGAAATGGAATGTTTTCCAAAGATTGAAAGTTTGAGAAGTGGAGTTTTAATTAAGGATTGGTTAATTAAAGAGGCTAAATGATGTTAGGTATTGAATCAGTAAATTTATTTTCTTTTTATGGATGAATGGTTGTTTATTTGATAGCTAAATGACCGATTATCAAATTGGCCTATATGATTGTTGGTGTGGAAAAACCGGGCTCGAATTTATATTCGAAAACCATTCTAAACTTGCGAATACGTGGAAGATACTGATTTAATATGGAGCAGTTGAAGACCGTGGATCTTCGTGAGCGGGAGGATTATTCATTTTTCTCTGACTTTCTCTCAAAGATATTTCGGCGGTGATTCTATCATGATTGAAATCCTTGGATTTTCAAATACTTCTCGCTACTGATCCATAGGGTGGTTCCTAGGATGTGGTAAGAGGGTGTCTTCGATTCATCATGTACCTAGATGATTTGTATGGAAGGGCGTCTGATAGAATGTTTCCAAAGGGGTCACGTACGTTGATTTCCTGAAAAGTATTTCTGTTGGTGGCGTAGGATGGAACTTCTCTTAGCTTAACACATAGAATATTTTTGTGGAATTCAATTAGTGATCTTTAATGGATCCGAGACATGGCATTCAAAGTGAATGGTGGCCAGATTTTCTAAAAAGTAATTATAAACCTCAAACCTCATCAACCGAAAAATAAAAAAAATCGGGCAGGCATCATGGCTATGTGGTTTGCTCCCATTAAGGTGTATTGTCACCATCAAGAGAAATTTCATTTTGTTCTTTGTAATGTCCCGGATTTTTCTGGCCATTTATTTGAAATATTTATTAAAATATTGATTTGAGTTTTAATAATGGAATTTGACCATTTTAATTTTTATATAAATATATTTTTATTTTCGGATATTGGGTAAATGTTGAATTTAAGATACATTTTTATTCAAATGTTTTTCAGTTGGAAAAATACAATGATTAGATTTGTTTTGGGTTAATTATGTATTGTTGTTATAAGCATAACATAAAGTGTGGACACTACCAAAATATAGTAACATAATTCATAATTTTGTTCAAAACAATTCGTTATAACCAAGGTTACATTTACTTCTTTAATTTATCACATTTAGTATAAATTGAAACCATGTGCTAGAGAATTTAGTATACTAATTATAAGTAATAAGAATAACAAGAAGAATTTGGGTCTGTTAATACTTACAACATTATAAATTTTACTATAATAGTTAGTGATTAAAGAAAATTCAAGTTTAAATAACTTATGTACGGTACATAAGTTATAATTTCAATACAAAGAATATATATATTCATATATTCTTGTCTAGTGCTACTACAAATCCGAATACATACACCATATTGTTCAACAAATAAAGGTGTTTGCCATTTGAACATAAAAGAATGAAAACATGAAACCAGATTAGAAATTTTATACAGTTAACATAAGTACACAGGAACAAATATATATATATATATATATATATATATATTTAAGTACAACAACACAACAAATAGGGTACAACTACTAAGTATGTTGAAAAAGAAGAAAAAAAAAATTATACAAATCAAATTCAAACAGACCCTGAAAACCCAAGACACAACTCATCAATCTCATAGGCAAAATTCATGAACTGCTCTGCCTTGACATGTCTCCCATCAGCAAGATCAAAACCTGGAAAAGGAAAAAAAAGAGAGAGAAAAGAAAAAAAAAAGAACAGCTATTAGTAGCTAATAGTTAAATATTTGAAGTTTGAAAGTTTTGAAAAGAAAAGTAAATGAATGCAACAGCAAATCAGGAACAGTAAAGATAACAGCTATAGAAGCTAAAAGCTAATAGGATGACAATGTCTCCATTGAAACAGTAGAACTATAGTAATAGGAACAGCTAATATATGTATTTTTATATGTATGAATTGTGTACCAACCTACAAAAGGCTGTTCTAACTACATACTTGTCATGGTTCAATTCTGAAATCAAAACAGTAGGATTTTCAGACAAAATTTCATCAGTTCAGAACCTGAAAATGAATTTAACAACTCAATGGCTACTTGTACATAAATGGACAACTCGAACAGACAAGGGACGAGATGAAAAGACAATTCAAGTAGAGAAAAATATATGAATTCAACAAGCGAAAACAGCTAATGTACTTGTATACATAATCTGTAAACTTCATGTACCAACTGTCCTGCATTGCATGTGGTATCACAGTCCAAAATCCTTAACTAAAATAAACAATTCAACATCTTCTTGAGAACAGGAAAGATCTGAATTCCAATACGAATTGACAATACAAAACAGAGAATATATATACCACAAATCTTTAGATAAGTCGATAACAGCTAAGGGGGAAACCAGACAATACATAGCTAAAAGGGTATAGCTACAGCTAAAAATCTAGGCAAGACAACCTGTACATGTGCTTATTTACCCAAGAGTTCTACACAATATCCAAATCTGAGATCGAGTGTGATAAGTGGTACTCAGACAGTACTATACCAGCAAGACAATACGTGAAGAATCAAACCACAAATCTCCATATTCACTGTGAACATCACACGCAATCCATCAACCAGATCATAGCAAAACGTAAGCACCTAGGGTTTAGAACAACTAAGTCTAACGCCTATAATATACGGGCAACTGTGAATCTAACCTAGGATGTAACAATTCAAGATAAACAGTAATTCGTCACTAGTATAAATATGGGTTTCGTATCACAATTTTTCCAACCACAAACCATGAACGAAGTAGATCAATTCAAAACCGAATTGAATCCTCAAAAGAAATCAAAATAGAAAAACATCAAAACCGGAATAGGAAATTTAATTAGGAAAAGGACTTAGCTTGTGAAGAGAGAGGCCCCGGTTTAAGCTGGATCGAAGGATCGGTGGCAGGAGGAGGCCGAGAGGTTTTGAGGGTGGCGAGGCAACTGAGGTTGAGGCCGAGGCAACAACATGGCGTCACGGTGGTCGGGGATGGAGGCGATGCGGGGTTTTTCACGATGGAGGGTTTCGTTCCTTCTGATTTTTGGGTGGCGGCGGATTCTTTTTGTTTGAGAAATAAATGAAAAGGAGAGGCCGACGTTAGGGTTTTAATGGATGGGAAGGGCTTGGGCTCAATCGGTTTGGGCCGAACAGGTTTAAAGGTAAGGCTTTTTGTTTATTTCTTTTAGGGTCTTAAGTGGAAAGGGGGCGGGTTCAATCGGGTAATGGGCTGGACGGGAAAAAGGTGAGGCCCAATCCTTTTTATTTTTTTTTATTTAGTAGAGTTTGCTTAGTTTAAATTTCATAAAAATTTCAAAAATTAATATCAAATGCAAACGTGGTCAGATTTCGATGAAACGAAAAACGTCGGGACCGTGAAGACGTGTACTACACGATGGATGAGGTCAGAGTAGGGCAGGCAGCAGCTAGATTTTTCAGAAAAATGAGATGTTGTTCAATTCAACTGAAAACAAGATGATTTATCGAAATCAATTCAAAGGTGAGTTAATCTCACTCAGTTATTTCCCGCTTATATTTTATAAGCTTGGTGTTTATTTTTGCGTGCTATGATTGCTAGAAATTGACTGTTTGCTGATATATATATTCAGTTATTGTTGAACTGATGAGATTAAACGTCGTTTAATTTCAGTGAATCCAAACCGTTATTTTTAACGATTGGTTCCAAGAGAAGTAACTTACCTCACTGGTCACGTTTATAAAGAAAACGTGTTTTTAATAAACGAATTGTTTGACTGGTTGTTGTGGTTGACTTTGAATTGTCATTACAAACTGTTATGAGACCATTATTGAATTGTTTTGATGGTTGAATATTGACCTGAAATTTAATAGTTGCTTGGTTTAAACCAATGGGTATTATTGGTTGAGTGGTTGGCAGTACATGGCCTGTGAATTTACCATTTTATAAATATCGATCTACTCTCAGGTAAATCGACGAGTTAAGTTATAAAATATATTTTATAACTGGAAATAGATTTGTAAATCTATTATTTGAATTAAAGTTGTAAAAAGGAAATAAATATTTATTATTTACGAATTGAGATATAAATGGGTTTTTAAATGATTTTATAAAGAAAAGTAATAATAATCTTATTTTTGATTTGGGCCAAGTTAACTATATTTGATATGGTTAATGGTAAATCTAATTATCCTTTTATTTTAAATTGATTTAAAGAAGTGAATTCAATTTAAAGTCGAGTAAGAAATAATTAGTGGAGATGAATTCGATTAAGAGATTATGGAGTGTTTTATGACCCAAGTGTTCGACGAACTTGGTAAATAAAGTTGGTAGGTAAGTATAAAGATTTGAATAAGTGTTTTACTAAATGTTTCAAATTTAGTAAGGCGAATCCGAATTGGAATGATACATTAAAGGGGCAAATTGATGAGATGTTCGAACAAGAGTTTCAAATATAAAGAGAAAGGTTGAATAACCCAGATTTGAAATCGAGATTTGAAACGAGATTTTGTATCGATAGTGATGTGATAAAGCTAATATTATTCTGAGGTAAGAACGGGTCGATCAAGGTCTGAGAGGTAACTAAAATACCCCAACTTGGTTGGCTTCACTATTATCAAGGGACAGTATTAGTTTGGTGTGAGTGAAGGTGATGAAGTCGTTTTATCTTATACAAGAAATACTGAACTCTAATGCAAGGATTTGGGGAAATTAAGGAATATTGCAATATTGGTTTAAAAAGGGATAAGCATATTGATTTCAAAATTTATGTCAAACATTTGTTATTTAATTAGAGTTGATCGAATATAGTAGAGTTAATCAAACGTAGTTAGTCAGAAAGAGTTGTCATTGCGTACGACTGCTAGCGTAATTTGCAGGGCTGCAGATAGCCTACGGCGGATGGATGTTTCCTGAGGGAATCAGGCGTAATCATTGTGATCGCTGCGATCTAGAGTCAAGCAAATAGAGTTAAGTCAAATATTAGAATTGATTAACAACTTTGTTAAAAATATTTTTAAAAGGCCAAATCATGCCAAGCACTAAATCAGTGATATCATTTTATTGACATATGTGTTATTTGATAGTTAAATCACCGACTATCAAAACCTGACCAATACGATTGTTGGTATGGAAAGACCGGGATCGAATTTATATTCGAAAACCATTCCGATCAACAAATACGTGAAGATATTTGAAGATGGTCGAGAGGGAGCATTGAAGACCATGGATCTTCATAAGCGGAAGGATTACTAATAATCTTTGGTGAGCTCCTAGAGATGAACTGTGGTTCGGTCGTGGTTGTGAATCCACGGGTTGCAAGGACTACTCGCTACTGATCCATGGGGTGATTCCTATATGAGATGCAGTAGGAGAGTGCCTTCGGTTCATCCTGTTCCTGGATGACTTGTATGGACGAGTGTCTGACAAAGTATTTCCAAAGGAGATTACGTACGTTGATTTCTTCAAACGTACCATAGTTGATGGCGGAGAAATGGTTTTCTCTAGCCAAATAACTAGAGTATTTTTGTGGACGTCAATTAGTGATATCCAGAGGATCTGACGATGTGACATTCAAAGTGAATGGCGGCAGATGTTCGAGAAGAAATTCTGACTTCAAGCCTCATCAACCGGGAGATGACAAAAATCGGGCAGGCAGCATGGCTATGTGGGTCGCTCCCATTAGGGTGTATAATCACCTATCTAGAGAAATTCCTTTTGTTTCTTATTCTATCGATTCTGCCCATTCGGGAACGGTGGTTTGAGTCCAACCGTTGGTGATATACATTCGATACACTCAAGCGAAATGAGTGGTCGGTCATGTGAGGGCCGGGTTGCGAGACGTTCTTGTTGAACCCTGTGTATTCGCCTCTAGAGATACACGTGCGGAAGGTGGTCCCATACCTTGTCAAGTTGGAATCCAATCTCCAATAAGTGCCTGCGGTTTTTGATTGTATACTATATATGTAGAGCGTGAGATGCAAGCATTCTACTAGATTGATATTTACTTGTACTTAGACATTATTATAATATCAGACAAGATATTGGTTTCAAAAATGTTTGGGTTATCGTAAGGTAAAAACCGTCCGTGTTTATGTGTGGATCGGTCTTACGATTATCTTTTTCTTTCGAAAGGATTTTAACTTTAAAATCAAGTGGTGTGATACCTTAATGCTGTGCGAGTTTATCTCACTCTGGTCCACCAGACTGACCCGGTGTTTTGTAAATGCTCGGGTTAGACCGAGGTGTACAGGTTCAGGTTATCATATACTGAGAAGTCCGGAGACGAGCTGAAGATGTTCAGATAAATGATATTCCGCTGTGTGATTATATATATGAGGACAGATTATCAAAACTGTCCAGATGTGTGTTGTACTCTGATATTGTAAGTATTTTCAAAAGCTCTCAATAAATGTTTGTTTCTATATTATATTTTGTTCCGCTGCGATATGAGACTCTGTGTTGGTTCTTCTTCTTCTTCTATTCTAATATTTCTTTCTTTCTTACCTCACCCTCTAAATTCTTTCATTAACAATTCGGTGTTCTCGGTATTGGAGGATCGACATAAGATATGGTAAGGTATTTATGTTGATTTTCGAGGCCGAAAACCCTGGGTCGTTACAGTGGTATCAGAGATATTGGTTTAGTGATAACCTTGGCTCTGTGGCGTAACTCGATAGAGATGGGGTTAGTAACACCCTAGATTGAGTTTGAGTGTATATATATGAGAGCGTATGTGTAAATTTTATATACAAATGTTTTGTATTGTGTTATTTAGTCGATTCAAGTGTTGAAAAGCGTTGAACTGATAAGGGACACAATATTGTTTTGTAAAGAGGGTAAATGAAATAATTTTATCCAAAATTTATTTTTGTATTGAAAAGAAATAATTTTCTCAAATTAATTAGACATGTTGTGTTAGTTGATTTTGAATAAATTCAAATTGGATTAAGGATTTGAATTTGAAACTTGACTGGGTTAAGTGAAATCGAATTAATCATATTGGAATTAAATTAAGAAATAATGTGGTAATTAAATGAAATTTAATTAAATGAAAATTAATCAAATATCAATCGATTGATATTTGAATGTGTTGAATTAAATTAAATGTGAATTTAATTGATTGGATTCAGTTTGTTGTGCCTTGGCTGATGATTGATTGTTGTCTGTTTGTTGGATTGGCTGAATAAAATTCATCCATGGATTAATAAGAGTTAAATAAACTGAAACCCGAAAAGAAGAAGTGTTACTTAAATATTTCATATATGTAATGAATCGAGTTAAGTACAGGAGCCAGAGGACTATGAAGATTGAGTTTGAAGGCGTAAGTTGTACGCAAATTGAGTAGTAGACTCAATCACGCTCGGAAAAGGTACGCCTTCGTGAAAATAAAAATTTTGGGGTTTAAAATTTTGTTTTCGATAATTTTTGAAAATTTAAAGTATTAGAATATTTTCGAAATTTTTTGGGAATTTTATTTCACCAAAAATTGGTTTTGCTTTGGGATGAAATATATTTCAAAGTTAATGGGATTTACAACATTTTCTTACCTTAGCAATTTCGAGGACGAAATTATTTTAAGGGGGGAAGAATGTAATGTCCCGGATTTTTCTGGCCATTTATTTGAAATATTTATTAAAATATTGATTTGAGTTTTAATAATGGAATTTGACCATTTTAATTTTTATATAAATATATTTTTATTTTCGGATATTGGGTAAATGTTGAATTTAAGATACATTTTTATTCAAATGTTTTTCAGTTGGAAAAATACAATGATTAGATTTGTTTTGGGTTAATTATGTATTGTTGTTATAAGCATAACATAAAGTGTGGACACTACCAAAATATAGTAACATAATTCATAATTTTGTTCAAAACAATTCGTTATAACCAAGGTTACATTTACTTCTTTAATTTATCACATTTAGTATAAATTGAAACCATGTGCTAGAGAATTTAGTATACTAATTATAAGTAATAAGAATAACAAGAAGAATTTGGGTCTGTTAATACTTACAACATTATAAATTTTACTATAATAGTTAGTGATTAAAGAAAATTCAAGTTTAAATAACTTATGTACGGTACATAAGTTATAATTTCAATACAAAGAATATATATATTCATATATTCTTGTCTAGTGCTACTACAAATCCGAATACATACACCATATTGTTCAACAAATAAAGGTGTTTGCCATTTGAACATAAAAGAATGAAAACATGAAACCAGATTAGAAATTTTATACAGTTAACATAAGTACACAGGAACAAATATATATATATATATATATATTTAAGTACAACAACACAACAAATAGGGTACAACTACTAAGTATGTTGAAAAAGAAGAAAAAAAAATTATACAAATCAAATTCAAACAGACCCTGAAAACCCAAGACACAACTCATCAATCTCATAGGCAAAATTCATGAACTGCTCTCCCTTGACATGTCTCCCATCAGCAAGATCAAAACCTGGAAAAGGAAAAAAAAAAGAGAGAGAAAAGAAAAAAAAAGAACAGCTATTAGTAGTTAATAGTTAAATATTTGAAGTTTGAAAGTTTTGAAAAGAAAAGTAAATGAATGCAACAGCAAATCAGGAACAGTAAAGATAACAGCTATAGAAGCTAAAAGCTAATAGGATGACAATGTCTCCATTGAAACAGTAGAACTATAGTAATAGGAACAGCTAATATATGTATTTTTATATGTATGAATTGTGTACCAACCTACAAAAGGCTGTTCTAACTACATACTTGTCATGGTTCAATTCTGAAATCAAAACAGTAGGATTTTCAGACAAAATTTCATCAGTTCAGAACCTGAAAATGAATTTAACAACTCAATGGCTACTTGTACATAAATGGACAACTCGAACAGACAAGGGACGAGATGAAAAGACAATTCAAGTAGAGAAAAATATATGAATTCAACAAGCGAAAACAGCTAATGTACTTGTATACATAATCTGTAAACTTCATGTACCAAATGTCCTGCATTGCATGTGGTATCACAGTCCAAAATCCTTAACTAAAATAAACAATTCAACATCTTCTTGAGAACAGGAAAGATCTGAATTCCAATACGAATTGACAATACAAAACAGAGAATATATATACCACAAATCTTTAGATAAGTCGATAACAGCTAAGGGGGAAACCAGACAATACATAGCTAAAAGGGTATAGCTACAGCTAAAAATCTAGGCAAGACAACCTGTACATGTGCTTATTTACCCAAGAGTTCTACACAATATCCAAATCTGAGATCGAGTGTGATAAGTGGTACTCAGACAGTACTATACCAGCAAGACAATACGTGAAGAATCAAACCACAAATCTCCATATTCACTGTGAACATCACACGCAACCCATCAACCAGATCATAGCAAAACGTAAGCACCTAGGGTTTAGAACAACTAAGTCTAACGCCTATAATATATGGGCAACTGTGAATCTAACCTAGGATGTAACAATTCAAGATAAACAGTAATTCGTCACTAGTATAAATATGGGTTTCGTATCACAATTTTTCCAACCACAAACCATGAATGAAGTAGATCAATTCAAAACCGAATTGAATCCTCAAAAGAAATCAAAACAGAAAAACATCAAAACCGGAATAGGAAATTTAATTAGGAAAAGGACTTAGCTTGTGAAGAGAGAGGCCCCGGTTTAAGCTGGATCGAAGGATCGGTGGCAGGAGGAGGCCGAGAGGTTTTGAGGGTGGCGAGGCAACTGAGGTTGAGGCCGAGGCAACAACATGGCGTCACGGTGGTCGGGGATGGAGGCGATGCGGGGTTTTTCACGATGGAGGGTTTCGTTCCTTCTGATTTTTGGGTGGCGGCGGATTCTTTTTGTTTGAGAAATAAATGAAAAGGAGAGGCCGACGTTAGGGTTTTAATGGATGGGAAGGGCTTGGGCTCAATCGGTTTGGGCCGAACAGGTTTAAAGGTAAGGCTTTTTGTTTATTTCTTTTAGGGTTTTAAGTGGAAAGGGGGCGGGTTCAATCGGGTAATGGGCTGGACGGGAAAAAGGTGAGGCCCAATCCTTTTTATTTTTTTTATTTAGTAGAGTTTGCTTAGTTTAAATTTCATAAAAATTTCAAAAATTAATATCAAATGCAAACGTGGTCATATTTCGATGAAACGAAAAACGTCGGGACCGTGAAGACGTGTACTACACGATGGATGAGATCAGAGTAGGGCAGGCAGCAGCTAGATTTTTCATAAAAATGAGATGTTGTTCAATTCAACTGAAAACAAGATGATTTATCGAAATCAATTCAAAGGTGAGTTAATCTCACTCAGTTATTTCCCGCTTATATTTTATAAGCTGGGTGTTTATTTTTGCGTGCTATGATTGCTAGAAATTGACTGTTTGCTGATATATATATTCAGTTATTGTTGAACTGATGAGATTAAACGTCGTTTAATTTCAGTGAATCCAAACCGTTATTTTTAACGATTGGTTCCAAGAGAAGTAACTTACCTCACTGGTCACGTTTATAAAGAAAACGTGTTTTTAATAAACGAATTGTTTGACTGGTTGTTGTGGTTGACTTTGAATTGTCATTACAAACTGTTATGAGACCATTATTGAATTGTTTTGATGGTTGAATATTGACCTGAAATTTAACAGTTGCTTGGTTTAAACCAATGTGTATTATTGGTTGAGTGGTTGGCAGTACATGGCCTGTGAATTTACCATTTTATAAATATCGATCTACTCTCAGGTAAATCGACGAGTTAAGTTATAAAATATATTTTATAACTGGAAATAGATTTGTAAATCTATTATTTGAATTAAAGTTGTAAAAAGGAAATAAATATTTATTATTTACGAATTGAGATATAAATGGGTTTTTAAATGATTTTATAAAGAAAAGTAATAATAATCTTATTTTTGATTTGGGCCAAGTTAACTATATTTGATATGGTTAATGGTAAATCTAATTATCCTTTTATTTTAAATTGATTTAAAGAAGTGAATTCAATTTAAAGTCGAGTAAGAAATAATTAGTGGAGATGAATTCGATTAAGAGATTATGGAGTGTTTTATGACCCAAGTGTTCGACGAACTTGGTAAATAAAGTTGGTAGGTAAGTATAAAGATTTGAATAAGTGTTTTACTAAATGTTTCAAATTTAGTAAGGCGAATCCGAATTGGAATGATACATTAAAGGGGCAAATTGATGAGATGTTCGAACAAGAGTTTCAAATATAAAGAGAAAGGTTGAATAACCCAGATTTGAAATCGAGATTTGAAACGAGATTTTGTATCGATAGTGATGTGATAAAGCTAATATTATTCTGAGGTAAGAACGGGTCGATCAAGGTCTGAGAGGTAACTAAAATACCCCAACTTGGTTGGCTTCACTATTATCAAGGGACGGTATTAGTTTGGTGTGAGTGACGGCGATGAAGTCGTTTTATCTTATACAAGAAATACTGAACTCTAATGCAAGGATTTGGGGAAATTAAGGAATATTGCAATATTGGTTTAAAAAGGGATAAGCATATTGATTTCAAAATTTATGTCAAACATTTGTTATTTAATTAGAGTTGATCGAATATAGTAGAGTTAATCAAACGTAGTTAGTCAGAAAGAGTTGTCATTGCGTACGACTGCTAGCGTAATTTGCAGGGCTGCAGATAGCCTACGGCGGATGGATGTTTCCTGAGGGAATCAGGCTTAATCATTGTGATCGCTGCGATCTAGAGTCAAGCAAATAGAGTTAAGTCAAATATTAGAATTGATTAACAACTTTGTTAAAAATATTTTTAAAAGGCCAAATCATGCCAAGCACTAAATCAGTGATATCATTTTATTGACATATGTGTTATTTGATAGTTAAATCACCGACTATCAAAACCTGACCAATACGATTGTTGGTATGGAAAGACCGGGATCGAATTTATATTCGAAAACCATTCCGACCAACAAATACGTGAAGATATTTGAAGATGGTCAAGAGGGAGCATTGAAGACCATGGATCTTCATAAGCGGAAGGACTACTAATAATCTTTGGTGAGCTCCTAGAGATGAACTGTGGTTCGGTCGTGGTTGGGAATCCACGGGTTGCAAGGACTACTCGCTACTGATCCATGGGGTGATTCCTATATGAGATGCAGTAGGAGAGTGCCTTCGGTTCATCCTGTTCCTGGATGACTTGTATGGACGAGCGTCTGACAAAGTATTTCCAAAGGAGATTACGTACGTTGATTTCTTCAAACGTACCATAGTTGATGGCGGAGAAATGGTTTTCTCTAGCCAAATAACTAGAGTATTTTTGTGGACGTCAATTAGTGATATCCAGAGGATCTGACGATGTGACATTCAAAGTGAATGGCGGCAGATGTTCGAGAAGAAATTCTGACTTCAAGCCTCATCAACCGGGAGATGACAAAAATCGGGCAGGCAGCATGGCTATGTGGGTCGCTCCCATTAGGGTGTATAATCACCTATCTAGAGAAATTCCTTTTGTTTCTTATTCTATCGATTCTGCCCATTCGGGAACGGTGGTTTGAGTCCAACCGTTGGTGATATACATTCGATACACTCTAGCGAAATGAGTGGTCGGTCATGTGAGGGCCGGGTTGCAAGACGTTCTTGTTGAACCCTGTGTATTCGCCTCTAGAGATACACGTGCGGAAGGTGGTCCCATACCTTGTCAAGTTGGAATCCAATCTCCAATAAGTGCCTGCGGTTTTTGATTGTATACTATATATGTAGAGCGTGAGATGCAAGCGTTCTACTAGATTGATATTTACTTGTACTTGGACATTATTATAATATCAGACAAGATATTGGTTTCAAAAATGTTTGGGTTATCGTAAGGTAAAAACCGTCCGTGTTTATGTGTGGATCGGTCTTACGATTATCTTTTTCTTTCGAAAGGATTTTAACTTTAAAATCAAGTGGTGTGATACCTTAATGCTGTGCGAGTTTATCTCACTCTGGTCCACCAGACTGACCCGGTGTTTTGTAAATGCTCGGGTTAGACCGAGGTGTACAGGTTCAGGTTATCAGATACTGAGAAGTCCGGAGACGAGCTGAAGATGTTCAGATAAATGATATTCCATTGTGTGATTATATATATGAGGACAGATTATCAAAACTGTCCAGATGTGTGTTGTACTCTGATATTGTAAGTATTTTCAAAAGCTCTCAATAAATGTTTGTTTCTATATTATATTTTGTTCCGCTGCGATATGAGACTCTGTGTTGGTTCTTCTTCTTCTTCTATTCTAATATTTCTTTCTTTCTTACCTCACCCTCTAAATTCTTTCATTAACAATCTGGTGTTCTCGGTATTGGAGGATCGACATAAGATATGGTAAGGTATTTATGTTGATTTTCGAGGCCGAAAACCCTGGGTCGTTACATTCTTCTTTAGTTTCTGTATCTCCCGGGAATTACGGTGGTCACGCCTCAAAAAGCCATAGGTTGACAATATATCTAGTACACTTAAAGGAATGAGTGGCCGGTCATGTGTGGTCGAGTTATAAGAAGTTCTTATTGAACTCCAATGTATCCTCTCTAGAGTATAATGATCGCAAGGTGGTTCAATACCTTGTCATAGTCGGTATACATTATCCAATAAGAGCTCACGGTTTTTTATTATAGACTATGTATATACGGTGTGAGATGCAAGCGTTCTGCTAGATGGTTTTGTTTTAAAACAAAAAATGTGTGATCTTCTAGATGGTTATTTATTTGATTTAGACACTATTATAATATCATAATAGTTTGATATCAAGAATTGATTTGGGTTATCATAAGGTAAAAACCATCTGTGTTTATGTGTACACTGGTTTTACGATTATCCTTTTCTTTCAAAGAAAAAAAGATTTTTAAACTAAAATCAAGTTGGATGTCATTTATAAACTTAGTAGTTTTCCTCATGCTGGTTCACTAGACTGATCCTAGCGTTTGCAATGCTCTAGTCAGACCGAGTTTCACAGGTTTAGGTTATTGGATGTTGTGAAGAGACGAGCTAGAGGACTTCAAACGTATAATTTGTATTGTATTATTCCAATGCATGTTGTATATGAGGACATGTTATCATAGTTGTCCAGATGTACTGATGTACTTTAATGATTGTAAGTATTTTTCAAAGCTCTCAATAAAGATTATTTGTATATTATATTTTGTTCTGGTGCGATGTGAGACACTGATTCTATGTTGGTTCTTCTTCTTATTCTTCTATTCTAATATTTCTTTCTTATCTCACCCTCAGATTAGTTTCTATTAACTATTTGGTGTTTTCGATACTTGGAGTTCGGCAAGTAATAAGAATTTATGTATTATTATCGAAATTCGAGCATTGAATTCCGACGGGTCATTACATAAAGGTGAAATTTTAAGGTTTTTCTATAGAAAATTATATAACACCATCACTATTAATTATACTAAAAATATTTCCAAATTCCAAATAACACATGCTCACAAGCATTTACATCTAAATGTCTATATTCCAGACATATTCGAACTTATTTCGAAAGCCAGTTCAAACAAATTTAATAATTATTCTTAAAATCAACTAATATATTATTATCATTTCAAATAATTTATCAATACGCATCTATATCTCTCGTGATCACACAACAAGTCCGATTAACGCGAAATATGGAATCTTACAATAATTAACAATTTTGGATCCAATGAAACTAGTTTTATTGAATTCATAAATAAATTGCAATGAACAATATTTTTATGTGTTAACATAATCAAGTTGTAAATTTAATTAATTCCAAAACACTTGAATTTATTCATAATAAATTGTTATCTTTAAATTCAAATGGAACTTTACATTGATTCAAAATAACTTTAGCTGGATTTTATACTCAAGATTTTAAATTTAAAGTTAATTTAACATTCAAAATCTCACTTTAAATTTAAATCAATTGATTTAATACCAAACTTAATCACTTTAATATTAAAATTAGTAAAATATTCCTATATTAAAAATCTAGCTTGTTACAATACACTTTTTAACTTGGTTTCAAATCGACTGATCTTTCATTTTGCTTTGAAGTGATTTAAGCAAGAACAGAGCCCATCATTATTAGTTTCTCTTAGAAAGGCTTAAAGCACTGCTTCGCACAAGTTAGAGAAGCAAGTGTGAATAACTCATTTAATTTCTTTTTGCCTCTAACCATGCCAAATAGGCTAGGCTCAAAGCAATGTTTTGTTTCATTTTCCATAAGCTGACTAAGTGGGTGCAAAGCAATCTATAGTCATTTTTCTTTGTAAGGCTCGAAGCACTGCTTCGCACAAGCTAGATAATTAGGTGTGAAGCACTTTTTTCTTTTGTTGTTTCGATCAGTACGATGATGGGAAGAGGAAGTGGTAGTGAATCAAGGATTTTAAAGGCTATGGTTTCGAAATCGTTTGCTTCAAAGACAATGGATTTGCTTCTGAGACGACCCCAAACCCCGTACTCACGGCGGCAAGGGTAATCCGTGGAATATAACACAGAAACAGATAATAGCAGAACAGAAATAAATAAATACATCAGATAATGAACAATAGAATATACTGGATAAGAGCAATCATCAGAGTTACACAGTATACAGGATCATACTTAGTAAAAATACAGTTCAGCTATACATAAATGTCTACAGCGGAAAACAAACATAATATGTACAATAGGAGCTGAACAACATAAAAAGAGGTAATTGATAGAATCCATCTTCATCTCCAGTTATCCAGAAAGAACCAGCTAAACCTGAATACAAGGCTGCCCGTGTAGAAAAAGAGGCACCCGAGTTTGAAAGTGAAACAAACTACGAGTCAGTCATGGGACTGGTATGAGAAATCTACTCAACACATATATAATTTGGCTAATCATAGGACCACGCCACTTTCGTGGAACGGGTTTACTCCATTGGATTGCCAGTGCTTTAAAACCAATCTTTCTTTTAAACAACGCAATGCATTTTATAAAAATGAAGCCATTATAAGACTCAGTTCCCATCACACAATGCAACACAAACCGGAGGATAGAGTTTTTACCTTATAACGGCCAAGATACGCTTGATACGAATAAAACAAAGGCATTTGATATTATTGCTAGTGTTTATATGTTTTGAAAACAATTTCAAATCATAACTATCAATCATAGACGGCATTAATGCCCCATACCACTATGTCGCCATATATAGGTATACAATCAAAATCGCACAGTCACGTATTTGGAAATTGGATTTCCGTCATGAACCAAGGCAAAAGATAGTCCTTACCGAATTCGAGACTGCCTAGCCCGAGTCTCAGGCAAGCGCGCAGGCAATCCTTGGATCGTCAGGGCCGGTCCACCGATGTGGATTATTATGCCTGAACACTACGTCTCCCCGCCCTTTGGGGCGTAAACGAGCCAACGAATGACTCCATCGGACCCGGATCGTCCGATCAAACCGAGGCGCCTCGCAACAGCAACAACCACACAGGTGAAAAGTATATAAATGTCAGGGCTGGTAGGTCACTGACACTACCCTAGCTAGGAAGAAACGCAGGCCCTCCCTGATGTCCTCTCCCGTTTTTGGTTCATACCGGGGTGTGAGGCTCGCGATTTCACGTTATACACAAAGCTACGCCACGCAGGCGGTGCTTTGATCATCACCACAAGACTTTGCTTTTCAACAGAAGCCCTGATCATTTGCCACTTAGGCATGCCACACTAGCAATTCATGCCATGCGACTGATGTCCATCGATATACAACCTCTGAGCTCGTGCGTTTCAGAGAAGGGCGTTAAGCAAAAGAATAAATTCTCCGCCGCCAAACAAATGTATATTTAACAGAGATCAATCAACACAGAATAAAATCCAATGTCAGACACACAGTCCATTTACAAGTCCGTTCTGGGTCTGAACAAAACCGGAGGCACTAAATACCTCGCAAACCCATCGATCACCATGTACGTCTGGACGATCACCACTCATTATCCATATTTCGGGATGCCTCCCAATCAGGACCTCGGTTACCATCCCAACGAGGTGAAGATATCCGGTCTTCGACCTTCGTCTTCATCTTCGACTTTCAATCGTCGGTCAATTATTTGAAATGAGAATTAACTCGGCCTTTTCAAATAATTCACGTATTTTTAGAATTTCAAATCAATTTATTTCAATGGTTAAATCAATCGGCAACACCAACTTGTTCTTTAATGTATTTTTCACACCAAACACATTCAACCATCAAAAGCCACCTAAATCGAGCAAATTTAGTTTATTCCCATTCCATATCATTTATGATATTTTATAACAATTTATCATTATTTTTATTTATTTTAAAATAGCCAATTTAGTCAAAACGACGCTTCGGGCCATAACGCGACCGTGGCGCTGTTTTTCTTTAGATTTGATTTACACATATCTGAAAATCTAACCGTTGGATCTTCACAAAATTTACATCATTAGAAAGATCTTTTCAAAACGAATCTAACGGTTCCAGTTTCGGGAAAATCCGACGGTCGGATCTCCCGGTACAATCGTTTGAAGTTTCGATTTCAAAATACGAACTGCAGCGTCATTATTCGATTAAATATAATTATATTTATATATCTATATAAATATAATCGTTTCTGGCGCTGTTTTTCTTCAGATTTGAATTAAACATTCCAGACAATCCAACCGTTGGATTTTTTTACAAAGTTGGTGCCGTTGGAAAGATATTTCCAAGGCGAACCCAACGGTTGCGGTTTCGGGAAAATCCGATGGTCGGATCTCCCGGTATAATCGCTTGAAATCACGGTTTCAAATTGCGAACTGCACGGCCACGTTTCGTTTTAATTTTATTTATATTTATATAATTATATAAATATAGTTCATTCAAAAATTCCTATATTGTTTCCACTTCTAATTTTTCACTAACGCCTTTAAATTTTGGAAAATTTCGCCATAACCTCCTTTGTACGGGAGGGGCTGGGAAAATTCCCAAATAGCCACACGGGCGTCTCATGTCAAAAAGAAAAAGAAAAAGCCAAGCGGCTAGCCAACAGGCTCATAAAATCATCACCCAAACAAAACAGTAAATGTGTACCTATTTGTCGGGCACAAAATTTTATTCCTCTTCTCTAGCCCCTTTACTATAACCTATTCAATAAATATGCATGTGCATATATACAGTTCTTATCATTTATCATTTTCCACTCAACTTCATATTTGATTCCATTTGGTTTAAAAACACCATTCATTCTAATGTTGCATGCATATGTAAAAATCATATCATTAGCTAATTAATGAATATTTCAACTCATGCATATTTATTTGAACGAGTTTCTTTTTTCTACACTTCGCATTTCAACAATTCATGTATATAATAAAAATGTGATTGTTTTATTGTAAAACAATTCATTTCAAAACACTATTATTTTATATAGTTTATATAGGTGATAAAAGGTGATTTTTATTATGATACAATTTATTTCAAAATATGAATACCATTCAACACATGAATTTTCTAATCAACGAATGAATATCGATTCAACACATGAAGGTTTTCTATAGTTTCTATATATAGATGAAAATGTGATTTTTATATTTAAAACACGAATACCATTCAACACATGAATTTCTAATCAACGAATGAATATCGATTCAACACATGAAGGTTTTCTGTTGTTTCTATATATAGATAAAAATGTGATTTTTATATTTAAAACACGAATCCCATTCAACACATGAATTTCTAATCAACGAATGAATATCGATTCAACACATGAAGGTTTTCTATTCAACGAATAAATATAGTTTCAGCAAATGAAAATAATTCAAACACATGAATATTATTCAAAATTTCGGCAGCATAACGGCAGGGTAGTTAAAACCGGGACCGTCCCTAGTACGGCTCCTCGCTCTACCTTAAAACCTCGCGGTTTTTGACAATGGGGATCATGCATCTAGTTCGCACGCAGGTGGCATGTATATATTTATTTCATTTCCACAAACTAATCCTATGTGGTTTCAACCAAATATTTCTCAACCACAAATAGGTATTTTTCAACCACAATCAATCAATATCAACCACAAACAATCCCAAACAACCATTCGCTATCCATAAATTTCACACCAATCACAATCAATAAATATCGTCCATGGTTTGTGGACGAGGGGCGTATATATATATTTATAGATAGCAATTCACTTCTATTTCAACACATATATAATTTTTACAACGCATATATAACTTATACATCGAACGTACAACTTATACAACGCTTATACATGAGGTGTACAATGCTTATATAACTCATACATCGACTATATAATTTATACATCGTCGTTTTCCATATCGTTTATAAATTAGAAATCTCACATTGGGTTCCACTCCACCAAAAATAGCAGAAGGCTCAGAAAAATATGCGGTCTCTTCTAAAATGTAGAAGGCGTCCACACGGTCATGATGTTTCCTGTTTCATCGAATTTCGTCAAGAAACGAAAAAGATATGATTTTTATTGTGAAATCACAGACGGTAGCGCTTTTAAAATGCTATAATATAGTTTATTATAAAATAGCCGTTACCTCAGAAAACTGTTCGAAACTAGGTTTCGATTTCTCTCTCGATCCGAAGCACGATATGCAGATCAGCCTACGCCACATCGACGAGCTTGGAGGGGCTCATCATCGCGCCGAACGCCGTTGAACTCGGTGGCGGATCTCGGCCAGGATTCGGGTGCGAACGGCGTGACTTCAGCGCCCTGGATCTCTCGATATACTAAGTGAAAAAATCGAATCCAAGTATGGATGTGAAGCTTGCAAAATTCTCTACAAATACTTCCAAAGGACGATGGGGTTTTGTCGAGCGTGGAAGGAGAAAATTGGCTGGAAAGTTTCGAGCTCTTTCCGTCATGCGTTCTGGGGTTTCGAGGAAGAAGGTCGGGGATGAGAGAATGAGGTGGACCAATAGAATTTTTTATTATTTTATATATTTTTAAATCTCTAAAATACCCTCTTTCCCTCACGAACCCCAATCCAGACCCAACGACTGTCGTCCCTAGCGTTTTACCCTCATTCTGAACACAATGGGATATGTTCCGTAGGCCCATTCGACTGTTTCAATCAGTTTTCCTTCAAATTAAAATATAAAACATTCAATATTTGATTTGAACGTGCATTTCAATTTGCCAGGGCCACAAACTGATTCGAAAAATTGCAGAAAAATAAATCTAGCTATGTTTTGACGATAAGGTCCCAACAAAACTAGTTTCGTCGAATTCTTAGACCGTTTGCAAAAAGGCCCATTTCTGGTCGATCCAATTTAACTGTAATTGACCAAAACACGTTTTCCTTTGCCACGCTCACATACTAGCTTCAAAAATTATGAAATTTGAAACCTAGCAATAACTTCACATCCCGGATCCAACGAAAGTGGTTTCGTCGAATTCCGAGGTCGTATGCAAAATGGCCAATTTCACGGGCTATATAAATTCCATAGCGACCTTTCTGAAAATTCATTCGGCCATAACTTTTGCTTTCCGCTATGAAAATTCGATTTTTCACATTCGTTAGAAAGGTATTCACTAACAGATTTAAATATTTTTGGTTTCACTAAAATCCGTTTTGTTTTGCACCCGGTACAGTCCGACAAAGTTTGAATTCAATTTTTGAAACTGCAGCGCCTTTTCAAGCCTTATTTATAATTAGAATTAATTATATTCATTTTCAATTGTCGATTCAAACTCACTTTTCATTGCCATTATTTAAAATATTTATTTTAAATATTTAAAATCCATTATTTTAGCCAATCTAAATTTTTTAAATTGGTTCAGATTTTCTGGGTCGTTACAGCTTCACACGAAGCATTATCTTATTGTTATGCCTTGGGTAAAGAGATTCGATACAGGTAGGACAAGATAGGCTTTGTTCAAAATCTGTTTTTCTTAGCTAAAATGATAGATAATCAAGGTATTTTGTTTCGAATCAATTGCTTTACATCAAAAGGATGAAGCTATACACTTAGCCTATATGTTATTTGAACCAATGGGGTACCACTGTTTTAGAACGTTTTATCATTTAGTATGAACACATGTTAATTTAGGACACCAAAGGGAGATAAACTAATGTAATTAAGGGTACCAATTGGTAATAATCAAAAAAATTAGGTACAAGATTGATATGTGAAATTTATGATTTCGTAGTTTCCTAATGATAAAATTGTGGACCATGTGATTGATAGTCCATACGATGCTAAGGACGAATAGTCTCTAGAATGTGACAAGTTATAGGTTTATAGTTAAAATATGGATAAAGCTATAGCGTGTACGATGGGTAGTCCTCATCTATTTAAACATTAGAACACCAAAGGGATAAGTAATCCAGACGGTAGAGGATGAGCAATCTTCATGAATTTATAATGGAAAAACACTTATAATATCATAGGTAGTCATGTGACATTAAGATTGGTAGACATTGAATTATGATGGGTAATTACACAAAATGATATGTAATGAATGATATGAATTGAGAAATGTGTTCAGTTTTCTTTCATATTCTTGTGCATTTTTTATTAACTGGGATCTTATTTTGTAATCAAAGAATAATACTATTGATGACTACAACATCAATAATGCTTATTTTCAGGCTATAAATATGGGATTTTATATTTCGGTATTAGAGCATAGGTTTATGAAAACTTAAAATGTTTTCCAACTTAAAAGCATTTTGTAAGTAAAATCCTAAGAATTAAAGAATATGATCGGAGTTGGGATAACTCTATAGTATTATGCTTTTATTTATTATTATTATTTGAAAATTGGTTCGCTTTTATTATCTAATAAATAATAGTACATAGAACAGGTTTTCATACTAACCTTTACAAACTAAAATAAGCGTAAAAAAGGAAATACAAGGAAATTAAAAGCTAAATACCATAAAATAGGCCCATGATGAGGCCTTTATACCACTTAGTGCAACCTGCTGCACCACACCCGGGCCATGTGCTCCACTTGTGCATGATCATTTAAAAAGACCAACACCCATAACAGGCAGCAAAATCAGATGCTTTTTCATTAACTGAGTTATCTTCCTACTGCAACTGAGTCTAATAAACCATCCCAACATACCAACACCATCACGCTGAAAAAATTTCATCATAATTGATGATGAAATTCATAAATTGGTTCACATGAATTTGATCATTATTTGTAGAAAAAGCTTGAGACTGGTTTGATTCTACTATAACATAACTTCCAGAGGAAAGCATCAAAAAACATGAAATTCAACCCATTTAGCTGTTGCAATGAATGTTTCAGATTACTGGACTAAATCAGAAAACTCGGATTCCAATTAGTTTGAAAAAGAAGACCAGATCACGTATCTTCATTAATTTCCAAACCAGAAATATGCTCGCACCTAAGTGATCTTAATACCCAAATGAGGCTACCAACTATCAGCAGAAGCATGGTCACTGAAAACAAAACTGTACACCAAGGTGCTGGAATCCATGATCAAATACGAGATGCAAAATCACGAAGAAACCAATTAAAACTACACTGCTCCACCAACTTTCAAGGATTAATTAAAAGATGAAAACCAGATCTCATATTGACCTTCAAAACAATGAGATAATCCAGTTCCAAATTCTTATTAAACCAAGATATCATTAAATCCAAAATTGAAGCACTGAAATCAGCATTTACCAGATTGTTGTGTAAAATTTAAACTACGGACAAAAACTGGCAGAAATCAACTTATTGATTCCCAAGACCAAACAGTAAAATTTCTTACCCAAACACTTTCACTGATGTCGGTCTAGTTCGATCAAGTGGAGAGATCGGTTGGAGAAATTTGGAACATAAACTAGTTCAGTTGCGCTGGAGCATGCCGAAACCCAAATCCACAGTGGCTTGTTCTTCCATAATGAAAATATCCAAACCAATGGTGGAGATAAAAGATTGGTTGTTCAATCTAGGTGCGAAGCGATTTCGATCGGCATTGAAATTTCTCAAATCGGTTGAGGGATCTTAGATATTGC
This sequence comes from Allium sativum, assembly GCA_030737875.1. Taxonomy (NCBI): domain Eukaryota; kingdom Viridiplantae; phylum Streptophyta; class Magnoliopsida; order Asparagales; family Amaryllidaceae; genus Allium; species Allium sativum. The sequence continues at coordinate 212,281,843 of CM060919.1, forward strand.
TTTTACTTATGAAAATAAAATGAAATAACTGATGTCAACGAAACGATATTTCGTTGAAGTTTGGCTATAAATCTCAAACGAAAATTCTTTGCGTTGGAAGAATCGATTAAGTGTAAAAGATGAAACTACGGTTATGGGGAAGCTCACACACAACGAAAGCAGGCAAAGAGAAAATCGCATGTCCCCATTAACAAGTGTTGCTTGTATTTATTATTATTATTTTATATATATATATATATATGTGTGTGTGTGTGTGTGTGTATGTATGTATGTATTCTCCCCATTCTCTTAGACCATCCTTCACTATATTATGAAACTTCGTATGCAGATTTAAAGGAAGTATGGTATGAGAGCAACGAGCGATAGATTGAATCTAAATGGAGGAAGCATCACAACTAATGTAACTACTTGACATAGCACCAGAGGGAGTCAAGGTCATGGAGCTAATATGAATTGAGGTGTTGCAACCCCACCAATAAACAAGGGGAATATGTATTAGTTCTTTGCAAATATGACGCAAGAGAGAGTAGCTGCTGGTTTTCTGAGAGGAAACGCTGCTAACTTTGGAGGAGTTAATATAATAACACCAGTTGGTTAAAAATATGCCAAGCTTAGTTAGAATTATGCAGACTCATATGAATGTCTTTTCTTAGAAAAGAAGATGTTATAGAGGTCAAGAGCTGGTTGTTGACTACGAGAGGATCTTCGCTGATTTGGGCTTAAAGGATGAGTTAAAAAGGATTCACTTTAAGGTTGTTGCAAGGAGATGCATTACTTTATGGAATGGAGTGATCGTTGAAGTTTTAGAAGAAAAAAAGTTGACTTAGGAAGATTTTCGAAAGAGATTCACAGAGGGGTTTAGATCTAAGCTCGTCATGTCTGTGTTGCTCTAGAAATTTGCTGAGCTGGAGCATGGAGATACATTAGTGACTGAGTGTGCTACGAATTTTGATGAGCTACCCGGTATGAGTGCCACTATTGATATTGCGATCAAGAGTAATGAGAAATTCATTCTGGGTCTGAAGGCGAAACTTGATAAGGCAACGATGCTGCATATCAGAGAGGCAAATTCTATTTAAACACCGCAAATTGTTTTACCTACACCATGAGATTTTAAATAAAATTTCAGATCAAAATTTCTCCCTTGTTTGCATTATGTATACTCAATATAATTTCTCTTGTAAAGTTAGTATACTATAAATTAATTTTATATTTCTTTTGGGGATTAAAATATATTCATAATTTTATAAGCAACATTTATATACAGTCAATTTTAACAGTTTTCACTTTAATTAAATATAAAAATTAAAATTTAAAACTAACTACTAAAATTAATGTTATACAGAGTACTAAATTCTTCAATCTTTCATTTAAATCTAATCATGTTTAAATTTAACACAAAAATTTAACTAGTTCAACTTTCTAATATTTAAGAAAAAATAAGTTCAAATTTCCATCATCTAAAATTAAAAGTGATTTAAAAATAAAACAATCAAATAATTTAAGATACTAGTGTTAAAATAACTATTTTTTTAGTTTTAGGTAAATATATTGCAATGAATTCCCAGTTTTATGAAATTTAGTTTTAAGGTTAAAGAGAGGAAATGTGATTAAAATATAAAAGAGTAATTTTGTGAAAGACATGGTTTATGAAAAGAAATTTTTTATGTATGCCATTTTATTTCATTTTACAGTGTATGTTAAGGAATTATAGGTGTATGAATAGAATTAGCCTATTAGAGACCTTGTAACACTGTGGTAGAGTTGGTTATCAAAAACAAGAAATGTTTGCTTTATATGGAAGTGACAAGTTGTAACAACCCAAAAACCACTAGGCCGGGATATTTTGCAAAACACCAAAATCCATGTCCACTAAAAATCCAGTTGGTTATCTGATATTCTGCAAAAAGGAATAGATAGGTATATCAGAGCTCAGATAAATAATTGACGACTGCACTGAATAAAGTATAATAACAACTAAATATTTACCATAATAATCATACTGTTTGAGCAAGTGTCTCTAAGTTGGAAAATCTTTGCCATCTATCTAGCCTACAGGTTTATTATGAGGAGGGGTCAGAATTAAATTTTGGTGAGTGGACAACTTATAGACTTTTAAGAATAACTCCACGTATACCGTTCTACCTTTATTTTAATATTTATTTGGCTGTAAGGGTTTACAATACTCTAGTCTTTATGCATAATTTATGCTCATCTATTCCTAAGTAGACCAAATTTAATATTAATATATGTAGCTACATGCCCAATGTATCAAGGTACATCCCATACTATCCTATCATATATCCCTCGAGGTCTTTGTCGTTATGTTACGAACGAGCGTTTCTACTACATTTGTAAATATTTACGTCATAAGGCATACAATACATATGTTCCATCGTCTGATAAGAAACCATGAAAGTATCTCCACATTGGAATCTTCAATGCTTGGGCATCCATAACATACCACCCGGTGCATACAACGAGGATTTACACATAAAAGTTCTGTCTAATATCCGAGTTCCGCTAATAAGTGGCACAACTGTGGCTCACTATGGAACTCAGTAGGGGATTTACTATAATACGAAAGATCAACTATTAGTGCTTACATATGTTAAACTAGGTCTATCTCTTTTCCACCTCATCCAACATCCCGATAGCGAAGGGTCACGGACCTGTTGGTTTAACCCACATCATCCCTGTGCTCGCTAATGGCCGACGATGATAGGAATCCACATGTTACTATACTTTTTGGGTCTTTACCACGAGGTCCGCTCACTAAGCCAAGACGGCCTTTGTATCCTAAAGTCACCCATCAGCCTTCTGACTGCCCTTAGAATGAATGCAGTCAAAGCATGCACTTTTGATGGATACTATAAACCTGCCTCTAATGGATTGCTTAATTATGCCCACATCGGAGGGCAGTAACACCCCACACTTTTCTAAGCCCAAATTTCGACAAAAATCAAAACCTGAACACATCCAAGCATGGAGCTTGTAAATCTGGTAGCTGCAAATAAATGAGCATGAGCATAATCAGATTACAATAAAAAAACCCTCACAGTGGAAACAAAATAGGATAGGCTAGTATTAACTCAAGTAACTACCTTTTTAAGTAAGTCACTTTGTCAATACCGAGCATGAGAGAGAACGAGAACCGAAAGCCAAACTTAACACCTGTGGGAACCCGACCTTCTCTAGGAAACCTAGGTGGGTGTAATGAAGAGGGGGGGTCAGAACAACAAGATTCTGGTGACCAGGAAATGTACAACACAGATTATAATACATAAATGCATCCCGTTTGGTCCAACCCAAGATGTATCCCTACCAAGGTTAGTGATTTTATCCTAACCTTGTAAATTTTTACGCATGGCTCTACTACTCCCCCCCCAAATAGTATTCCCAAGTATAATACTGAGATAGAACGTTTACGCACATATTTGTGAAGCCTTTATACTAGAACATGGCTGGTTATTCATCGGGGGAAGACCCCTAATCATTGAGTTTCTGTAGATATATATATACACACACACACACATTTATATATATATATACATACGCATATACACATACATATACATATTCGCTCATCCTATATTATCTAACGCCTCACTACTAAAAATAGATAGGGTGGATTCTCCCTGATCACTTAAGACCTTAGGCGGACATGTCGGCCACTTAATATTCCTTGATGATTTATTCAACGTTAACATAAACTAGACGGAATTAGCTACGAGGTCCTACTATATAAGGCTTCTATCATTCACGCATTAAAACATACCTCGTGTAAGGTGAGAGTTGGTAATTTATCACTCACTATACCATCTAGCTGACCTTATTGGAAAATCTCCTTAGTCGCTTACTACTTCCCGTAGGATAGGTGGCCATATCTGGCATTTTTAGTTTCCAGGTTTGGGTAGTCCCCACACGCACATGCCATTTAAGACCCCTAAACTAAAAGACCTACTCCCAGGTGGACTTTAGACCTAAGGAAGCGTACTATATACGAATATTATTAAGTTCGTACCCCATTAGCCTTTAGTACCTCTTCTTATGAGAATGAAGTGTGCTATGTTACTGAGTCATTCCCGTTTAGTTTCACTTTACGAAAATAATATGCATACACGATTAATTATCGTCATGGGTTCCTATAGTTAATATCGTTTCACATTAATAACCTACTAAGTCCAGTCCTAACTTTAAATAATAAGTTCTGTATTAACGAGTACAAATAAGGAAATTATATCCTCCTTATGCTAGGATATATATTTATTTATTTACCCTAATTGGACTTTGTATTGAAAACGACAATCAACACCCATTAAACCCCCTTTTTATCTCATTTACTTCTATTCATAGATTAATTGCCATTTATATCAATAACAGTCATATTTTCCTAAGGCAATCATAAAATTCCTAATTTTCTTTTTATTACCATTGATTATAATAAATGCCATTTATGAGCATAACATCCATAATTTTTCTAAGGCATTAATTCACAATGGATATCATAAACAGACATCACTAATTTTATTATTTATTTATTTATTGATTGTTATACACATACATACACACACACACACACACACACACATATATATATATATATATATATATATATATATATATATATATGCACCAGACCTCTCACATTAAGCTAACAACTTGTGGATGCTTTATTTGTTGGGTGGTTCCGGGCAGACTTCTACACAAGTTGAACTTAACCTCGTGTCTTAATACAGTTATATTTATGCACTAGACCCCTTACATTAAACTGACCACTTGTGGATGCTGGATTTGCCGATTGGTTTCGTGCAGACTTCTACCACAAGTTGAGCCTAACCTCGTGTCTAGATGTGAATTTAAATTAAATTCCCTAATTGGGGTTTACAACATTAATCCTAATAAATCTTAGGAATTGTAACCATTTTACTTTATTTTCCTATTAATTTTACTTTCCCCAAATCAACATTACTTAGAATGGCTATTTATTAATTTATGGTCCTATTTATAGCAACCAATCATATTAATTGCTACAATGGTCACCGAAAATATATTCATTTAATATGAATTACATTTATATGTATGATTCCATAAATAAATACCATTCAAACATTCAGTATAATGTATATTTTGTCGTTTTACATGGATTCGGATGGATGATACACACACACATATACATATACATATACATATATATATATATATATATATATATATATGTGCAGTCAACGTAGTTATCTTTATTTATTATTATTATTATTATTATTTATTGTTAGATTTAAAATTTTGGTTTCATTAATAACCAAACCTTCCTTTTTTCATTCAATCTTGCCTAAAGGTTCCAAATCTTACAAAAAGACCATTAGTTATCATTATTGTAAATCTTGAAAGGCAAATGAAAAATTTATTATTCATAAATACAAAAGTTACATCGACTTAAATTGCAAAAGCAATGTAGACTCTCGAATGTCTAGCCTTGAACTTGTAAAAACTGATTACAAAAGTAAACATGAAGCATACTTATTGCAACATTATTCATATCAAGGTAAAGATACTACAACCACGAGAATCACAGCAACAACACCAAGCAGAAAATTCCTATATCCAAATTGCAAAGAAAGAAACAGGCAACATTATTCACTGAATCATCCCCATAAACGAATTCCAAACCGCACGCATAGTAAGGTTCTCGTCAAAGTTAACCAATAACTGTGCAAAACTGTCACTAATAAAGAGTCCATTGACTCAAGACTCAATTTAAGATAGTATCAAACATGGGACCAGGATTCTTCCTGGTACGCCGTTTCATCTTGTTGGTGAGCGGCAGCACATCCTCTGGCAAGAAGTCATTACCATCATCTAAATCAGAGTCGTCCCATAATTTTCCTTTTAGCTTCTTAGGTTTAGAAGAAAAAGGAAGAGAACTCATAGGGATTACAGAAGATAGAGAAGCTAAAGAGGTATTAACTTGTGGAAAAGTCAAACCACAACCGGTGACCATTGGAGGAGGTAGAGTAAGATCTTGAGGAGGCTTTAAGCTAGCATATGGAGAGACCAGTGACCATGAAGGATTAGGAGGTGATGGAGTAAGCTTCAAACCTTTATCGATATAAGAAATGGAGGTATTTGTCCTAGATAAATCTGGTGAGGAATCTGAAGAACTTGAAGTGCTATTACCAGATAAAGACTTTGGTGTTTGCACAGTTTCATTGCTATTGCCATCTAATATTTTACCCTGTAGAGCCGCTTCTTCAGCAAACTAAGCAACATTGTTGATCACATCATTAAGAAACTCTTTATCAATATTATTTCTTTCTGGTGCATCAGAATCTAATGCAGCTTCAAGGGCATTATCCATGTTAACATCTATATGATCAGCTTCATTACCATTATCAACATTATTCACGTCAGCAGTTTCATGACTATTGTTACCATCTACTTCTGATTCCAGAACATTAAAGGGATTATCATTAACATTTTCCACATCTTTTTCAATTGTCTTACTACTATTCTGAACCCCTTTCTTTCTCCAATACTTAGCATTTCTTGTTAGCATATTTCCAATTACTTTGATTAGCATTGTTAATATCTTTCCTATTAAATTGCTGATGATGATCAATAAGATCCTCAACATGCTTATCTCGTTTATCTTCTGCATGGATATTAAACTCACAACTGCTAGTTGTATGACCAAATACCCTACAAACAATGCATATTTTGGGTCTCCAATCATAGGATAATTTAACTGAAGGGAAATCTTTACCTAAACCTCCTACCACTATTTTATCAGGAAGATCAAAATCTGAGGAAATCTTAATTAATGCTTTTGCAAACCTAAATCATTGAAGCTTTTCTGTGCTGGTATCAAAGCATATCAATCTCCCGACATGACAAGCTAACCAATTTATGCCCAATAAAGTCCAAAGAATTGTCGGAATACAATAAAAATGAACCCAAACAGAACTTTTTTGATCTGAGCCTGTGAATTTCCTATTGTTGGATCCCATCTAGTTATGATGAACATACGACCTTTAATGAAAATAGGATCAGATTTCAAAAAAAAAAATCCCCGTCTGAATCATTGGAGAATTTGAAAAAATAGTGCATACCATCCAATCTAGTACTAACTTCCCCATCTAATTTCCTGAAACGATTTAAGAAATTTACCACCATGGCGTATGAAGAATTACCATCAAGGAAAAGGCCCACTAAAAAATTGCTCCAGTATTGCAGATCTTCAGATCTGACTGACTTCTGGAATCTGCTGTGGAATGCCATCCCTAGGAATGTCGAAGTGCTTGGGCTGATAGGCTCCTGCGTTGCGTGGGAGTGAATTAAAAAGGGATGCATAGTCTTTCTTAGTGAACGCCGGAAAGGAGGTGTCATATGATTAAGGATTTGTAGATCTAATAGGGGTAGATTGCCGATCTGAATGATTAGATTTGAAATTCAAATGAAAGGGTTTATCAGAAGAGGGGTTTGCAATTGGAGGTAGTGGATCGGAGGGAATAGGAGCGGAAGAATGGGAGGGTAGAGGAGGGAAGGTGGTGTCAAAGGCGAAGGAGGTGGAAGAAGAAGAGGGATTTGCTTTAGAGGCCGCCATTAACAAAGAGGTGAATGACATTTTCAAAATTAATCCTGATAAATAGAATAGACATATTTCAAAATCACAAGAAATATATATATATATATGTTTTGTATATTTTGGAATAGTTGATGCAAACTACGCACAAATATGTACATTTTTATTTATACGTACATTTGCACAACTATTCCCTTTTTAAATCTTTTTTTCATATTCCTTGTGAAGTCAAAATCACATTTATTTCTACTTCCTGCAATGTAATAGCAAATCTTTGTTATGACTTTTTTCCTCTTTCTGTGCTATCCATCATCTAACTTAATTTCTTACTCTTTTTACTTTTTATAAAATCTCTCAGTTATATCACTCTTTTACTTACCGTCTTTGTAAGGTTTAATCTTCAAGAAATTACATTTATCCTATTTGGTTAGTTACTGAAGATGTACTAAAATATATTTTCATAATTTAATATAAATCAATTCTATAAATAGAAAACCATAATTGAAAGACATTTCCTTTATTTATTTCTAAACTACTAGACAGTGCAAAATATAGCTAAATCCCTATTTACACTAAGCCATCTTCTTTTACTTTTATTCTTGCAATTACACTTAATGTCTTTCTTACAAATCAAACTATGGAATATTAATTTATCTTAACCAACCAATCTAGGTTATTTCTAACTTCCAATTCAACTGGTATATTTTAATTCCCATCCTAGAAAATTTCCCAAATTTTGACATAATTATTGTAATTTACAACTTTTGGGATTATTCATTTTTCTGTAATACTTTTACCCTAAGAGTACTTATATTTGTTCAAATTCAATTCCAAACAAACAACTTCTATGTATAAGTATAAATTTCATGATGTTTACATTTCATGTACTGATTTACTACAAATAATTCTGATTAAACAATATCAAAATTAATTAGTTACAATAGGAATTAAACAACTGTAAATAATTCTAATTAAACTATGTCCAAATAAATAAAATATTGTTAGTAGACATAATTAAACTATGTCAAATCCAACTAATTATAATAGAAATCAAACGATTCTATATATCGTTATTCAAAAAGATATAATTTAAATCCACTCACTCGTAGTCCTTAGCTCTTCTCCGTATTTGATTGCACATAATGCTTATACATATACCTATGTGTGTTTATTATGTTGGAGTATACATTCTCATATTCGGGACAGCTACACTTTTGTTACTGTTAGTACTAAGTATTAAGTATCATTGAAATGGGAGTCGCATGTTGATGTGGCTGCCGACTTCCTAATATTGACACGAATATGTACCCAAATTAATCTTAATTCCTATGTGTTTTTTGACATTATCTCCATGATTCTATGATAGTACAAAGAATTAAACCTAAGAATACCTGCTAATCCAAAGGTAAATTGTCCTTAACTATTTTGAATGTAACAATACTTGTAATGAGGGTAGAATCATGTTGGTAATATGGCACCAATCACTTCTTGCTTTCGAACAAAGTTAAATTGTCCTTAACTATTTTGAATGTGTTCCGTTTTCCTAGATTGTAATTATGTTTTACATTCTTGATTACATTATTCTAAGATGTAATTGTACTTGCAGTACTACAATTTAAATTTATATCTCCCTTTCAACAATAAAAAACGGACAAATATAGTTCTATATGACACATTCTATATGGAAGAAATGACACATGTAATTTCTTCAAATTTTGTATCGAACAACCAACTCTGTTGTCTCTTACTCCATTATCTTTTGTCTTTGCGCTTGAAGTTAACAGAGACTAACAAGCTGAGGACTTGGGAGTCTAGTTATGTAGCATGCATTAAAGTTTATTAAGGATGTGAAATTTTCATGCCCGTTGCTAAAGTGAGCATGAAAAAGTTGAGGGGGAAATGAATTGACATGGGAAAAACCAACAATACTTGGAAAAGTGTAATGTTATTTCAGTTTTATTAACAAAGAAATTGTACCTATTTACATTTTTCTCATCAATCCTAAAAGAATGAAACAAAAAACTAAACATTAACCAATGGTTTGTAAACTCTAGTAAAAGTTAATAGTTCTATGTACCATGAATTTTTTGTTAGTTTAAAATAATTTGAAAATAATGAAAGTCATCGCATGATATACTAAATCATCAACCGATAACCAAATGAATATTACTAACTCATTAACTCAATTGACAAGAGTACACAATTACGACATAAATTATCATGGTCTTCACCACATGTATATATAAAAATTAATCTATTTGCCTTTTCATTGATTGATACTTTAGAATAAAAATAGGTTATGGGTTTGACAATATGTTTGTTAAGATGGAATGGGAAAAATGGTGACAACCATATATATGCGATTTAATAAAGGTGCTCAATTTTATTAGGTTTTTGTTAGGAGAAGTTCTTTTGGTAATGACATTTTCAAGCAACACATAACGAGCTGACCATAAGATGCTTGCTTTAAGTGTAATTTCATTAAATTTGATATTTGATCTTTACAAGTATAAAAAAGATCTAACGAAGGAGGACAATGTCAACTTAGATCGCTCAATTCAACACCAGGAACATCATTTGGAAATGCTTTAACATTATTTTTCTTACTACACCTTACAATTTTTGTTTTTGTTTTTGAATTGGATAAAATACAACATGCAGCTGTTTTGTTCCACAGATGACCCCAGAAATTCATCATGAACTGAAACATAGTAGAAACCATGGGGAAAAAGAAGTTGATATGATGTCAACTGATATCCTTTTCTAGTTTATAGAAGCCATCGATGCTCATTAAAAAAACAGACATTAATTTTGCTTAAGGAGGATACACATGACATGTTTCTCCATATGTCTGTTTAGAATATGTTTTATTCATACAAAGACAGGATTCTGGCATAGAGGTCCTTCTAACCACTTAAAGTGGAACGGTATAGATGAGAGTTATTATATTTAAAAAACAAATAATTCTTGGCTTGAATTTCTAATTTTCGGTTTTGATGTTGTCGTTCTCTTAACTGAACTCACCACCATCTATTTTAGGTTTTAATTAGAAAATCAAACAAGATGATGGGATGTTCCAGAAGTTCCTATGTAAGAGGATTAAAGTGGAAAGTATTGCTTTAGGTATGCAACCTTATTGTTTTGGGTTAACCACACCTTATCGAACATTTAAATTTTCTTCTCTTGTATGGCACCAAATTATGGCACTTCTTTATGATTCACATGTTTTGTATATGCCTATAGTTTATGTAAAGTTTTGGGAAAATTGTTCTTTAATGTAAGATTTATGGAACTTAGTGAATTATTTTTATTTATGCATGATAATAGGAACAAAACCTTACAACTCACTATATTTAGTATCTTTAGGGGAAATAACAGCAATTCTTGTATGTATGCCTTCCTTAGTGGGAATAACAGTTCCCTTGCAGTCTAATAGAAATTTGTAATTAGTTAGTTATATTGCTATATGCTTATGGGAATTATAGGAATGTAATGTTGGGCCATAATGAATACACTCCAATACCGCCAAATGGAGCTTAACCGAATAGAATGACCTGAAGCATTGATCTGACACTGCCCAATTGGTGTTGGTATCGCTTACTTAAAGGGACGAATTAACATGACTGAAGCTTGTCTTCCTGCTTTATTGCAGGGTAATAGACGGGACGCATGCAGGCTTGCTTCATGCAGTGGTTAAAAGCAAAGCGTATTGAAATAAATACCACAAGAGGACGATGTGAAGAGAATCTACTACAAAGAAGTCACGCACTAAAAAATTGATAACTGCAACATACTTGGCTGAAGCAGCACCATGTTGGGCGGTGGACATTCCAGTTTTGGATTATCATGTTGGCAGCCTTTCATATGAGAATTGGCTTGAAATTGGTGCACAATGGAGTGTTGCAATGTGTCGAATCTACTAGAGATCCGTGATTGCATGAAATATGAAGTGACATGAATGTTTTTGAATCTTGTATCTTGACTGATGTTAATGTATGGTACTGTTGAACTACTTGCAGTGGACAAGCATGAAATAGTCAGCACGCAATTGTAGCGACAGGAGGATATGATAACTCTGAAGTAGAAGGCGAGTCTGCTATATTTTAGGTACGCAATCATCATTTTATTCTTCTTTTTATGTTGATACAAATTAACATGTTTTCATAATGTTCTGCAAATATCTGCAGGTGCACTTATTACCTAATCTGTGCGAGTATGGTACCATAATGAAGTTATGTATGCTAAGATGGACTGATATCATCAAAAAAATTAGTGAGAACATGAAAGATATTTCATTAGATGTATCTATTAAACAAAACATATTTATGCTTATTTACAGTAGTATGTTTCAGCCACCGTTGTCTCCAGTTTCATGAAAACAACTCACCACGTAATTATAAAGTAAAATATATTAAACATATTTTTATAAAGTAAAATATAATATACAACTATGTTTTTATGAAATTTAACTAAATTAATAAAAACCAAGTTTTATAGAAGTTAAATAATTTTCTAACATTGACTAGGTTTTAGAAAACATAAATAAAATTATATAAATTAACTAATCGTATAAAAATTTAACTAAGATAAACAAGTTTTATATAATTATCTAAATATTAACAAAATTTTAGGAAAAGATAAAATATTTATAAAAAATAATAAAATTTATAAAAAGTTATCATATTTTTTAAGTTTTATAAAAATTAAATACTTTTATAAAAATAACAAATTTTTATATAGGTTCAATGAATTTTATAGAAATTAAGTAAGTTTATTAAAGATAACAAATTTTATATCTTTTAATTATGGTTTAAAAATAAACTAAGTTTATAAAAATAACAAAGTTAATAAAGTTTAACTAATTTTTGTAAAAGTTAACCATGTTTTATAAAAGTTAAATAATTTTTCAAATTTTACTATGTTCTAGAAAACTTAAATGAATTTATAAAAATTAACTTAGTTGTATAAATTTTTAAACAGGATAAACACGTTTTATATAAATTAAATAATTATCTAAATATTGACAAAATTTTAGAAATTGTATAAAAAATAATATAATTCATAAAAATTTAAAAAAAGTTATTTAAGCTTTATAAAAATTAAGTAATTTTATAAAAATTAACTTAGTTTATAAAAATTACCTAATTTTTATAGAGGGTAACCAAGTTTTACAGAAATCAAGTAAGTTAATAAAAAATAAAAAAGTTCATAAAATTCAATTAAGGTTTGAAAATAAATCATCTTTATAAAAATAATAAAGTTAATAAAGTTTAACTAACTTTTATAAAAGTTAACAAGTTCAATAAACATCTAACAAGGTTATTTAAGTTTGTAAAATTTACAAAAGTTCTTATAAAAAATTACCTTTGTTGCATAGAAATATAACTAAATTAATAAAGTTTCTATATAATTTATTAAGTGTCATAATGTAATGACCCGGTTTTCGGTCAACTAATTTTAAATATTTAAATTGATTTTAAATATTGAATTGAGAATATAAATGGAATTTTTTATTGAATTATCGATTTAATAATCGATTTCGATTTAATATCGAATATATTAAATTATTATAATGCAAAAACGGTAATAATTTAAATAAGAAATTTAAAGCAGTTCAGATGATCAATACAAACTCCTGTTTAAATTTGAATAACAATATTAAATCATTATCAAAGAATTTAAATGGTTTGAAATTCAATTTATATCAATTTAAATTAATATCCGTTCCGGATGATCGAACTGGACTTCGATACCTATCCCAGTGTGTTCAAAATAGTGGTGTAACCCTAGGAATGTCAGTGGTTGGGTTCAGAAAGGAGTTTAGAATCACAGGGTAGTTTAAATTAAATTGTACCGGTTTAAATAAAATAAAATAATTATAATTAAAAAAATCGAATAAGGCAATTCATTTCAAGTGGAAAGGGCCGCTACTTGTCTCGTTCACAACTAGAGAAAATCAAAGCCGTAGCCTTTTTATTCTCCCCAAAATCGAAAGCTTAAATTCATATAAAATGGCCGATTACCATTCGTTCAAAACTCAAAAGGAAACTACGAGCCATAATTTAAAATGGCCGAACCTCAAAGCTAACTTCAATCGTTCGATTTCCAAAAGCGAAATCGAAATCGAAGTGTTCAAATTTTTCCAGTATGAACTAGGGTTGAGGCGCGAGGTTGTTTGGGCATCGCGATTTGAAACTATTGGTCCCCAGAACTCGACGCAACACTCACGATTGAAGCAAGAAGGAAAAGGGGTATTCGATTGCCTATAAACCAGTGACGCTGGAGTACGATTGATGAATGCGGTAGAGATAGGTGCGACGTGTTCAGATTTTGGGGTAGATTGAGTTGGAGTTCGATTCAAGACTGCTTGGTGAAATTTTGAAGGTTGCGATGCCTGGGAAGGATCGACAGTTGATGCGAGCTCCATTTTAGTGTCCAACGCAGTTCGCGATTTGGATTGGGGGAAGTCGACGCTGGAAACCACGATGAAATGGAAGGGTCGAGCAATGATGATGGATGCTTAGGTGACGGAGATGGCACTGTCAGTCGATGGAAGGGGTTTGTGTTCACAAGTTGCAAAAGGCGGTTTCAGGCAGGATGCTTAAAACGAGCAGGAGATGGTCAACGGAGTTTTGGGGAAGTCGAATTCCGATGATGATGGTTCTGAATGTAAAGGAGACGGTTATGTGATGATAGTGGGTCTGTGTTTCAGAAATGAGAAGGAGTTGCGGAAATTTGTTGAGATCGTGATTTGGGGGAAAAAGGATGTTCGAGGTCAGCAGGGGTGGACTTCGACAGTGTTCAATATTGAACTGAGTTCGAACCTCTGGCGTTGAAATTTTAGTGAGTAGCAGCAACTGCAATTTCCTTTTTAGGAAGTTGGATACTGACCTTGTCGAGTTTTGTGAGATATGGCCGTGGCATGGTTGTCAGGAAAGACGACGAGTTGGGTATTAAGGTAACTATCTAGAATTTATAATTTATAATTTTAATTTATTCAAATTTGTTAATGACTTATAAAATAAATCTTGAATTGAAATGAAGTCAGATTTGAACGAGATGGTTCAGGTTGGATTTGTATTATCGTCAGCTAAGCGATGGAATTTGCATTGGAACAAATTACGAATTAAAATCATGGTGAGTAAATCTCACTCAAGTTTTATTTAGAATTAGTTTATTAGTTAGAATAATTGTTCGTTGACTTGTTTGCTTGCATTGAAAATTTACTGTGGCTATTATAAATATATATTAGTTATATAGGATTGGTGTTTGTGGCTATTATATATATATATATATATATATATATTGGTGGTTGGATTCCCGCAGTATCATTAGCGGATGCCCGTGGTACAATTAGCGGATGCCGCGGTACCATTAGCAGATTATTTCCTTATGCACCCCACAAATATATATTAGTGGATGACCTTCATACCGCGATATCCTGCCTCGAAGCAGGATGGGTATTATTTTTGTTGACTAACGTCTGTAGATGCAGGAAAATAGGTTGGAGGGATCCAACTAGATTCCTCAAAAATATTATTGTTTTTGTTTCATATATATTATCATATATGATGTGTTAGAAATCCTGTGATTTGTAATGGGGTGTTTTGATTGTTTGGAATAGAACTGGGTCTGAATGTTGATATGTATAAATATCAAGGAAAAGGATATTTAAAATAAAATTTGAATTCAGAATGGGCTAAAAATATTTACTTGTTTTGAAAATAAATAAAACAAGTATTCATTTTATAAACGATGTTTATAAATTAAAAATACAAGAAATTGAAATGAATTTATAAATAGTATTTATAAATAAAATAGACTGATTTCCATTGGATAATCAGATAATTGAAATGAATTTATAAACAAGGTTTATAAATAAAGTGGAAATATTATCAATTGATAATTTGAATATTTAAATTCAAATGTGAATTTAAAAATAGAAATGGCGAATCAGTTTAAAGAAATAAACATTGGGATTTATTCTGATGTTCAGAATATAAATTGAACTAAAATAAATCCGTAAGGATTTATGATTTGAATTCGATTAATTCAAATTTATTTAAATAGAAGTTAAATCGAATATGAAACTTGAATTGAAATTAGGAATAAATTTGTTTATAAGTAAGTTGAAATATTTTTGAGCATGTTATATTCAAATATGAAAGTGAAATAGGCAAAAGAGTTGATTAACGAATTTATTAATGAGTTGAGTTAAAACAAGCGTATTAAGTTGAAATGAATTAGAAATGTATGAAATACATGAGACAGGTTTGGAATGAAGTGTTAGAAGAGATATAAATAGACTGCTCGACAAAAAGGTATGTATTTAAATTGAATATGAGATTTTATGCGCCGTATCGGCAAGCCTCTTGGCTTTTTGATTTTCTTTTTGAATGGAGAGGCCTGTGTGGTGGTTTTCGGATTTTCCCGATGCTCTCCGTAGAAAGGAGGTTATGGCGAATTTTTTCGGAAATTTAAGGAGTTAGAATATTTTTAAGAAGATTGGATAAATTAGAAATCAATATATTGATATATAGAATTCGATAATAAAACGAACTTAAAATAGAATATTATAAATGAAAAGGAATTTTATAAATAAAATCCTCGGAGATGTACGTTTTAAAGTGAATGATGATTTAAAAGCAAATGATTTGCAGATTTAAAATGATCGGATTGACAAGAAGTTAATCAAATAGAGTTAAGCAGAATTAGAAACTGTCTGGAACTTAGTTGAGTTGAACGACTTTTTATGTATCGATCTGATGTTGGTTTCGGCCTTCGGGGTTTATACTTAGAGAGATGTTCTCTTACTAGTTTACAGTTAGAGTCTGATAGAGGTGGAAGAATAGTGATATGTAAATATGCAATGGAAATGTTTTCTAGAGTAAATAAGATATATTTTCTTAATATATAAATTAAGGAAATATGAATATATATATGATGATTAACCGATAGAATTTCCATTTGGAAATAAGATCATTGTGTGTACACGGACATTTTTCATTTGATAGTTAAATCACCGACTATCAAAGTTTTGACCATTTTAACATTGTTAATATGGAGAGACCGGTTGGATTATTATCTAAAGAACCACTCTATATTGGCATAAGCATTGTGAATATTGTATGCCAAAGATAATTGAAGACGGAGTAAAGTGAAAGGGTTGTTGTATAAGTCCTAGGTAGAGATTGCCTAGGATGGATGTACGGAATAGTGCCTTCGGTTTCGTTCAGTCCCAAAACAAACGTATATGGACGAATGTCTGACAGAATATTTCCAATGATCGCATATGTTGGACTGTACAAATATATATGGTGGCAACGGATTTATTCCCTTAGCATAATATCCAGAATATTTGTGTAAGCCCAATTAATGATTAATGGATCTGATAATGTGGCATTCAAATTGATCGTGTGATCAATGAATGCAAAGTAATCATAGCCTCTGGCCTCAACAATCGGGAAATGACAAAAATCGGGCAGGCAGCATGGCTATGTGGTTAGCTACTATTAGGGTGTATCATCACCTATCTAGAGATTCATTTAATCCCTTATTCTATTCGATGCTGTCCCATTTGGGAACGGTTGCTGATCCCAACCGTTGGTGATATACATTCGATACACTCAAGCGAAATGAGTGGTCGGTCATGTGTGGCTGAGTTGCAAGATGTTCTTGTTGAAATCGATGTATTCTCCTCTAGAGATACACCAGCGGCAGGTGGTTCCATACCTTGTCATAGTTGGAAATCCATTACCCAATAAGTGCTTGCGGTTTTGATTGTATAATATATGGAACATGAGATGCAAACATTCCACTAGTTTCTATTTATTTGATTTAGACACTATTATAATATCAAAAGAGTTTTGATATAAAGATTATCGTTTTCTTTTAAAAAGAATTTGAGAGTTATATCAAGTGGTTGGATTCTCATAAGGGAAAAACCCGTTCCGTGTTATACGACGTGGTCTTATGAGACATCGTTTAGTTCTCAAACTGTTTTAAATTGTTTACTCATACCAATCCCATGACTGACCCAGGGTTTATTTTGTTTTGTTTTACCTAAACTCTTGGGTGCCTAATTTGTACGGGCAGTCAAGTAGTTCAGATATTTACAGATATTTGGAGGAGCTTGGAGCAGGAGGCTTCAACGTTAGTTATCTAGTGTTATTTCCGATGTATTGTAAGTGTTGTACTCTGATGAAATGTTATGTATATACAGTCAAATTTTGTATATCAAAAGCTATTATATATTATATTTTATTCCGCTGCGATGTGAGATTTTGTGTTGTGTTTCTGTTCTTCTTCTTCTATTCTAAGTTTCTTTCTATTTCTCGTCCTCTAACTTCTTTTAATAATGATTCATATTTCTGTGCAATTTGGGTTGGACGTGTATTGTATTTAGTCAACTCGGATAGTACGGATTTTCGGGATGTTACAGTTAGTATCATAGCTTAGGTTGAGCGAATACCTAGGCTTTGATGGGATTATGCTCATTAGAGATAGGGTCAGTAGTACCCTTGAATGAGTTGAGTGTGTATATATATACATATACGAAAGAGGGTATTTGTTAATTGATATAAAATTTGATTTATATTATGTTGGCTTGTCTGTTGAGTGGTTTATGAATTCTGATCGAATCGTGGGACGCCACGAAGTCGATAGGAATTTATAAACAATTGAACAGAGAATTCGACACGATATTGTTTTAAGTGGGTAAATGAAATAATTTTACCTGAAATTATATTTTGTTATGAAAAGAATAATTTTCTGAAATTATTATAATATACGGATGTGTTGGTTGTTAGTATTATAATCAAATGAGATTATAAAATTGAAATGGTTATAAAGATATGTATATATTTATGTTATTTCAAAAGGATTTGGAATGAAAACCTATGGATTAGAATTCTGGAATTTAAAATTTAAATTAATCAAGTTAAATGAATTGAAGTTAATAAATTTACTAGAATCAATTTGAATAGATTTAATGGAATATGAATTGGATGTGAATAAATTGATTGTAAGTCATTCAGATAAAATGCATAAAAGCATATTTGATATTCAATGTGAATAAAAGCATAAACTTTTGGTAGAACTGAAATTTGTTGAATTATGAAATATTGAATTTCAACATAAATGAGTTTTGAAAAGTAAATAGGTTAGTAACATTTTTCTACCTTACTAATTTCGGGGACGAAATTCTTTTAAGGGGGGAAGAACGTAATGACCCGGGTTGTCGGTCAACTAATTTTAAATATTTAAATTGATTTTAAATATTGAATTGAGAATATAAATGGAATTTTTTATTGAATTATCGATTTAATAATCGATTTCGATTTAATATCGAATATATTAAATTATCGTAATGCAAAAACGATAATATTTTAAATCAGAAATTTAAAGCGGTTCAGATGATCAATACAAACTCCTATTTAAATTTGAATAATAATATTAAATTAGTATTGAAGAATTTAAATGGTTTGAAATTTAATTTATATAAATTTAAATTAATATATGTTCCGGATGATCAAACCGGACTTCGATACCTATCCTAGTGTGTTCAGAATAGTGGTGTAACCCTAGGAATGTCAGTGGTTGGGTTCAGAAAGGAGTTTATAATCATAGGGTAGTTTAAATTAAATTGTACCAGTTTAAATAAAATAAAATAGAATAATTATAATAATAAAAAATCAAATAAGGCAATTCATTTCAAGTGGAAAAGGTCGCTACTTGTCTCGTTCACAACCAAAGAAAATCAAAGCCGTGGCCTCTTTATTCTTCTTAAAATCGAAAGCTTAAATTCATATAAAAATGGCCGATTACCATTCGTTCAAAAATCAGAAGGAAACCACGAGCCTTAATTTAAAATGGCTGAATCTCAAAGCTAAATTCAAGTGTTTGATTCCTAAAAGCAAAATCGAAATCGAAGTGTTCAAATTTTTCCAGTATGAACTAGGGTTGAGGCGCGAGGTTATTTGGGCATCACGATTTGAAACTATCGGTCCCCAGAACTCGACGCAACACTCACGATTGAAGCAAGAAGGAAAAGGGGTATTCGATTGACTATAAACCAGTGACGCTGGAATACGATTGGTGAACACGGTAGAGATGGGTGCGACGTGTTCAGATTTGGGGTAGATTGAGTTGGAGTTCGATTCAAGACTGCTTGGTGAAATTTTGAAGGTTGCGATGTCTGGGAAGGATCGACAGTTGATGCGAGCTCCATTTAAGGGTCCAACGCAGCTCGCGATTTGGATTGGGGGAAGTCGATGCTGGAAACCACGATGAAATGGAAGGGTCGAGCAATGATGATGGATGCTTAGGTGACGGAGATTGCACTGTCAGTTGATGGAAGGGGTTTGTGTTTGCAAGTTGCAAAAGGAAGTTTCAGGCAAGATGCTTAAAACGAGCAGGAGATGGTCAATGGAGTTTTGGGGAAGTCGAAGTCCGATGATGTTTATTTTGAATGGAAAGGAGACGGTTATGTGATGATAGTGGGTCTGTGTTTCAGAAATGAGAAGGAGTTGCGGAAATTTGTTGAGATCGTGATTTGGGGGAAAAGTGATGTTCGAGGTCAGTAGGGGTGGACTTCGACAGTGTTCAATATTGAACTGAGTTCGAACTACTGGTGTAATAACCCGAAAATCTGGGCCAGTTTAAAATTTTTATTTTGGCAATTTTAAAGAATTTTGCATATTTAAAATAGATTATTTTAAATAATATCGACGAGAAATTTATTTTGAATATAATTCGACGTATATATTATACGCGTCGTCGTTAGAATATAAATATTTATATATAATTATAAATAGAATTGAAAATGGCGCGGTAGTTCGATAATTCGATTTCAAACTTCAATTGAATGTACCGGGTGCAAAACAAACCGGATTTTAGTGAAACCAAAAACATTAGGATCTAATAGATAATATCTTTCCAACGAATCCGACAAATCAAAATTTCGTAGCGAGAATCAAAAGATATGTCCAGTTGAAAATTCTGAATAGTCGCTATGGAATTCAGGCCCTTAAAAATGGACATTTTGCAAACGACCTCGGATTTCGACGAAACCACTTTTGTTGGATCCGCAGTGTCAAGTTATTGCTAGGTTTCAAATTTCATAATTTTTCGAATCAATATGTGAGCGTGGCAAAGGAAAACGCGTTTGACCAATTTCAGTTGATTTTAATCGACTGGAAATTGGCCATTTTTCTAACGGTCTCGGAATTCGACGAAATTAGTTTTGTTAGGACCGTATCGTAAATACGAAGCTAGAAAATATTTTTCCGGAATTTTTAGAGTTAGAATGTGACCCCGGTAATTTGAAATGTACGTTTAAAATTCAATATAGTGATTTAAATGTAAATTTAACGGAAACTGATTTTAACAATCGAATCAACCTGCGATACATATCCCATTGTGTTCGGAATGGGGGTAAAACGCTATGGGCGACAGGCGGTGGGCCTCGTTTAGATGACATATGTGAAAGTCAACTTTTAAAAGTAATTAAATAATAAAATAATAAATAAATAAATAAATAAATAAAAAGAAAAATCCTCTTTCCCTTAACAGCCCCCCCCCCCCCGATTATTTCAGAAATCAAAATTAAAAAAAAAAAAAAGAGGGGTTATGCCCTAGCTCGCCCACCGCGGCTCCAGGAGGGCGCGTCGCCCACCGCCGCCAGGGCACTGGCTTCGCCATCGCCCCCTCCCCCAATCTCCCACCTCCGACGTTCTTCCTCCTCTCACTCCCATTTCTGATTTGAAGAACCGCGCACCACCCAAACCCGCCAAGGCCGACCACCGCACAGCCGCTCCCCTCCTCCGTCGGCGCGCAGCCTCCCCCGCCTCCCCCCTTTTGCTGCGACTTCCCCTCCTTCTTCAATCTGCGTTGAAACAGTCCTCGCCCCCCTCTTCTTCTAACAGTAAGACTTCTTTATTTTAATTATTCTTATTTCAGTTTTTGGATGTAAGGAGTACTGTTTTCCTATATGATTTTAGATTGGAAAAAAAATATAATCTTTACTATATAGTAATATTAAAAATATGATTTTTATATTTTTAAAGTATTAAAAATATAATCTTTATTAAGTAGAAGTATTAAAAATATAATCTTTATGGGATAGAGAATGTAAAAATATCATCTTTGTGTATGTAACGAAATAAAAATCTGATTTTTATTTTATATACGTTGAGATAAAGTGGTAATTTTTATAATGATGAAATCTATATTTTTGAAAGGATGAAAACTTTATTTTTATAAAGGCGAAAAATTTATTTTTATAAAGATGAAAACTTTATTTTTATAAAGGCGAAAACTTTATTTTTATAAAGATGAAAACTTTATTTTTATAAAGGCGAAAACTTTATTTTTATAAAGGCGAAAACTTTATTTTTATAAAGGCGAAATCTTTATAGTTGAAAAGGCGAGATCTTTATATATAGAATAACGATGTAAGAATAGAATTTTTATCTATATAGTAGCGGTATAAAAATAGCATTTTTATCCATATAGCATGAAAGTAAAAATGGAATTTTTATATATTGAATAGCATAGTAAAAATTCGATTTTTAAATATATGAAGTGATTATAAAAGTGTGACTTTTAAATTGAAAATGAATAAATAAAAATGTGTTTTTTTTTAAAGACATCAAAATATAAAAATGTGTGATTTTTATATATGTAGTAACTACGGGCAACGAAGATGACGAAGATGGGATAACGAAGAAGATTTCTATAAATGAAGAGTCGTAGTATTGGATAGCTTTCGGTGAGAACTTCCCACTCAAAATTCTTATTCTAGTTATATATATATATATACTAGGATGCAGACGGTGCTTAGTAGCACCCGACACCCGTCATCCACAGACCATGGATGGCTTGCTTGTTAAATTGTTTGGTTGTGTAGTTGGGTAGATTATTTGATTTGAATTGAATTATTGGGTGAATTGAAATTGATTTGATTGATGTGTGAATGGCGTGGGCCTTCACTAGACCGGGGATAAGGCTAGGCCTCGTCCCGTTTCTAGTATCGTGCCGTTATGCCGCCGAAATTTTCTAAAATAAGTTAGAAAAATAAAAGATATCATTTTATTTGATAAATGAAATGAATAGAAATTCTTGTGTTAAAATAAATTGTTTTATCGTTAAAAATATAATTTTAACGTGAAAGTGAATAAATGAATATTTATAAACAAATCGGCCGATTTGTTTATATACACTGATTTGACTGATATTGATTGGGTCGATAAATTTTACACATCGCCCAACTGCACAAATAAAATCTGTGTTTGATTGTTTGAAACCCCACACGGGTGTTGGGATGAAATTTGAAGTTCACTCATCCTGATTGATTAAATATGTCGATCGGTCGATTGACAGGCTGTTATAAGCGTCAGATATCTATATTTGATGCTTATACAGTGTAGTGCACTTTGGTTGATGGTTGATGGTTTATTAACGCTATTATATACATGTGTTGTATGGAATCCATATAATTAACGTTATATGGTGATTGATTGGGCCTCATTCCAATCGGGAAAATAATGAATATTAGAAAAGAAATTCATGTGTTGAATATAGAAATAGTCATGTGTTGACGATGTTCATGTGTTGAAAATATTCGTGTGTTGAGTAAAATATTTTAAATAATAAAAATTACATCTTTATCATATTTAAAATTAGAACTACTTCCTAGTAGAAGTCTAATTAAAATCAAACGATAGATACCATAGTTTTATAAAATATTTTACATAACAACAATAGTGATGTGTTGACAGTACTCATGTGTTGAGATTAGTCGTGTGTTGAAAGCAATATAGATTCATGTGTTGAATGGGATAAATATTCATTTGTTGGATAGAATAAAGAAGTTTTGAAAATATAAAGCCGTGTTGATTAGAGATGCGTTATTTGGACGCGAACGATATTTATATCGATTTTATTCGTTGTATAATGAATATTGAAAGTGATTTCGAAATGAATTGAATTGAAAACGATTTCGAAATGAATTGAATTGGAAACGATTTCGAAATGAATTGAATTGAAAACGATTTCGAAATGAATTGAATTGGAAACGATTTCGAAATGAATTGAATTGAAAACGATTTCGAAATGAATTGAATTGGAAACGATTTCGAAATGAATTGAATTGAAAACGATTTCGAAATGAATTGAATTGAAAACGATTTCGAAATGAATTGAATTGAAAACGATTTCGAAATGAATTGAATTGGAAACGATTTCGAAATGAATTGAATTGAAAACGAATTCAAATGGAATTGAAAGTGAATTGAAATGAATTCAAATTGAATTGAAATTTGAATTGAATAGAAATGAATTTTAAAACGAATTTATAAAGAAGAATTCAATTTTGATTTGAATTGAAAAGGAAGTTGAAATTGTTTTGAAACGAATTTAAAACGATTTATAAAATTCGTTTTAAAAGAAAATCGACGAAATATATATTATATATATTATATATATAATATAATGGCCTGAATAGAACGCGCCGCGCCGCGGCAGTTCGTGAATTTCGACCATTTATTTCAAACGGACATTGCGGGAGATCCGACCGTCGGATTCTCCTAAAACCGGAACCGTTGGGTTCGTATCGAAAAGAGCTTTCCAATGAATATTAGAAATTTGAAATCTAACGGTTGGATTTGGAATTATGTCCAAATCAAATTCGAAAAAGGTCGCTGTAAGTGCAGTTCGATGGCCGTTGTTGGAAATCGACTGTACGGGCCTTGATAAAATTATTAAAAATATCTATAATTTGTGTAAAATTATAATATGTGAATTGGAAAGATTTGGGCTGGAAAATTCCACATTTGAAAAGATAAAAATAGATTTTTATCGAAATGAACTAGTTTTGAACTAGGATTGAAATCAATTTATTTTTAAATAAATAAATTGAATATGAAAGTGATATTGAAAATAATCGATAATTTCCAATACGTGGATTGGACTGGAGCTGAATCGAAATTATCTTCGGGATATTTCGATGTTGGATTTCGTGACTATACAAATATTGTTATGGGGATTTGAAAGATATTTTATATCGTTATTTCCAATACGATATTTGTTGGTTTCAGAATTTGATATTGAATATAAGCCGATATATTTTCTATTCAGAGCCTTGTATTTAATATCAAATGTGATTTGGTTTGTCGTGAATCGTGTTTTTGATGACATTGGTTCTTTAACCCAGTTAAAGGCAGAATATTGATTTTTGAAAAGATTAAAACTAAGTGGAGTTTTAATGAATCTTTAAGTAGATTGAAAAGTGAATTGATAATTTAAATTATCAAACCTGAAAAGTGATCGAGAGTGGAGTATCACCAGTTTTGCTCCAAAGCGATAGTTAAATCTTTAATTAGATTTGAACGTGAAATGGTAATTAATTTTACCGATAACACCGTGGTGTTAGATGTGGAGTATTACCAGTTTTCTCCATGGGATATATAGGTTGGGATTGGGAAATAAAATAAATAATTACTTCGGTGTGGTTCGTTAATCCCGACTAGTTGAAATGATATCCAAAGGAGGATTAAAGAATAAATTTAGAAGAATTTATCTTGGATAAAATTAATGGGAACCTTTCCCTAAGAATGTGATTCGGTGAATAAAAGAATATTCTGAATTGGAATGAGGCGTTTGCTGTGTTTGTGTAACATTTGTTTATCATATACGTGGGTTATTCAGAAAGGCCGGGTTTATACCCATTCTGAATAACCGATTCGACGAGATGTCGAAGATGAAGACGGTGGTTGAAGACCGGAAGTCTTCACATCGTTTGGGTGATTACTGATGATCTTGATTGGGCTGTACACCCAAGATGAGGGAAACAGTCGGTGATCGTCCAGACGTACTTGGAGATCGATGGATATGCGAGGAAAGTGCCTCCGGTTTCGTTCAGACCCAGAACGGACTTGTAAATGGACTGTGTGTCCGACATTGGATTTTAGTCCGTGTGATTGATCTCTATTAAATATATATCTGTTTGGCGGCGGAGAATTTATTCTCTTGCTTAACGCCCTTCTCTGAGACGTACGAGCTCAGGGGTTATATATTGATGGATATCAAACGCATGGAGTGAATTGCCTGTGTGGCATGCGTAAGTGGCAATTGATCAAGGCTTCTGTTGAAAAGCAAAGTCTTGTGGTTGATGATCAAAGCACGGCCTGTGTGGCATAGCTTTGTGTATAACGTGAATTCGCGAGCCTCACACCTCGGTATGAGTCAAAAACGGGAGATGGACCGCTGGGAGAGCACGACGTTTCTTTCTAGCTAGGGTGGTGTCAGTGACCTACCAGCCCTGACATTTATATACTTTTCACCTGTGTGGTTGTTGGAATGCGAGGCGCCTCGGATATAGGTCTGTAAGGACCGGGAAACGTGTGTTCAGGAATTGCCAATCCTCAAAAGTAAGAGAGGACCGGCCCAGCCGATTCCAAGGATCAAAGTGGGGTCCTGGGACATTTGCTAGAGTGTCTCGAACGCGGAGAGGAGCTTGCCCCTTGCCTCGACTCATGATGGAATCCAATTTCCAATACGTGTATTGTGGTTTTAATTGTAGAACTAGTATGGCGACATGATATATGGTACCCATGCCGTCTATGATTGATATTTATGATTGAAATTGTTTTGACACTATACACTTATTATAGTATCAAATAATGTGTTTTAAACGTATCTAGCATGCTTTGGCTGTTATAAGGGAAAACCCTATCCTCCGGCTTGCGTTGCATTGTGTGATGGGACCTGGGTCTTATAACAGCTTCATTTTTGTTTATTTAGCATTGCGCTGTTTGTTCTATGCACTGGTATTCTTGGGAGGAAACCCGTTCCGTGTTATACGGCGTGGTCCCTTGATTTACCGAACTTTAAAATAAAGAATATTAACTGTTTTAGTTCTCACACCAGTCACATGACTGACCTGGAGTTTATTGTTTTAACCTAAACTCTGGGTGCCCCTATTTTCCGCACGGGCAGCTAGTAGTTTTGGTTTTGCAGATTTATATTCACAGGTTCCTGATTAACAGCTGGAACGATGCTCGGAAAGCTCTGTATCCGTGTATCACTTCTAGTTGTGTTTTGTATATTTTTCCGCTGCTTTGTAATTTATTGTAATCTCTGATATTTATCGAATGTAATTTATTCATTTATACTCTGTATATTCTTGTATCTGATGGAATTGTTGTAATAACAATGAAATGTTCTTCCGTGTGCATTCTATTTTGTCTTGTACTCAATTCTATCCGTGCTTTCCTTCACGGGGAAGTTCGGGTCGTCTCATTTTGGTATCAGAGCTTTGGTTTACAGAGCTCGAGAACAAGGCACATTAGAACCATACGAAAGAATTCATCAGATATTGGATTAGCAATATCCAATTAGAATGACTCGTTAGAGATAGGATCAGTAGTATCCTAGAACGAGTGTGAAGAGTATATTTTTCAAATGAAAACAATTTTGTTTTAAAAATTTAAATCGCTTTATACATATTTGATTATTTATTTATGTTGAATATGGACAATCGAGTATATATAGATTTCGCGTATACGCGTCATGAACGTATAGTCGAAGTTTTAATATACTGGGTAGATATAGAATCACATTCTAGACACCCGGAGATGGTTCTGATGATTGATATATCATCATCAGAATTTATATTCGTGTTTCGAAGGTGTGATTTTCTATATATTTCCATTAGACTGGTGTGAGAACCAAAACTTATATAGTTAGAACACGTTGTTGTGAATTGGCATCAAAACAAGATTTTCCGTATATATATCAAAATTATGAGTTTGAAACTCTAATTCACTAATTGATTGATGTTTGTGTTGTTCGTTTAATTGTTTGATAATTTTTAACCATTATGCCTAATTGAACCGAATATTGAATTGTATTGAAAATTGGTCGCATTTGCTTGCATATACATATACTTACCTTGAACAGGTCATAGCAAGGAGGCTAGAGCCGAAGAATAAAATTTGTTTGCCCGACAAATAGGTACATGTTTACTACATAATTTCCTGTTTTGTTTGGGTGATGATGATTTTGTGAGCCTATTGGCTAGCCGCTTGGCTTTTTCTTTTTCTTTTTGAGATCTGAAGGACCGGGGAAGCTATTTGAAATTCCCCGATGCTCCCGGTGCAGGGGAGGTTATGGCGAAATTTTTCAAAAATTTAGGGTGTTAGCCAAATTTTTGAAATTTTGAAAATTCTCAGAAACTAAAGAGTTGGAGAATGGAAGCCTGATCGATCGTAGAGCTGAATAATCAAACCACTTTCGACTTTGTTCCTTTTCGGGGACGAAAAGTTTTAAGTGGGGGAGATTGTAATAACCCGAAAATCTGGGCCAGTTTAAAATTTTTATTTTGGCAATTTTAAAGAATTTTGCATATTTAAAATAGATTATTTTAAATAATATCGACGAGAAATTTATTTTGAATATAATTCGACGTATATATTATACGCGTCGTCGTTAGAATATAAATATTTATATATAATTATAAATAGAATTGAAAATGGCGCGGTAGTTCGATAATTCGATTTCAAACTTCAATTGAATGTACCGGGTGCAAAACAAACCGGATTTTAGTGAAACCAAAAACATTAGGATCTAATAGATAATATCTTTCCAACGAATCCGACAAATCAAAATTTCGTAGCGAGAATCAAAAGATATGTCCAGTTGAAAATTCTGAATAGTCGCTATGGAATTCAGGCCCTTAAAAATGGACATTTTGCAAACGACCTCGGATTTCGACGAAACCACTTTTGTTGGATCCGCAGTGTCAAGTTATTGCTAGGTTTCAAATTTCATAATTTTTCGAATCAATATGTGAGCGTGGCAAAGGAAAACGCGTTTGACCAATTTCAGTTGATTTTAATCGACTGGAAATTGGCCATTTTTCTAACGGTCTCGGAATTCGACGAAATTAGTTTTGTTAGGACCGTATCGTAAATACGAAGCTAGAAAATATTTTTCCGGAATTTTTAGAGTTAGAATGTGACCCCGGTAATTTGAAATGTACGTTTATAATTCAATATAGTGATTTAAATGTAAATTTAACGGAAACTGATTTTAACAATCGAATCAACCTGCGATACATATCCCATTGTGTTCGGAATGGGGGTAAAACGCTATGGGCGACAGGCGGTGGGCCTCGTTTAGATGACATATGTGAAAGTCAACTTTTAAAAGTAATTAAATAATAAAATAATAAATAAATAAATAAATAAATAAAAAGAAAAATCCTCTTTCCCTTAACAGGCCCCCCCCCCGATTATTTCAGAAATCAAAATTAAAAAAAAAAAAAAAAAAAAGAGGGGCTATGCCCTAGCTCGCCCACCGCGGCTCCAGGAGGGCGCGTCGCCCACCGCCGCCAGGGCACTGGCTTCGCCATCGCCCCCTCCCCCAATCTCCCACCTCCGACGTTCTTCCTCCTCTCACTCCCATTTCTGATTTGAAGAACCGCGCACCACCCAAACCCGCCAAGGCCGACCACCGCACAGCCGCTCCCCTCCTCCGTCGGCGCGCAGCCTCCCCCGCCTCCCCCCTTTTGCTGCGACTTCCCCTCCTTCTTCAATCTGCGTTGAAACAGTCCTCGCCCCCCTCTTCTTCTAACAGTAAGACTTCTTTATTTTAATTATTCTTATTTCAGTTTTTGGATGTAAGGAGTACTGTTTTCCTATATGATTTTAGATTGGAAAAAAAAAATATAATCTTTACTATATAGTAATATTAAAAATATGATTTTTATATTTTTAAAGTATTAAAAATATAATCTTTATTAAGTAGAAGTATTAAAAATATAATCTTTATGGGATAGAGAATGTAAAAATATCATCTTTGTGTATGTAACGAAATAAAAATCTGATTTTTATTTTATATACGTTGAGATAAAGTGGTAATTTTTATAATGATGAAATCTATATTTTTGAAAGGATGAAAACTTTATTTTTATAAAGGCGAAAACTTTATTTTTATAAAGATGAAAACTTTATTTTTATAAAGGCGAAAACTTTATTTTTATAAAGATGAAAACTTTATTTTTATAAAGGCGAAAACTTTATTTTTATAAAGGCGAAAACTTTATTTTTATAAAGGCGAAATCTTTATAGTTGAAAAGGCGAGATCTTTATATATAGAATAACGATGTAAGAATAGAATTTTTATCTATATAGTAGCGGTATAAAAATAGCATTTTTATCCATATAGCATGAAAGTAAAAATGGAATTTTTATATATTGAATAGCATAGTAAAAATTCGATTTTTAAATATATGAAGTGATTATAAAAGTGTGACTTTTAAATTGAAAATGAATAAATAAAAATGTGTTTTTTTTTAAAGACATCAAAATATAAAAATGTGTGATTTTTATATATGTAGTAACTACGGGCAACGAAGATGACGAAGATGGGATAACGAAGAAGATTTCTATAAATGAAGAGTCGTAGTATTGGATAGCTTTCGGTGAGAACTTCCCACTCAAAATTCTTATTCTAGTTATATATATATATATATATACTAGGATGCAGACGGTGCTTAGTAGCACCCGACACCCGTCATCCACAGTCCATGGATGGCTTGCTTGTTAAATTGTTTGGTTGTGTAGTTGGGTAGATTATTTGATTTGAATTGAATTATTGGGTGAATTGAAATTGATTTGATTGATGTGTGAATGGCGTGGGCCTTCACTAGACCGGGGATAAGGCTAGGCCTCGTCCCGTTTCTAGTATCGTGCCGTTATGCCGCCGAAATTTTCTAAAATAAGTTAGAAAAATAAAAGATATCATTTTATTTGATAAATGAAATGAATAGAAATTCTTGTGTTAAAATAAATTGTTTTATCGTTAAAAATATAATTTTAACGTGAAAGTGAATAAATGAATATTTATAAACAAATCGGCCGATTTGTTTATATACACTGATTTGACTGATATTGATTGGGTCGATAAATTTTACACATCGCCCAACTGCACAAATAAAATCTGTGTTTGATTGTTTGAAACCCCACACGGGTGTTGGGATGAAATTTGAAGTTCACTCATCCTGATTGATTAAATATGTCGATCGGTCGATTGACAGGCTGTTATAAGCGTCAGATATCTATATTTGATGCTTATACAGTGTAGTGCACTTTGGTTGATGGTTGATGGTTTATTAACGCTATTATATACATGTGTTGTATGGAATCCATATAATTAACGTTATATGGTGATTGATTGGGCCTCATTCCAATCGGGAAAATAATGAATATTAGAAAAGAAATTCATGTGTTGAATATAGAAATAGTCATGTGTTGACGATGTTCATGTGTTGAAAATATTCGTGTGTTGAGTAAAATATTTTAAATAATAAAAATTACATCTTTATCATATTTAAAATTAGAACTACTTCCTAGTAGAAGTCTAATTAAAATCAAACGATAGATACCATAGTTTTATAAAATATTTTACATAACAACAATAGTGATGTGTTGACAGTACTCATGTGTTGAGATTAGTCGTGTGTTGAAAGCAATATAGATTCATGTGTTGAATGGGATAAATATTCATTTGTTGGATAGAATAAAGAAGTTTTGAAAATATAAAGCCGTGTTGATTAGAGATGCGTTATTTGGACGCGAACGATATTTATATCGATTTTATTCGTTGTATAATGAATATTGAAAGTGATTTCGAAATGAATTGAATTGAAAACGATTTCGAAATGAATTGAATTGGAAACGATTTCGAAATGAATTGAATTGAAAACGATTTCGAAATGAATTGAATTGGAAACGATTTCGAAATGAATTGAATTGAAAACGATTTCGAAATGAATTGAATTGGAAACGATTTCGAAATGAATTGAATTGAAAACGATTTCGAAATGAATTGAATTGAAAACGATTTCGAAATGAATTGAATTGAAAACGATTTCGAAATGAATTGAATTGGAAACGATTTCGAAATGAATTGAATTGAAAACGAATTCAAATGGAATTGAAAGTGAATTGAAATGAATTCAAATTGAATTGAAATTTGAATTGAATAGAAATGAATTTTAAAACGAATTTATAAAGAAGAATTCAATTTTGATTTGAATTGAAAAGGAAGTTGAAATTGTTTTGAAACGAATTTAAAACGATTTATAAAATTCGTTTTAAAAGAAAATCGACGAAATATATATTATATATATTATATATATAATATAATGGCCTGAATAGAACGCGCCGCGCCGCGGCAGTTCGTGAATTTCGACCATTTATTTCAAACGGACATTGCGGGAGATCCGACCGTCGGATTCTCCTAAAACCGGAACCGTTGGGTTCGTATCGAAAAGAGCTTTCCAATGAATATTAGAAATTTGAAATCTAACGGTTGGATTTGGAATTATGTCCAAATCAAATTCGAAAAAGGTCGCTGTAAGTGCAGTTCGATGGCCGTTGTTGGAAATCGACTGTACGGGCCTTGATAAAATTATTAAAAATATCTATAATTTGTGTAAAATTATAATATGTGAATTGGAAAGATTTGGGCTGGAAAATTCCACATTTGAAAAGATAAAAATAGATTTTTATCGAAATGAACTAGTTTTGAACTAGGATTGAAATCAATTTATTTTTAAATAAATAAATTGAATATGAAAGTGATATTGAAAATAATCGATAATTTCCAATACGTGGATTGGACTGGAGCTGAATCGAAATTATCTTCGGGATATTTCGATGTTGGATTTCGTGACTATACAAATATTGTTATGGGGATTTGAAAGATATTTTATATCGTTATTTCCAATACGATATTTGTTGGTTTCAGAATTTGATATTGAATATAAGCCGATATATTTTCTATTCAGAGCCTTGTATTTAATATCAAATGTGATTTGGTTTGTCGTGAATCGTGTTTTTGATGACATTGGTTCTTTAACCCAGTTAAAGGCAGAATATTGATTTTTGAAAAGATTAAAACTAAGTGGAGTTTTAATGAATCTTTAAGTAGATTGAAAAGTGAATTGATAATTTAAATTATCAAACCTGAAAAGTGATCGAGAGTGGAGTATCACCAGTTTTGCTCCAAAGCGATAGTTAAATCTTTAATTAGATTTGAACGTGAAATGGTAATTAATTTTACCGATAACACCGTGGTGTTAGATGTGGAGTATTACCAGTTTTCTCCATGGGATATATAGGTTGGGATTGGGAAATAAAATAAATAATTACTTCGGTGTGGTTCGTTAATCCCGACTAGTTGAAATGATATCCAAAGGAGGATTAAAGAATAAATTTAGAAGAATTTATCTTGGATAAAATTAATGGGAACCTTTCCCTAAGAATGTGATTCGGTGAATAAAAGAATATTCTGAATTGGAATGAGGCGTTTGCTGTGTTTGTGTAACATTTGTTTATCATATACGTGGGTTATTCAGAAAGGCCGGGTTTATACCCATTCTGAATAACCGATTCGACGAGATGTCGAAGATGAAGACGGTGGTTGAAGACCGGAAGTCTTCACATCGTTTGGGTGATTACTGATGATCTTGATTGGGCTGTACACCCAAGATGAGGGAAACAGTCGGTGATCGTCCAGACGTACTTGGAGATCGATGGATATGCGAGGAAAGTGCCTCCGGTTTCGTTCAGACCCAGAACGGACTTGTAAATGGACTGTGTGTCCGACATTGGATTTTAGTCCGTGTGATTGATCTCTATTAAATATATATCTGTTTGGCGGCGGAGAATTTATTCTCTTGCTTAACGCCCTTCTCTGAGACGTACGAGCTCAGGGGTTATATATTGATGGATATCAAACGCATGGAGTGAATTGCCTGTGTGGCATGCGTAAGTGGCAATTGATCAAGGCTTCTGTTGAAAAGCAAAGTCTTGTGGTTGATGATCAAAGCACGGCCTGTGTGGCATAGCTTTGTGTATAACGTGAATTCGCGAGCCTCACACCTCGGTATGAGTCAAAAACGGGAGATGGACCGCTGGGAGAGCACGACGTTTCTTTCTAGCTAGGGTGGTGTCAGTGACCTACCAGCCCTGACATTTATATACTTTTCACCTGTGTGGTTGTTGGAATGCGAGGCGCCTCGGATATAGGTCTGTAAGGACCGGGAAACGTGTGTTCAGGAATTGCCAATCCTCAAAAGTAAGAGAGGACCGGCCCAGCCGATTCCAAGGATCAAAGTGGGGTCCTGGGACATTTGCTAGAGTGTCTCGAACGCGGAGAGGAGCTTGCCCCTTGCCTCGACTCATGATGGAATCCAATTTCCAATACGTGTATTGCGGTTTTAATTGTAGAACTAGTATGGCGACATGATATATGGTACCCATGCCGTCTATGATTGATATTTATGATTGAAATTGTTTTGACACTATACACTTATTATAGTATCAAATAATGTGTTTTAAACGTATCAAGCATGCTTTGGCTGTTATAAGGGAAAACCCTATCCTCCGGCTTGCGTTGCATTGTGTGATGGGACCTGGGTCTTATAACAGCTTCATTTTTGTTTATTTAGCATTGCGCTGTTTGTTCTATGCACTGGTATTCTTGGGAGGAAACCCGTTCCGTGTTATACGGCGTGGTCCCTTGATTTACCGAACTTTAAAATAAAGAATATTAACTGTTTTAGTTCTCACACCAGTCACATGACTGACCTGGAGTTTATTGTTTTAACCTAAACTCTGGGTGCCCCTATTTTCCGCACGGGCAGCTAGTAGTTTTGGTTTTGCAGATTTATATTCACAGGTTCCTGATTAACAGCTGGAACGATGCTCGGAAAGCTCTGTATCCGTGTATCACTTCTAGTTGTGTTTTGTATATTTTTCCGCTGCTTTGTAATTTATTGTAATCTCTGATATTTATCGAATGTAATTTATTCATTTATACTCTGTATATTCTTGTATCTGATGGAATTGTTGTAATAACAATGAAATGTTCTTCCGTGTGCATTCTATTTTGTCTTGTACTCAATTCTATCCGTGCTTTCCTTCACGGGGAAGTTCGGGTCGTCTCAACTGGCGTTGAAATTTTAGTTAGTAGCAACAACTGCAGTTTCCTTTTTAGGAAGTTGGATACTGACCTTGTCGAGTTTTGTGAGACATGGCCATGGCATGGTTGTCAGGAAAGACGACGAGTTGGGTATTAAGGTAATTATCAAGAATTTATAATTTATAATTTTAATTTATTCAAATTGGTTAATGAATTATAAAATAAATCTTGAATTCAAATGAAGTCAGATTTGAACGAGATGGTTCAGGTTGGATTTGTATTATCGTCAGCTAAGCGATGGAATTTGGATTGGAACAAATTACGAATTAAAATTACGCTGGGTAAATCTCACTCAAGTTTTATTTAGAATTATTTTATTAGTTAAAATAATTGTTCGTTGATTTGTTTGCTTGCATTGAAAATTTACTGTGGCTATTATATATATATTAGTTATTTTGGATTGGTGTTTATGGCTATTATTTATATTGGTGGTGGGATTCCCGCAGTATTATTAGCGGATGCCCACGGTACCATTAGCGGATGATTTCTCTATGCGCTCCACAAATATGTATTAGTGGATGACCTTCATACCGCGATATCCTGCCTCAAAGACAGATGGGTATTATTTTTGTTGACTAACGTCTGTGGATGCAGGAAAACAGGTTGGAGGGATCCAACTGGATTCCTTAAAAATATTATTGTTGTTGTTTCATATATATTATCATACATGATATGTTAGAAATCATGTGATTTGTAATGGGGTGATTTGATTGTTTGAAATAGAACTGGGTCTGAATGTTGATATATATAAATATCAAGGAAAAGGATATTTAAAATTAAATTTGAATTTAGAATGGGATAAAAATATTTACTTGTTTTGAAAATAAATAAAACAAGTATTTATTTTATAAATGATGTTTATAAATTAAATAATACAAGAAATTGAAGTGAATTAATAAATAGTGTTTATAAATAAAATAGATTCATTTCAATTGGATAATCAGATAATTGAAATGAATTTATAAACAAGGTTTATAAATAAAGGGAAAAAATTATCAATTGATAATTTGAATATTTAAATTCAAATGTGAATTTAAAAATAGAAATGGCGAATCGGTTAGAAGAAATAAACGATGGGATTTATTCGGATGTTAAGAATATAAATTGAACTAAAATAAATCCGTAAGGATTTATGATTTGAATTCGATTAATTCGAATTTATTTAAATAGAAGTTAAATCGAATATGAAAGTTGAATTGAAATTAGAATTAAATTTGTTTATAAGTAAGTTGAAATATTTTTGAGCATGTTATATTCAAATATAAAAGTGAAATAGGCAAAAGAGTTGATTAACGAATT
Source organism: Allium sativum (assembly GCA_030737875.1). Lineage (NCBI taxonomy): Eukaryota > Viridiplantae > Streptophyta > Magnoliopsida > Asparagales > Amaryllidaceae > Allium > Allium sativum. The sequence goes on from CM060919.1 coordinate 212,317,775, forward strand.
TATTAACGAGTTGATTTAAAACAAGTGTATTAAGTTGAAATGAATTGGAAATGTATGGATATACATGAGACAGGTTTGGAATGAAGTGTTAGAAGAGATATAAATAGAATGCTCGACAAAAAGGTATGTATTTAAATTGAATATGAGATTTTATGCGCCGTATCGGCAAGCCGCTTGGCTTTTTGATTTTCTTTTTGAATGGAGAGGCCTGTGTGGCAGTTTGGGGATTTTCCCAATGCTCCCCATACAGAGGAGGTTACGGCGAATTTTTCCGGAAATTTAAGGAGTTAGAATATTTTTAAGAAGATTGGATAAACTAGAAATCGATATATCGATATATAGAATTCGATAATAAAACGAACTTAAAATAGAATATTATAAACGAAAAGGAATTTTATAAATAAAATCCTGGGAGATATATGTTTTAAAGTGAATGATGATTTAAAAGCAAATGATCTGCAGATTTAAAATGATCGGGTTGATAAGAATTTAATCAAATAGAGTTAAAGAAATAGAGTTAAGCAGAATTAGAAACTGACTGGAAATTAGTTGAGTTGAACGACTTTTTGAGTATCAATTTGATGTTGGTTTTGGCCTTTGGGGTTTATACTTAGAGAATTGTTCTCTTACTAGTTTACAGTTAGAGTCTGATAGAGGTGGAAGAATAGTGATATGTAAATATGCAATGGAAATGTTTTCCAGAGTTAATAACATATATTTTCTTAATATAGAAATTAAGGAAATATGAATATATATATATATATATATGATGATTGATCGATAGAATTTCCATTTGGAAATAAGATCGTTGTGTGTATACGGACATTTTTAATTTGATAGTTAAATCACCGACTATCAAAGTTTTGACCATCTTAACGTTGTTAATATGGAGAGACCGGTTGGATTATTATCCGAAGAACCACTCTATATTGGCATAAGCATTGCGAATCTTGTATGCCAAAAGATAACTGAAGATGGAGTCAAGTGAAAGGGTCGTTGTATAAGTTCTAGGTAGAGATTGCCAAGGATGGATGTACGGAATAGTGCCTTAAGTTTCATCCAGTCCTAGAACGAACGTATATGGACGAATGTCTGACAGAATATTTCCAAGGATCGCATATGTTGGACTGTACAAATATATATGGTGGCAACGGATTTATTCCCTTAGCATAATATCCAGAATATTTGTGTAAACCCAATTAATGATTAATAGATCTGATAATGTGGCATTCAAAGTGATTGTATTATCAATGAATGGAAAGTAATCGTAGCCTCTGGCCTCAACAACCGGGAAATGAAAAAAATCGGGCAGGCAGCATGGCTATGTGGTTAGCTCTCATTAGGTTGTATCATCACCTATCTAGAGATTCATTTAATTCCTTATTCTATCCGATGCTGTCCCATTCGGGAACGGTTGCTGATCCCGACCATTGGTGATATACATTTGATACACTCAAGCGAAATGAGTGTTCGGTCATGTGTGGCTGAGTTGCAAGATGTTCTTGTTGGACTCGGTATATTCTCCTTTAGAGATACACCAGCGGCAGGTGGTTCCATACCTTGTCATAGTTGGAAATCCATTACCTAATAAGTGCTTGCGGTTTTGATTATATAATATGTCGAACGTGAGATGCAAACTTCCCACTATTTTCTATTTATTTGATTTAGACACTATTATAATATCAAAAGAGTTTTGATATAAAGATTATCATTTTCTTTAAAAAAGAATTTGAGAGTTATATCAAGTGGTTGGATTCTCATAAGGGAAAAACCCGTTCCGTGTTATACGGCATGGTATTATGAGATATCGTTTAGTTCTCAAACTGTTTTAAATTGTTTACTCATACCAGTCCCATGACTGACCCGGAGTTTATTTTGTTTTACCTAAACTCTTGGGTGCCTAAATTTGTACGGGCAGTCAAGTAGTTCAGGTGTTTACAGATATTTGGAGGAGCTTGGAGCAGGAGGCTTCAACGTTAGTTATCTAGTGTTATTTCCGCTGTATTGTAAGTGTTGTACTCTGATGAATTTTTATGTATGTACAGTCAAATTTTGTATTTCAAAAGCTGTTATATATTATATTTTATTCCGCTGCGATGTGAGATTCTGTGTTGTGTTTCTGTTCTTCTTCTTCTTCTATTCTAAGTTTCTTTCTTTCTATTTCTCATCCTCTAACTTCTTTCAATAATGATTCGTATTTCTGTGAATTTTGGGTTGGACGTGTGTTGTATTTAGTCAACTCAGATAGTACGGATTTGCGGGACGTTACACATAAACATTTTGCTAAGTTAGTTTAGTTTCCAAAAATTTAACAAGTTTTATGAAAATAAATAAACTTTATAAAATCAAATTAGTTTTAGAAAATTAATGTTATCAGTAGTAATAAAGATAATAATAGCTGTTTAAAATTGAATAGATGTGACGATCCCAAAACCCCGTGCGATGGTGTTAAGGATAATCGTTGGAATATAACACATTAATCATCACTAGCAGAGTACAGATAATAATAGCATGAGCAGGAAATAGAATAATTTACACAAATATGATAGCGGAATCATACATATCACAACATCAAAGAGCACAATGCAGGATACAACTTAGTACATACAGATACATGATCAGTCAACATCGCCATAAGCAGAATCATATACATATAGAGTACATAAGAGAAATATCAGTCAACATCGCCAGAGGCGGAATCATATACATATACAGTAATGGCAGAAAAATCAATAGTCAACACTGTGAAGTCAAGCCTCGCTATGATCCAAAAGGTGCACTTCTGCTGTAGTGCAAAGCCAAAATACGCCAGCTACCTGGTACTAGGCTGCCCGTGTGAAAATAAGGGCACCCTAGTTTGCAAGGTGAAACAAACTACGAGTCAGTCATGGGACTGGTATGAGAAATCTACTTAACTAACAAATAGCAAGGAAAATCAAAGGACCACGCCACTTTCGCGGAACGGGTTTACTCCAATGATTGCTAGTGCATGTAATAAAGTAAATTATTAAATCATCGCAATGCTTTTTATAAAAATGAAGCCATTATAAGACCCAGGTCCCATCGCACAATGCAACGCAAGCCGGAGGATAGAGTTTTACCTTATAATGGCCAAGAAATGCTTGATATGTATAAAACAAAAGTGTTTGATATTATTACTAGTGATATATGTTTCAAAAGAAAATTCAATCATAAATATCAATCCTAGGCGGCATAGCTACCATCTACTATGTTGCCATACTAGTAATACAATCACATCCGCAATTTCGTATTGGAAATTGGATTCCATCATGAGTCGAGGCAAGGGGCAAGCTCCTCTCTGTTTGAGACACTCTAGCAAATGTCTCAGGATCACACACAGCGATCCTTGGAATCAGCTGGGCCGGTCCTCTCTTACTTTTGAGGATTGGCAATTCCTGAACACATGTTTCCCGGTCCTTACAGACCTATAATCGAGGTGCCTCGCATTCCAACAACCACACAGGTGAAATGTATATATAAATGTCAGGGCTGGTAAGTCACTGACACCACCGTAGCTAGAAAGAAACATCGTGCTCTCCCAGCGGTCCTTATCCCGTTTTTGACTCATAGCGAGGTGTGAGGCTCGCGAATCAATGCTATACACAAAGCTACGCCACCTTGGCCATGCTTTGATCATCCACCACAAGACTTTACTTTTCAACGGAAGCCTTGATCATCTGCCACTTAGGCGTGCCACACAGGAAATTCACTCCATGCGACTGATTTCTATAGATATACAACCTTTGAGCTCGTACGTCTCAGAGAAGGGCCTTAAGCAAGAGAATGAATTCTCCGCCGCCAAACAGATATATATTTAATAGAGATCAATCAGCACAGAACAAAATCCAATGTCAGACACACAGTCCATTTACAAGTTCGTTCTGGGTTTGAATGAAGCCAGAGGCACCATATTCCTCGCATATCCGTACAATCAACAATACGTCCGGACGGCTACCATTTCAGCTCCTTCAAGGTAGCTACTCCAATCAAGAGCATCAGTAGCGCCCATCCATCCAATGTGAAGATCGTTGGTCTTGAACCGTCTTCAACTCTTCGACTTCTAACCGTCGATCGATTATTTGAAATGAGAATTAACTCGGTCTTTTCAAATAATCCTCGTATATTTAGATTTTCAAATCAATTCTTCACACGGTTAAATCATTCGACATTCACATTTCAGTTCTTTAGTATAATTTTCATGTCAAACACATTCAACCACCAAATATTAAGCAAACCAAGCAGACTCGGTTTATTTCCATTTTGTATCGTCTATAATATTTTATAACGATACATCGCCATTTTTATTTATTTAAAAACGGCCCTATTTAATTAAACGACGTTTCAGGTCGTGCCGAGGCACTGGCGCTGTTTTTCCCCAAATTTGATTTACACATGTCTGAAAATCTAACCGTTGGATTTCAACAAAGTTTATATCATTGGGAAGATATTCCCAAAGCGAACCCAACGGTTCTAGTTTCGTGAAAATCCGATGGTCGGATCTTTCAGTATAATCGTTTGAAGTTACGATTTCAAAACGCGAACTGCAGGGGGGCTCGATTCGTTTTATTTAATTTATATATATATATAAAGCATTCGACGATTTCAATATCGTTTTCACTTCGAATATTTCACTGACACCTTTATATTTCGAAAAATTTCGCCATAACCTCCTTTGTACGGGAAGGGGCTGGGAAATTTATTGGGCCGTATTAGGTACCCAATAAATCCTAATGAGCATGCATATATTTATAGTGATATATTCCAGTTTCCACAGGGAAGTGTGTATAGATCATAACTCCAGAGAATAAATTCTCGTCACCCTATAAATGGTTTTTGTTCCTTAATGACCAGAGAGATGTGTTTATTGCCATCTCCAGACCCGTGTGGGGTTTTTATTAATCTTGCAATTTACCGTTACAATTTATATATTCCAGATCAATCATCAGTTCAACCTATAATATAGAGTCATCGCCATACAAGCCTCACGCTCGTATAGTAAATCTTCAACCTCGTCACACAAGCTCCAAATGTTTATGTGGTATATGATGAAGTATGCCTATCTTCAAGAAGTATGCCATATAGTGTAATTCAAAATTAATTGTTGCTATCCTATGGTGATGTTTATTATTACACACAGAACAAATAGCACTCCGCATCGAATGGCATTCACAGGAGTTGATATAATAATAAAATTGCACATCCAACTTATTAAGGTTTACCTATTGGTCGGGCACGCAAATAAATTCTTTACTCAATAGCTAATCCACTTTCCTGTTCAACGCATGTATACATATATGTGCAAAACTAATCTAAAAATAATATTTCTAGCGAACAAAGGGTTTATTTCCACATATGGTTATTTTTAACACTTCCTACACATGTTAAAAATAATAATTTCAACCCACACATATTTATTTGAACAAGTGGTTATTTTTAACACTTCACGTTTCGCATAAAAATGATATTTTTGGCGAACAAAAATATATTTCAACACATGACTATTTTATTTAGTTCGCCTACATGTTAAAAATAATACTCAGAGCAAATAAATATTTGTTTCAGCACTTGTATATTTTTAGCGAGTCGTTTACATGATAAAAATGATATTTTTATCATCTAAAATATTTATTCAGCACATGAACATTATTGGCACTTCAATTCACAATAAAAATGTAAATTTTATTGTTCAATCTATATATTCAACACATGAATATTATCCACTTCACACATACGATAAAAATATGATTTTTATCGTTCTAATCCTTTGTTCAACACATGAATAATTTCTACAGTTTATATACATAATAAAAATGTGATTTTTAATGTTAAAACAAATTATTTAAAACACGAATAGTTTATATAGTTTAGATATGTGATAAAATGTTGTTTTTATTTTTCAAAGAATTTTATTCATCACATGAATACGGTTTCAACACATGAATTTCTATTCAACACATGAATACGGTTTCAACACATGAATTTCTATTCAACACATGAATATGGTTTCAACACATGAATATAATTTCAACACATGAATAAAGTTTCAACACATGAAAATAGTTCTAACACATGAATATTATTGAAAATTTCGGCAGCATAACGGCAGGGTATTTAAAACCGGCACCGTCCCGAGTACGGCTTCTCGCTCTACCTTAAAACCTCGCGCTTTTTGACAATGGGGATTTCATACATCTAATTCGCTCACAGGCGAGTATGATTTTCTTTTCCACAATTTATTCAAATTTTGTTTCAATCACAAATGGGTATTTTTCAACCACAATGGTACAACCACAATCCAGACAATAACAACCACAAACAATCCTATCAACCATTCGCATTATTCACCAAATTTTTCACGCCAATTCACAATCAATAAATATCGTCCATGGTTTGTGGACGAGGGGAGTATATATATATTCATATATAAATATATTTTATTTCCATTCCAACACACATATGATTTATACAATGCATGTATAATTCATACTTCGCTCATATAACTTATACAATGCATGTACATGAGGTATACAACACGTATATAATTTATATTTCGCTTATATAACTTATACAACACAAATCCATTCACATTTCAGTTTAGAAATCTCACATTGGTTATTGCTTTGCTAAAAATCTTAGTGTGCTCAGAAAAATCCACGGACACTTCTAGAATGTAGAGAGTGTCGACACGGTCTCGATGTTTCCTATTTCATCGAATTTCATTAATATACGATAAAGATACGATTTTTCAAAGTTTGCAACACTCAGAAGTGTTATTTTCAGTTTAAAATGGCCAGAGCTGATACCTTTCAACGTTGGTTCAAAACTAGGTTTTGATCTAACGACCAAACCGCTGCACGATGTTATAATCGACATGCACCACGACGAAGAGGATGGAGAGGGCTTCAGGCACAGGAGGGTCACGGCCAGTTCGGTGGTCATTGGCATTCGTGGCGGCGGTGGGAAGTTCGGAACTTTGGAGAGACGATTCGCGAAGCACAGGCGACGAGGGAAGGCAAGGGTGGTATGGATTTGAAGAGGAAAGTGAGGACTTCAAAGCTTAGGTGGTGGCGGGGTCTATCGTGGCGCCAGAAAGTGGCTAGGAACGTCGGAAAACCTCTTCCTTCGAGAGCGAGAGAGGAGGGAGGGGGGGTTTCAGGGGTTTTTTTTATTTTTAATTTATGATGAAATTTCTGATTGGCCGATGCTTTATTTAATTTTCAAAATAGTGTTTCTCCACACGAACTCCAATCCAAACCAAACGACTGTCGCCCCTAGCTAAATACCCCCATCCCGAACACAATGGGATATGTTTCGTAGGCCCATTCGACTATTATAGTCAGTTATTCTTCAAATTAAAATATAAAACTTTCAATATTCGATTTGAACGTACATTTCAATTTTCCAGGGCCTCGTACTGATTCTAAAAATTCCTCAAAAATAATTCTAGCTATGTTTTGATGCTACGGTCACAACAAAACTAGTTTTGTCGAATTCTGAGACCGTTTGAAAAATGGCCATATTCTGGTCAATCCAATTTAACAAAAATCAACCAAACACTTTTTATTTTGCCACGCTCACATACTAGCTTCAAAAATTATGAAATTTGAAACCTAGCTATAATTTAACATCTCGGATCCAACAAAAGTGGTTTCGTCGAATTTTGAGGTCGTTTGCAAAATGTCTATTTTCAAGGGCTATATATTCTCTATAGCGACCTTTCTGAAAATTCATTTGGCCATAACTTTTGATTCCCGCTATGAAACTTTGATTTTTCAGATTCGTTAGAAAGATATTCATAAACAGATTTAAATATTTTTGGTTTCACTAAAAGCCGTTTTATTTTGCACCCGGTACAGTCAGTCAAAGTTTGAATTCAAATTTTCAAACTGCCTCACCATTTCTAACTCTTTATTTTATTGAAATATTCTATTTCAATTGTTTAAATTTCTTTTAAACAACCAATTTGAATTTTTTAAATTGGCTTGTATTTTCTGGGTTGTTACAATAAGTTTACCAAAATTATATATGTTCAAAAAATTCATTACATGTGCATATTTTTCATGAGTCATGTCCATTTCAACTTATTATTGAACTTTTCTTTGCAGATAACTACCTCATTTGGTGTGGGCAGGTTGCAACAAGGTGATTTGAAGTAATATGTTGTGATATACCTCTCTTTTGGATTTAAATGTTTCTGTGTATCATTATAATTGGAATGCTTTGGTATAATGCTCGTTTTGCTTACTTGCATTTGTAAGCTTCATACTTTGTAATGCAATATCATGGAATTTTCTTGTTTCAATGTAATTTCTTTCATTTACATATAATTTGTTAGTTATCAATGTTATCAATCGTGGTCTTTAAGGTATTCTTAAATTGTAATATGTATGCATTGTAATGTCACAAGGAAGCAACAAAAATCTTATGTCATAAGGCGATGGTAGTATAAAAATGCTATAATAGGTAATAATAGCGTTTTAAAAACAATATCATAAGCAATACTTCATAGCATTCAAAAAATGATATCGTCTGGATGTTTTATAGCGTTTACGTCATGCTTTCTACTAATTCGGCCTAACAATAATAGCACCATGGAGAAGTTATCAAAATTCATTATAGCGATTTCCAAATGCTATTACAAGTACTTATTTATAGCGTTTTTTGTATTGCTATTGTAGGTCCATGATCTATGACAACATGCTGATGTACAGCGATCAAAAAACCACTAGTAAATCCTTTAATAACATTTTTAAAACGCTATTAAAAGTCCAGATTGTTGTAGTGGATCCTGCTTTTTAAGTTGATTATAGATATTTTATTTTATAAATCTTTCCCTCGAAAAATTTAAGCTCAGGTCATTTACAAATGAGAGAACACAAAGAGGGAAAGATTGTATTATGAGTGAAGTGCTAGACCTAGAATTCTATTTATAATATAACCAAGGGATCTCAAACCGTTGGATTTCAAGATTTAATCTTATCCATACACATCATTCAGTAAATCAAAGCCTCCAGCTTTTGAAATCAACCAACCGAAGGAAGCCATGTCATCAAAAAAAAAAATCTTTTCACGCTTTCATACTTCAGCGAAATTTCTCCGAGGGATATTGGTGGGTTAACCCGAGCCGATAAGGGTCAACCTATGGGTTGACCTTGAGGCTAACCATGCCACTTATTTATTTTTATTGTTCTGCGATAACTTCTTGGTTTTAGCTCTAATTTCTACAAAATGTATATATGAAAATTAATCAAAAAGTACCATGGACACAACGGTGCAACTCCCATATCTAAATTATATTTTTTTTATAAACTTATTTTATTATTTAATTATTTGAAATGTTGAGTGTTACACAGCTAGTGGAGACATATAGTTATTAGGGAAAGAAGAGGAATTTCTCTCAAAAGGGAGCTCGGAATAGAGGAAAGACCAAGAAGAGAAAAAAATAAGATTGCTTTGGTTTAAGTGTGACAATATGGGTCATTATGTTAATGAACGTCGACCAAGCGAGAATAAGGCAGTTGTTATAAAGTAGAATAAGAGATGCTTTAGCTGAATCTATAGGAACAAGTGTCTAGAGGTAGTAAAAGGAAAATTTCTTGCTTTGGAATCATAGTTATCTAGAAGCGCTACTGACGAAGGGAAATCTATGATGTAAGAATGACTTTTAGTTCAAAGCATACCAATATTATTTACATTGCAATTGTTTATCTCCTAGTGTTCGGTAGATTAGTTATTACTAGAACCTTCGTACCGTATTACTTCCTTTAAGGTAGTTACTTGTATATGAGGTTATGCTACTTTAGAAATGAGATGTACTAGTTTAAATTTTGAGTTGCTAGGTTATGTTTTTCCTTTAATTTTTATGTATTTTATTTTGTGGGTTTCGAGATTATTTTGGATATGGATTGGTTAGATCATTATGATGCTAGGATATTCTACCAAGATAGAAAAATACCATTGAGACACCTTATATAACCTCATATATGAATGGATAGAAATGTCACTCATATTGACTAATTCATCTGCTTTCTTTGCAAATTTGATGAACTAGGTTTGATGATAGCACCTGGTTAGATTCACATTCGTTTTCATTAATGAAATATTGGTATAATCTAAGTATATAAGAGATCATGAGATTCATCTTAGAACTTTTCTTGAATTTTGAGGCATTATCAACTAAAAGCTAAGTTTTTTAAGTGTCGCTTTTAGGAGAAACAAAGGAAATATCTTTGTCATGTTTTTTCAAGTGAACGGCTGCTAGTTGATCCAGCTAAGACTAAGGCTATCAATAGTCTAACGAGGCCAGAGAGTAAGTGAGATATGAAGTTTTCTTTGATTAACCGGTATGTATCAAAGATTCATTAAGGATTTCTTGGGGATACTGGCACCATCGACTATATTTACTTTGAAGGATTTGAAGCTTGTTTGGTAAGGCATATGTAGGATGCATTTCATAATTAAAGCATTTATTGCCTAATGCTCCCATTTTTATAGTACCACCTAGTAATCAGGTTTGAATGGTATATACCAATGCTTGCATAAATGGATTGGGAATTTTCTTCTGTAAGTAGGTAAAGTGATTGCATATGTTTTTAAACAACTCAAACCACATATCTGACTCATGACTTGATATTGGAGGTAGTTATCTTTGCTTTGAATATAATGAGACATTACATGTTAGAAGAAAGATTCGAGTTGTTCTTAAATCATAATTCTTTAAGTTATTTATTCTCTTAGAAATAGTTGAATATAAGATAGCAGAGATGACTAGAGTTTTTATCCATTCATGACTTCGTTATTGAGTATATGTCAGGGAAAGGAAACAAAATTGTGGATGAAATTAGAATGAAACATTATAAGGTGGTTTTAGTTATGTTAGCAGACTGGAAAGACTTGGAAGTATTGACTACTTTTGATGTGCAGTTAAGGTCGATGGCTATTTTGGGCCAGAGTACTGCTATATTGTGACACCCCACGTCCGTTAATGTCATTCTTTATCAGAATGTATTAACTTTCGTGAAGCGTTATAGGTAAACAGAAACAGAAACATTACAAGACAAATATAAAATAACAGCGGAATTAAAACTTTATTCAATAGAAAAGCTTCGTGGTTCAAACCCAATTACATGATAAGTCTGGAATACTGAAAACATAAAACTTTTGCCTTGTATAAAAATCATCTTCAGAGTACAATAATACATAAAAAGAGCATAATCCCTGAAAATGTAGCCATAGTAGAGAATATACAAAATCGAGAAGTACATCTAGGTGGATTCGAGCAGAATGAAAGAAGAATCTTGATCAAGCTTGAGTATTCCTACCCTTAGAACCTGGGGGGAGGGGGAAAGGGGGACGGAAGAGAAAGAAAAGGAAACAAAATGGTTCAAACAAAAAGTCTGGCGAGTCTAGTTACTTTTAGCATATAAATAAGTAAAAGAATCATGACAGGCATATAAGTTGGAGAGAGAGATAACAATGTCCTATGGCAGATATAACAAGGTAAATAGGATAAACTGAACAGAACATGCATTGCGCTTCTCTAATACTTTTCTCTGCACCAATACTAGTGTAACAAGAACAAGATGATCCTAACAAGTACGAATGGTAGACGTAGGTGTACTTGTAGTGAGAGGAATTACCCCATAAAATAACAGGCAATCCAACAAAACTAACAGGAGTAAACCCCTAAAGACAACAACGGGCTCCTAAAAAGCAAGAATAAATGTATCCTAATTACTACCCCCAATCGATCGACTTCCTAATTCGTAGATACCGTGTGTTGGCCCCACAGTAGGATGTATCACCTCCTAAAGTAGCAACCCTTAGTTTACAATATGTGCACAACCATATCTATAAATGTCACAATGTCTTATTTTCCCTAGCAAGTGGACCCATGCACGCACATGACCCCATTGGAATGCACCACCAACACCTCCGCTCAAGTGACCTCTTATAATCAGCTCAATAAGCGCGCCCAGACCCTGACCTAGTTCGGGGTTCCCCGATTGATACCAAGATGGGTTATTGACTGAAACGGGTTCCACACCAGATGATACAAGCTTCTCTCTAGGCTTGCATCCCCACTACTTGGATTTCTACATGTTATGCCTACAAGTTTTTACAAGATTGCATAAACCCAACCGGTTAAGTTTGTGAGCCTATATGTAAATATTACCCACTGCCTCAAGATTTATTTAACCCTCCCACCGATTTAAGCAAGTTTACTTAACCCCTACTCAAGTTAACATGTTCATGCAATCCCTATAGATTCAAACAGATTAAGTACTGCAAGTCCATTACCATTTATTCATTTATGGTTATAATGTGCTAGATCTCTAACATTAAGTCTACCACATGTGGATGTTGGATATGGCGGTCGGGTCCAGGTAGACTTCTTCCACAAGTCGGACTTAACCTCGTGCCCTAGCACGTTACGTGTTTATGAACTTAGACTCCTCATATTAGATATACCAGCTGTGGACGGTGGATATGCCGGTCGGGTCCGGGCATACTTCTACCACAAGTGTAATATAATCTCGTGTCTAAGCATCGTTACAGTTTCTGATTATTGTAAATCTAGGCAATTTCATTACTAACCAATTTTCATGTTTATTAAGCCCCAATTCCCTATCCGATCAACGATACAAGTTTTGCCCCAAATTTAGATCAAGATATAGATTATGCCCCCAAATCCCAATTTTAGCTCAAGGTACAAATTATGCCCAAAATTCCCAATCATGTTTTACAATATCAATTATGCCCCAAATTAACCATTCCCAATTTCGTGCGTTCGTGTATTTCAGCGATATGCCTAGGCTCGAAGGTAGCCTGACTATAAAAACCAAAAAGGGAAAAAGGAGAACACGAATAGGCATAGCAAATATAACAGGCATATGATGATAGAATTGGTCATACTAACAGAATAGGCAAAGTGACATGATTAGGCAAACTAACATAATAGGCATAAGGTGACATGATGAACAGAATAGGGATATCATAAATAGGCATGATTGGATCTAAACATTGAATTAGCTGTACAATTAATAACAGATCTGGTATGGTTTCAGATTATTAATAGGCATAGGCTTAGATCCACACTTGTAGGCATGTCAAGATTGCATTCTAAGTGTTTATATCTAAAACTAAACATAGACTCACGGTGATTGGATCTAAGAAACAGAAGAATGATAGCAGTTGTTGTAGCACATATCTCTAAATTTGTATATCTTGTTTCTTGAAGAAGAAGTAGGCCAGATCAGATTATGTTGGAGCAGCACCTCGCTGACACCATTGAATTAGATGAATAAAACAATGGGTATAGGGTCCTATTTATAGCCTAGGTTCAACGAATCTGGTCAGAAAACAAGTCCACATACACAGAAATTAAGTTGGCTCGGATCTGGGGGGTGTCGACATGGGTGTCGACACCCCTGTTGTGGTGTCAACCCATGGATCGACACACTTAGGGTTGGGGTCGACTGCCAACGGGCCAATTTCCCGCCCCTTCCCGTCTATGATTTTCTGATTCTCTGGAATGACTATTTATATATAAATGGCTTATATATGTGTAAACTTCAATCCTTAATATCTTTTTCATACGGTGTCTATTTTACGCACTCACGAAGTCTATCTCAAGCAGAATTCAGAGGCAAACGCAATGGCGTAGTCCGTTTTACTTAATTTTCCCTATTTAATTAAGCATTCTTTAGTTTATCATTATAGCGTTCTTTAAAATTACGGGATGTTACATATATTGTCATATTTGGAAGTCCGGCCAGTTTTGATGGACATGATTGTTTCAAAAAGGAAAAGGACATAATGTTAGCTGAAAGGATTAGTAGGCTTAGGACTTAAATAGGAATCAATGACTTGAAGGATTCCATACAAAGGATAGTTAAGGAAGATGGGATGGTTGTGTGTTCTAGATCTTGTAAACCTAAGGAGGAGGTTCTTAGGGAATGGAAATGTTCTATGATCATGAACCACACATGGGTACCATCAGGACATAAAAGTTAGTTTTTTCTGGGAATTCACGAAAAATGAAGTAGGCTTATATGTAAAATAATGTAAAACTATCAAAAAGTGAAAGCTTAACATCAAAAGCCAGATGGATCGCTTCAGCATTTGGATATTACAATTTGGAAATGGTATTAGATATCCATGAATTTCATTGATGTGTTTCCAAGGTCGAAGAAGGGATAAAAAGTATGTAGGTTACGGTGGATAGATTAACTAAGAGTTCTCACTTCATTCCCGTAAGATAGACAAGCACGACACTCGTAGTGGCTGAGTTGTTCATGAAGGACATAGTTAGACTACATGGAGTTTCTAGCGGTGTCATTAGTGATAGAAATGCTTTATTTACTAGAAAATTCTAGAAGAGCTCGTAGAATACTTTAGTTACTAAACTCAAGATGAGTACCGCATATTACCTACAATACAATAAGCATGCAAAGACAGTCAATAAGGTACTTAAATATTTGTTGAGGACTTGTGTGCTTGATTTTGGTGGGTCATGGAAAGATCATTTGCATCCAGTTCAATTCTCCTATAATAACAGCTATCAGTCTAGTATAGGAATCACACATTTTGAGGATTTGTACGGAAAGTTATGTGAATCACCAGCTTATGGGTTCGAGTCCGAAGGCAAGATTGTCCTTTGTCTAGATTTAGTGAAGAAAGCCTTCGAGAAGATTAGGTTGATCAAAGAAAGGATAAAGTAATCTTAGTTAAAGCGGAAAATTTACATAGAGGAGAGGAGTAAGGATCTTGAGTTATCAATTGGAGATTATTTTTATCAACGTATCACTGATGAAAGTTGCAGTTCACCATAGGAAACTAGACAAAGTTTGGTTGGACTAATCTCTATCATAGAGAGGATCGAGAAACACGCATATTGAGTAAAGTACCCAAATAGTCTAGTTTGGATACATAATATTTATCTTACTTTTCATGTTAATAAGTATATACACGATTTAATGACTACTGTAGATTCCAGAATTTTGGGAGATTTAGTAATGGCATCGGATATGACCTTTGTAAGAAAACCAGTCCGTCTTGTAGCCAAAGATGAGAAGAGTCTTAGGAGCAAGATAGTCAAGTTGGTGTAAGTCTAGTGGAGGGATAATGAGAAGAATGGTACTTTGAAAATAGAGGATAGGATTTAGGATGCTTTTCTTGAGTTGTTGATTGGTATGTTCTATATTGCTTCATAGACTAGATTACTGGTAGGATATACTAAAATTGTTAGCATGATTGATATGTTTGTTGGTCCTTATCGAATTTGGACGACGAAAGTATTTTAAGGAGGTAGGATGTGAAATCTTAAATTCTTAATAAACCAAATTAAAGAAATTTAATTAGATAGATTAAATAAAAATAATGTAGAGGGATAATGATATCAGATTTGATAAATAACATGGTTTGTCCTTTGTAACTAATCAATTGAACGAACATAAAAGAGGGCATATGGGAAGGGCAAAATTATGATATACCAAGTGTTTCATACCATAACCTTTCATTTTCCAATCATTCCATGTTTCATGCCATAACCTTTCATTATTCTATCTTTTCATTTTACAAACATAACTTAAAATAAAGAATAAGAGACAGACCATTACAACATCAAAGAAGAAGAAACTAAGGGAAACTTAAGCGAAAAAACTAGGAAATCAAGATACATCAAATTTTACTTGTTCATCCATCTTAAGGCGAATAATGTAGTTATCCATATGTGGTTGTTTTCTTTTATTTAGTTATGGGTAACACCTTAATTTACCTTTGATGTTTGAATGAACTTTGCTGTTTAAATAGAACAGTAGCACATCTATACTATTTTAAATTTATTGGATTAATTATTTGATTAAAGCCTTTAGGTTCCAAATAGTAATCAATGATATACATCTCCAAATTCTTTGAAATTTTTACACAAAATGATTAAATGATTTCATAGGTGGTTTTTGATTTTTGTAATTTTCTTGTCATTTTTAAATATTTTTCGAACTTCCCAAGGAGCAAATATTATTTATTTCGGTTTTGAATCATTGAAATAATTTATTTCCCAAGGAGGAAATATTATGAGTGTTGTGGTTTTCACAGGTGTATGTAATTGCTATGCGACAAATTTTAGCAATAAGATTTTCCTAGTCCTAGGTTGCCTACATATGGTGTTTTCAACCAAACTGCACGAATAAGTAAATGTGTAACCAATAATTCTATAACTGTCTAAAATGATATATAAAAATCCATAATATAAATGGATCCTATCTATAATGTTAGTGTGGTTTGATGCCAAAATAGTTCAAATCTAGTGATAGTATCAAAATAACACATAATAGTGCGCAAATGGGTAAATAAGTGATATTTATTTAGGCTTAAACTAATCAAATAGCTACTTAATTACTTTATTTATTATTAACTAGGTTCAACTATCTTAGAAATTATACGTTAAAATTAGAAATAACGAAGAAATGTCAGTTTTATACAATAAAAATTTACAGTGTAGGAAAAGACTATATCACTCACTTTAGCTAAATCAGTCCAAACCAGTGCCAAAGCGTAGAACTCTCAAATGCGAGCCCAAGGAAGAATCTGCATCCAAAATAGGCCGCATATGCAAGAGGAACGCCACCTAGACCATTTGAATTCAAATGGGAGTTGAAATGAAATAGTAAGCTCACTGAACCTGTAACACCCCACACCCGCTATGGTCACTCACTAAGGGAATGCCATAGCATCGGTGGAGTATTTTGGTGAATATAGAACAGAAAAATTACACCAAGACAGATATAAATAGTACTTGAAATTTAAAACATCATCTCATAACAGCGGAAATAAACATGTCTGGTTACATCATAAAACCATGATAAAAGTCAAGTACAATATCCGTCAAAATAAAGAAGTACATAATCCCACTCTCTCATACAATAGCCAGAACAAAAGGAAAGATAACTGGATAACTGGAGCTTTACATCTATCCAAGCTCCTCAAGACTGGAACAGCAATCCGATCAAGCTCTACTACTGCTAGGATCCACCGTAGGACCTGAGGGTTGGGAAAAAGATAAAAACAACGGGGTCAGACATAAGTCTGAGTGAGTCCTATAACTTTAACAATACAATCGTTAAGGTAACCAGAGAAGACATAAACTTGACCTACGGTAATATCTGGGGATGAATGGCTACACTAAGCAGCTTGGCGAACTTAGGATAAACTAAGATAACCGTAAGGACGCATCTACCCACCCAAGGATAATTACCAACTGCACCACACCAGTCATTCCTACTTAAAGGTTGATCCCTTCCAAGGACTTAGAAAATTTCCCCAGTAGTTTCATGTACCCCTAGCCCACTACATAGGTGTCGTCTGCCCCTATCTCCACTAGGTGTACTCAGTAATTCTCACCCAGTAGTTTCGTGTACCCCTACATAGGTGCCGTCTGCCCCTATTTTCATTAGGTGTACCCACTACTCCCCATCGATCGGCTCCCTACCGTAGATACCCGTGCTGGTCCCACAGTGGGGTGTATCACTCCCCTAAAGTGGCTACCCAATACTAACGGTGCACAGCTTTATATCTACACGATGCAACAACGGCTTATCTACCAGCCCGGGCCCACACACGCATATGAAACCCGTTGGACTTGCGTTGCCACCGCTAACCCGTTTTGGCCTCTTATAATCAAGCCCAATATGCGTGTCCCGTCACTCGACATGGGTCGAGCCCACAAAGATACGTTTGGGATATTGGTTGAAATGGGCCCCCCACAAGCTACCCACTTAAGCTTGTCAAATATCTAGTGTATCCCACTTAACCCTTTAATCATGTTTAATTACATGTTTCTCTTGGTTAAGTATTCTAATCGTATTTTCTATTGCCACCCAAGGCAACCCACTAGATTCCACATGCCACCCAAGGCAACCATTAAATTTCCACATGCCACCCAAGGCACCCACTAAATTTCCACATGCCACCCAAGGCACCCACTTAACCCCTCATGTCCCACTACATGCTACTATGGTTAAGTGTTTCTTAATTAATTAAAACCGTGATCTCCCATAAAGACCTCCCACATTAGACTGACTGTTATGACCGCCTGGTTAAGCCGGTAGAATCCGGGCAGTCTTACGTCATAACAGAGTCTAACCTCGTGTCTTTACCTTAATCACGTATTTAATTTATGGCTAAGACCTCTCACATTGGGCTGACATTTGTAGCAACTGGTTAAGCCGGTCGGGTCCGGGCAGTTTTACACTACAAATGAGTCCAACCTCGTGTCTTAGTCGATTAATTACACCTAATTAATCACCCCCATATTAATTATCCTTAATTAATATCAAGTTTTCCATAACATGGGTAGACCTAACTCAATAGGTAAATTCCCATGGGGTAGACCTAACTCAATAGGTAAATTCCCACTTATGGTAATTTATTTTTATGGTATGCTTAATCATACCCAATCATTCATTTATTAACATATTTACCCACCCCATCGTTCCCCACGTAAATCGTTCTCATTTCATGACATAAATAAGGGGAAGATCATCACAAATATCATGGGTTTAGCATACAACTTTGTCATGGGTTAAGAGAATGTCAACTTGCATATATGAGCATATATTAACCCAACTACATATAACCCAAACTTGCATATTATCATACACATGATTTACATAACATGTTGCATATGAGCTTGCATATTATCATACACATATCTTGCATAACATGTTGAACTTGCATATAGGTATTCTCATAACTTGCATAACATGTTAAACATGCATTTAAGCATACACATAACTTGCATAAGCATTCACATACTTGCATAAGCATCCACATACTTGCATAAGCATTCACATACTTGCATAAACATGAATAACTTGCATATCATGTCATTTAAGCATATACATATCTTGCATAAACATTCATATACTCGCATAAGCATGCATAACTTGCATATCACATAAATCTTGCATTTAAACATATACATGACTTGCATAACTCACTTTGTTAAACATGCATAATTCCACTCATTAAATATGCATAAATCCACTTGTTAAACATGCATATACCAACTTGTTAAACATGCATAAATCAACTTATTAAGCATGCATAAACCAACTTATCAAATATGCATAATCATAGAACAACATAGAGTAACATATCATTATACATGATTCAAACTCACTAATCCGCATTTAAGACCATAAGTCTCATTACACCCAATCTACTTACTTTAACAATTGATGTTAAAGTGATAGAAACTCACCAAACTTAAGATTAGCAACCTTATGAAGTAGAATTAGTTGCAAACTATGAAGATAATGATGATTAGAGATTGATTAGAGAGGGATTAGCTTGCAACTTTCTTTATGAACTAGTGGAGGCCATGCTCAAATTTCATTTTGCCATAGTTTAGTTACAAGACTTAATTATGAATGAATTAGGGTAGGGTTGGGGTCTTATTTATAGGATTAGGTGAGTGTTTTAAGCCCTTAGATTAACCCTAGATTAGATTAGGACCCTTAGATTTAGGAAATCTCTAGAACCAGCCCTCCTAGCCAGCCTGAAACCCAACCTGGTGCAACCTGGTGCACCCAGGTTCACTGAACGGTGCCACCCTGTCGACAGGCAAGTCGACAGGCATGTCGACACCCCTGTCGACATGCCTGTCGACAGCCCTGTCGACATGGGTTGGGCGGGAAGCTTCCCGCCTGACCCCGCCTGGCCCATTCCAAATCTGAATATTTAAATTTTTAAATCTGTTTTAGTTTTGAATTTTCTGCAAACTTCATCGGGCCATAACTGGGCCATACGGACTCCGATTTTCGAAAACTCGGACTCTATTTCGCGTATTTTTTCCGAGACGAACGCAATAACGCAGCCCGTTACCCCCAATTCCCACATCTGAGATTATTTATCCTGTAATTAGTGAATTTTAGTATTAACTAAAATTCGGGGTGTTACATTCTCCCCTCCTTAAAGGATTTCGTCCCCGAAATCTTTAAGCTAAGGAGAATGCATATCCTACCATCCAAACAACCATCTACTCAAACCATCAACCACTGGCATCCATTGTCCTTAAAACAATTTCTAATGATGTATGAGCATATGCAAAAAGTGTGTGTATATGTTCCCTATCTAATGTATGAACATATGCAAACCATGATAGTGCCATGCATCCATTATGTATGCGAGAAACCCTATCGACACATACAATATCTACATGAGTGCACAATCATTCACCAAAATGCATCATCCATGTGATAACACAACCATTATACATCCATCAATATATTTTCCTACACACAATTTTATGCAATATGCAATATGAAGTGACTGAGCCGATCTAGTGCCTAGAGTGTGTGTATATGCATCCACGAGCAACCACTAGCAAACACTTGCATCCACTTGCATCCATCAACCATAACATGTCTCAAACACATGTTTCAACCATAGGTTTACCCTATCTAAAGGTCAAAGGTACTAACGAGAGGACATACCAAAGATAAGATAAGTACTAGACAAGCGATAAAGGAGAAAGTAAAGACATACCCTCAAAAAGAAATGGGTACAATGAACGCATCTTCGCTTCCGTCTCCCAAGTTGCGTTGCTCTCATCTTCTCCCCATTGCACTTTGACTAGCTGAACCTCTCTGTTTCTCAACTTCCTAGTCTCTGACCCAAGGATGCGAGTAGGAGCTCGTCGGATAGTCGCATCACGCTCTACCTCTACATCTCTAAGGAGGCTCGGCTCTACCACCTCTGCCGTCTCATGTAAGCACTTCCTCAGATGTGATACATGGAATACATCATGAACACTACTAAGTCTGTCAGGCAACTCCACCCTATATGCCATCCGTCCAATCCTTTCCTTGATAGGAAACGGCCCAACAAACCTCGGTGCTAACTTCCCAACGGATCCGAAGCGAACAACATTTCTCAACGGAGATACCTTAACAAAAACCATATCCCCAACCTCAAACTCAAGATCCGTCCTTCTCTTGTCCGCATAAGATTTTTGCCTATCCTGCGCTGCTTTCATCCTTCTTCGAATCAAGTCAATCTTCTCAGAAGTTTCCCTAACCATATCAGGCCCAAGCAAGATCTTATCCGTAGATTCCCACCAACATGTAGGTGATCGACAAGGCCTTCCATAGAGAGCTTCGAAAGGAGCCATACCAATACTGGACTGAAAGCTGTTATTATATGCGAACTCCACCAATGGAAGATGCTCTTCCCATGTACCTCCAAAATCTAAGATACAAAGCCTCAAAAGGTCTTCTAGAACACGATTCACCCTCTCAGTCTGGCCGTCTGTCTGAGGATGATATGCGGTGCTCAGACACAATTGAGTCCCCACTGCTTCTTGCAAACTTCTCCAGAACTCGCTAGTGAAGATAGGATCTCGATCACTCACTATGCTAGAGGGTACCCCATGCAATCGAACTATCTCTCGAAGATATACTGAAGCTAACCATGGAGCAGTCCTCTTGCTCTTCACAGGTATGAAATGGGCGCTCTTAGTAAGCCTGTCTACCACCACCCAAATTCCTGTATTACCCTTCCTCGATCTGGGTAACCCGTCAATAAAATCCATCGAGACACTATCCCACTTCCATTGCGGAACTTCCAATGGGTGAAGCAACCCGCCTGGTTTCCTTTGCTCCGCCTTCACTTGCTGACATACCAAGCATCGAGCTACATATTCGGCCACATCTTTCTTCATACCGGCCCAGAAGAAAACCCTCTTCATATCTTGGTACATCTTGTCCCCACCGGGATGAATGGTCATCCTAGAACGGTGTGCATCATCCAGAATAACCTTCCTCAACCCTTCATCTTGTGGTACACAAAGTCTACCGTCTCTACGCAAGCACCCCCTATCGTCTAGGGTGTACCTACTCAAATGGCTGGACGACTCCCCCCTTATGAGCTTCTCTATCAACTCAACCAACTGTGGGTCGTCCCTCTGGGCTTCCCCAATCCGCCCCAGAAGAGTAGGTCTAACTTCCAAAGAAGCTAGCAAACCGGGTACATAGTCAATGGAAGGTCTGAAATCAAACATCGAGATAAACTCCAAGTTTCGTCGTTCCACGAACAATGGACTCAAGGACAACCTCTTCCTGCTCAAGGCGTCCGCCACCACGTTACCCTTGCCAGGGGTATACGCTATCTCGAAATCATAGGATGCTAAGAATTCCATCCACCTTTGCTGTCTCAGATTCAAATCCTTCTGAGAAAACAAGTACTTCAATGATTTATGGTCAGTGAACAACTCGAATCTCTCACCAAGAAGATAATGGCGCCAGATCTTAAGCGCAAAAACAATAGCGGCCAACTCTAAATCATGGGTAGGGTAATTTTTCTCATGTGGCCTTAACTGCCTTCCACCATAGGCTATCACCCTTCCCTCTTGCATTAAGACTGCGCCAAGGCCTGTCCCACAGGCATCGGTATAGACAACAAATGGCTTGCTCCCATCAGGCAACACTAAAACTGGAGCAGTGGTTAAAGCTCTCTTTAACCGTCGGAACGCATCATCACAATCTACGTCCCATGCAAAAACAAGATTCTTCTTTGTTAAGCGGGTTAATGGGGCTGATATCTTCGCGAAGTCTTTAATAAACTTCCTATAATAACCCGCCAACCCCAAGAAACTTCTTACTTCGGTAGCATTTCTAGGAACCTTCCAATCTTGGACTGATACTACCTTCGCGGGATCCACAGCTATCCCCTCCTTGGAGACCACGTGCCCCAAGAACCGCACTTCCTTCCTCCAGAAGTGACATTTAGAGAATTTAGCCTTAAGGCTATGTGCTCGAAGAGTCTTCAACACTTCCCCAAGATGTAGGGCATGCTCTTCTTCACTCTTAGAAAATACTAAGATATCATCCACAAAGACCACCACGAATTTATTAAGGAACTCCCTGAACACCCTACTCATCAAGTCAACAAAGTATGCAGGGGCGTTCGTCAACCCAAATGGCATCACCAGCCACTCATAAAAACCATCCGGAGTTCTAAAGGCAGTCTTGTCTATGCTATCCTCAGCCACCCTCAACTGATGAAACCCCGTGGCCAAGTCCAACTGAGAAAATACTGAAGCGCCAACCAACTGATCGAAAAGATCATCTATTCTCGGCAATGGGTGTCTATTCTTCTTTGTGAGCTTGTTGAGTTCTCTATAATCTACACAAAGTCTGAGGGACCCATCCGCCTTCGTAGCAAATACTACTGGAGCACCCCACTCCGATATGCTCCGTCTTATGAACCCCTTCTCAAGTAACTCCCCTACTTGCTTATGGAGTTCCCTCCTCTCACGAGGAGCCATGTGGCGCACTGGTAAAGATACCGGTTTAGCATTATCCGCCAAATATATTCGGAAGTCAATCTCCCGCTTCGGAGGTAAGCCCTTCACCTCCTCAAACACATCCGGATATTCCCGGACCACTCTCATAGATTGCAAACTCTCGACCGAAGCGTCAAGCGATTCAAGATAACTTAGCATAACAGAGTCCCTGGGATTACAAGAAATTTCGAGAGTGTTACCCAAGCGGGTCATGAGCCTAACAACTCTCCTTTCGCAATCAAGAACGGCACCATTACTGGATAACCAGTCCATGCCCAAAATCAACCCATAGCCCGTGAAGCCCAACACAAAAGCATCACATCTAAACTCAATGCTAAGTATAGAAATCTTCAAACCCAAACATATCATGGACAAATAAGTGGAGCCCCCAATTGGGTTTGAAACAACCAAGGGATCATCTACCAGACTGGTGTCTAAGTGCAGTGACTCAACTAATGATGACGAAATAAACGAATGCGATGCGCCTGAATCAAACAATGTACGGACAGGATGGTCAAATAGAAAAACCAGACTTTCAACGGAAATAGTTCTACCTCTCTCCTGAATCGGTGGAACCGCGAGAGCCTGTACTTGCCCCCTAGCCTGACTCGGTGCCATAAGAGCTTGCACCTGTCCTCCTGAGGTAGATCCCGTCCTTTGCCCTTTCTTAGGGCAATCCTTCACTAAATGCCCTGCTTCGCCACAGTGGAAGCAGCCGGTCTTCTTCTTCTTGCGACAATCCTTGCTTAGGTGGCCAGGTGTCCCACAATTGAAACACTTCTTCTTCTTGCTCTTGCCACCGTTGCCTTTCCCACCTTTGCTTTGTTGTTGTTGCTGAGGTCTCTTTTGATCTCCCTTCTTCTCGGGTGCCTTATTAACATTAGGACCCTTCTCTTCCTCATACATGAGTGCCATGTCAACTAGCTTCTCAAAGGTGGCCCCCATAGGGATGTGCGTCATAGCCAACCCATGCATCGGTTCATTCAAGCCTTTCACGAACCTCAAAGCCTTCTTCTCCGGTGTATTCACCATGTCTAGGCCAAACCTTGCCAATTGATTAAACTTGTTAACATATTCCTTCACCGAAAGATTTCCTTGCTTTAGAGTCAAGAATCTTTCCATATACAAGTTTTCCTCCACCCTTGAGAGAAACTTTGCCACAAATCTTTGCCTAAAATCCGCCCAAGAGTCAACGGGGCGTTCTCCGTTAGTGACCTCCCACCAGAATGAGGCCTCTCCCTTCATTAACCAAGCAGCCAACTTGACTTTCTTCCCTTCTTCCATCTCAAAGATATCTATCAACTCTTCCACCTCCTTAAGCCAATCTCTAGCTTCCACAAAAGTTTCAGATCCTTGAAAAGGTTTCCCTCCCATAGCTTTAAACTCCTTGCAAGTCTTAGCAAAAGTATCCGTGCGAGGAGGAGGAGGAGGAGGAAGATCGGGTGCTACGGTTGGTGGAGGAACATTTGCCGGACCCGCAGTGGTGGCCCTAGCCTCCATCAATCTCCTATACCATACTGTTATCGTCACACCCTCTGGAAAGATAAGATTCTCGGCCATGCTGAAACGAAAAAGGAAAGATTCAAAACGGAGAATTCGAAGGATATAGATATGGCTATTGGGGATTATGCTTTTCTTTCAAAAACTTTTCTCTTTAAAAGACATGTTTTTGAAAATATCTTTTCCAAAAATGTTTTAGAAAAATAGTTTTCTAAAAATTTTATCTGTTCCGGTAACCTTTGCTCTGATACCACGTGTAACACCCCACACCCGCTATGGTCACTCACTAAGGGAATGCCATAGCATCGGTGGAGTATTTTGGTGAATATAGAACAGAAAAATTACACCAAGACAGATATAAATAGTACTTGAAATTTAAAACATCATCTCATAACAGCGGAAATAAACATGTCTGGTTACATCATAAAACCATGATAAAAGTCAAGTACAATATCCGTCAAAATAAAGAAGTACATAATCCCACTCTCTCATACAATAGCCAGAACAAAAGGAAAGATAACTGGATAACTGGAGCTTTACATCTATCCAAGCTCCTCAAGACTGGAACAGCAATCCGATCAAGCTCTACTACTGCTAGGATCCACCGTAGGACCTGAGGGTTGGGAAAAAGATAAAAACAACGGGGTCAGACATAAGTCTGAGTGAGTCCTATAACTTTAACAATACAATCATTAAGGTAACCAGAGAAGACATAAACTTGACCTACGGTAATATCTGGGGATGAATGGCTACACTAAGCAGCTTGGCGAACTTAGGATAAACTAAGATAACCGTAAGGACGCATCTACCCACCCAAGGATAATTACCAACTGCACCACACCAGTCATTCCTACTTAAAGGTTGATCCCTTCCAAGGACTTAGAAAATTTCCCCAGTAGTTTCATGTACCCCTAGCCCACTACATAGGTGCCGTCTGCCCCTATCTCCACTAGGTGTACTCAGTAATTCTCACCCAGTAGTTTCGTGTACCCCTACATAGGTGCCGTCTGCCCCTATTTTCATTAGGTGTACCCACTACTCCCCATCGATCGGCTCCCTACCGTAGATACCCGTGCTGGTCCCACAGTGGGGTGTATCACTCCCCTAAAGTGGCTACCCAATACTAACGGTGCACGGCTTTATATCTACACGATGCAACAACGGCTTATCTACCAGCCCGGGCCCACACACGCATATGAAACCCGTTGGACTTGCGTTGTCACCGCTAACCCGTTTTGGCCTCTTATAATCAAGCCCAA
This sequence comes from Allium sativum, assembly GCA_030737875.1. NCBI lineage: Eukaryota > Viridiplantae > Streptophyta > Magnoliopsida > Asparagales > Amaryllidaceae > Allium > Allium sativum. The sequence goes on from CM060919.1 coordinate 212,343,902, forward strand.
TATGCGTGTCCCGTCACTCGACATGGGTCGAGCCCACAAAGATACGTTTGGGATATTGGTTGAAATGGGCCCCCCACAAGCTACCCACTTAAGCTTGTCAAATATCTAGTGTATCCCACTTAACCCTTTAATCATGTTTAATTACATGTTTCTCTTGGTTAAGTATTCTAATCGTATTTTCTATTGCCACCCAAGGCAACCCACTAGATTCCACATGCCACCCAAGGCAACCATTAAATTTCCACATGCCACCCAAGGCACCCACTAAATTTCCACATGCCACCCAAGGCACCCACTTAACCCCTCATGTCCCACTACATGCTACTATGGTTAAGTGTTTCTTAATTAATTAAAACCGTGATCTCCCATAAAGACCTCCCACATTAGACTGACTGTTATGACCGCCTGGTTAAGCCGGTAGAATCCGGGCAGTCTTACGTCATAACAGAGTCTAACCTCGTGTCTTTACCTTAATCACGTATTTAATTTATGGCTAAGACCTCTCACATTGGGCTGACATTTGTAGCAACTGGTTAAGCCGGTCGGGTCCGGGCAGTTTTACACTACAAATGAGTCCAACCTCGTGTCTTAGTCGATTAATTACACCTAATTAATCACCCCCATATTAATTATCCTTAATTAATATCAAGTTTTCCATAACATGGGTAGACCTAACTCAATAGGTAAATTCCCATGGGGTAGACCTAACTCAATAGGTAAATTCCCACTTATGGTAATTTATTTTTATGGTATGCTTAATCATACCCAATCATTCATTTATTAACATATTTACCCACCCCATCGTTCCCCACGTAAATCGTTCTCATTTCATGACATAAATAAGGGGAAGATCATCACAAATATCATGGGTTTAGCATACAACTTTGTCATGGGTTAAGAGAATGTCAACTTGCATATATGAGCATATATTAACCCAACTACATATAACCCAAACTTGCATATTATCATACACATGATTTACATAACATGTTGCATATGAGCTTGCATATTATCATACACATATCTTGCATAACATGTTGAACTTGCATATAGGTATTCTCATAACTTGCATAACATGTTAAACATGCATTTAAGCATACACATAACTTGCATAAGCATTCACATACTTGCATAAGCATCCACATACTTGCATAAGCATTCACATACTTGCATAAACATGAATAACTTGCATATCATGTCATTTAAGCATATACATATCTTGCATAAACATTCATATACTCGCATAAGCATGCATAACTTGCATATCACATAAATCTTGCATTTAAACATATACATGACTTGCATAACTCACTTTGTTAAACATGCATAATTCCACTCATTAAATATGCATAAATCCACTTGTTAAACATGCATATACCAACTTGTTAAACATGCATAAATCAACTTATTAAGCATGCATAAACCAACTTATCAAATATGCATAATCATAGAACAACATAGAGTAACATATCATTATACATGATTCAAACTCACTAATCCGCATTTAAGACCATAAGTCTCATTACACCCAATCTACTTACTTTAACAATTGATGTTAAAGTGATAGAAACTCACCAAACTTAAGATTAGCAACCTTATGAAGTAGAATTAGTTGCAAACTATGAAGATAATGATGATTAGAGATTGATTAGAGAGGGATTAGCTTGCAACTTTCTTTATGAACTAGTGGAGGCCATGCTCAAATTTCATTTTGCCATAGTTTAGTTACAAGACTTAATTATGAATGAATTAGGGTAGGGTTGGGGTCTTATTTATAGGATTAGGTGAGTGTTTTAAGCCCTTAGATTAACCCTAGATTAGATTAGGACCCTTAGATTTAGGAAATCTCTAGAACCAGCCCTCCTAGCCAGCCTGAAACCCAACCTGGTGCAACCTGGTGCACCCAGGTTCACTGAACGGTGCCACCCTGTCGACAGGCAAGTCGACAGGCATGTCGACACCCCTGTCGACAGGCCTGTCGACAGCCCTGTCGACATGGGTTGGGCGGGAAGCTTCCCGCCTGACCCCGCCTGGCCCATTCCAAATCTGAATATTTAAATTTTTAAATCTGTTTTAGTTTTGAATTTTCTGCAAACTTCATCGGGCCATAACTGGACCATACGGACTCCGATTTTCGAAAACTCGGACTCTATTTCGCGTATTTTTCCGAGACGAACGCAATAACGCAGCCCGTTACCCCCAATTCCCACATCTGAGATTATTTATCCTGTAATTAGTGAATTTTAGTATTAACTAAAATTCGGGGTGTTACAGAACCAATAGTAATGTGCATGTTAGTGCGCCTACACACGAGGCGCACCCAAACTTCTTCCTTATGATACACCTCACGTGTATCACACATGACCACCACCATCCTCAATTCAAATCCACTCAACCCACTAGAGATTCCCTTCCAACATCGATTTGGTCCACCTTCTACCCATTTCAGACCGCCGTACCACCCGACCATTGTCCAACGACCTATCTATGCCATAAACGCTGAGCATATATGACCACTCATCCACTTTAAAATTCCATAAAACAAATTTTAGTTTTCTCCACTTTTCTATGTCATATATCCTGCAATCAGTACCAGAACATCGTTGTTCTCTTCGTTTCTCAGTTCTCTACAGTTTTCCTTCATGTGTCATTAAGTAATTTTCGACGATGGAGGTTGTGAGACCTAAGAATACGAAAATTAGATAAATTTGTTCTTTTTAGATCTCAGGATGCATCGATGATCTGATCGACGGATGAAGACAATGTACGAGTTTGTATTAATAACGCGAACAACTTTTATGTTGGGTGTTGTCGAAAGTAAAGGGATTAAGTGGTAAAATATGAACCGTTCAATGTTAGGGTTTCACAGAGATTAGGAATAGGGTTTGAGAATAAAATAATAATATTCTCGCACTATGTCCCCGTATTTATAGTGGAAGGTCCAAAATGGTCCAAATGACCCGAACTCCAATTGATATATACCAAAATGCAATCTAGATGTAAAACGACCTTCTGAATTCAGTGGGATTTTTCTCGAGACTAAATTCCAATTTCCATGGCACCTAACTCTTTTTCTGTACATTCAATTTGCACAATAAAAATCGACATGCATTTAGAGTTCACATGACCAGACTATACAACTACTCGTGGCATAACTCATCTACGTGTATCACATCTAGTTCCGAAAATATAAGTTTCATCGTGTTGTGATACTATGTCCTGAAATGATAATTCTCGCATGTATCAAACTATTTGGTCCCTGAAACATCAAATCTAGAAATATGAATATTCATATACTTTTTCTTCACGTATCATAATATCTGAACTCAATGAAGTAGTTTCAAGTCTTGATTCAATTGTATGTGAAAAGTTACACTTTGAAACCATCAATAAATTAAATACTGATATTTAAATCAAATAATCAAATATTCAATCGTTAAATTATGGATCGTTGCATCCTCTCCTCCTTAAAAGATTTCATCCCTGAAAATCTCAAGGACGAAACTACATAGTCCAACATTCTCGAATAAGTAAAGACATAAGATAAATCATCATCCATCGCTCTAAAGAACAAACACTGAAAGCAATCACAATAAACTAAATAGACTCGGGATTTGGTATGGAGCGATAATTCATTTCCCTAGGTTTAATCACAATCGAATCTGAGATCAATGTAGCTAAGCAAGCCTCTACATTGTATACTTATTCCCTAACAATTGGATAATGGAGAATACAAGTGATAATCCCTAGTTAGAAAAAAACTTATCTAAGCAATTTCTCTTTTAACATTGACTTAGTTCACGAAAAGTTTCAGCAGTGTCTACTTTGTGTGGCTCGATCCGAAAAAAATACTATTCACCAAATATGGCTCAACCTAACTCAAGAAAATAGAAACCAAAGGACCTCCCATATATAGGGCGTAGAATCACCAAAATAAAAAAAAGGGCATAAACTAAAACCCTATATCTATGACATACCTCTTTTATAGCAAGCTTAGAATTTAGATGCAAACAAACGTGAATAAGCATCCATATAATTAAAGCTTGCTTTCTTGTACCTGAACATAACAAAGTAAATATATTAGCAGAAAGAACAACAAAGGTAAATATGTCGAGCAAATAGGATTCGTCTAACATAAGTATGCTAAGTCATGTCTGGAATTTATGCCAAATAACCAGACTATTCTTAAAGACATCTATTCTGCATATCCAATAACCATATATGCATAAATAGTCATGTCAAACATTGACAATCGAACAACCAAAGGAAAAATAAGAAAAACAATCAAAATAACGTATATGCCCACCCTATCATGCATGAAACTAATCTAGCTAATATGTGATATCAAACATGATATCTAATCAATATACTGCTTAACAAATTCGGTTATTATCTCATTGGAAGCTAAGAATGTAAAACCAACATCTTTTGTTGTCGAATCAAGCATGACTTGAGTGCTATCATGGTATTCTCAACTCTTTCGCAGTCTATCAATAAAACCATCAATAATTTTTTCTAAAATCCTTTTGAGAATCTCAAATAGTAAATGAGAGGACTTATTCATGCTTACATTTTAGTATTAACTAGCTTATCATTCATCAATCTTGAAATTAATGCCTAATCACTACTCTCTAATGATGTCGGGAACTAGTTATACCACTTTCACACAGGACCAACCACCTCGATCAAGTCTATACTACATCACTTCAAACATATGGAGTCATAATCAATGATTAATATGAGCAATGTCCAATAATGAGATATTGCTCCCAAATTGGTACATCCCCAACATAAGCATAACTAATTGTGCTAGGAGATCTGATCTTTTCTACTGATGAAGGTCGAAACCACTCTTGCAAAAGAGAGAACTTAGTGTTGTGACATTACTAATAAACTTTAGATCCTTCCCTAATGATTAGTGCCTCCAAATTTCCAAAGCGCTCTATAGGCACCAACTCCAAATTGGTAGTCAGATACCCCTCTTTGTGTCATTTGGTCACCGACCAAAATACGACAACCTCTCTTTCAACATTAACACAACACTTACTTAAGAAACACAAACAAGTGGATGCTACCGTCTTTTTCTATCAGAAGAAAGGAGTGATGTCGATATACTCATCAATTACTCAACTCCTCAAGTAGACTTCAAATCTTCAACTCCCATGGGTCAACTCAAACTACAAACTTTCATAATCCATACTAGATCGACAAGGACATCCTAATCAGTGTAATGTTATCTAAGCATCGCACTTCCCTCATCCCAAAGTGATACCCAAATTAGCCGAACCATAAATTGGTTTTTTTTTCTCCACACCGTCAAAACAACAACACATGTGTCTAATGCTTTCTCTTTGTTAATCGGAAGACGAAAATATGATTGGGTAGAACAAGCACAACTTCTCAAAGCGATATCTCATAACATGGTCTAAGAAACTAACAAACTTTACCAACTCGCTAGTAAACCACAATGACATAAGCAATTAATCAAAATCAAAGTACCATGTGAGACATTGTAATCGGTACGCTTCATCCAACTACTTCCCATCAACTAAATTCCCTTAGGAAGTCCAACTAAGAGATGACTCTCACACCGTAGGGATGATCCCACAAGTTGTCAAGAATTGCTTGTCTCCTACTCTATGAGTACTATATGCCTTAGAGGCTTGACTACTAGTTCAACATCTTAGACCAGGTCGATACAAAATTCAACTTAACTATGGTGGTTATTAGTCACTTCTTCAAATGTGTCCAAATACTCTCAAGCTTTACAAACAGATGATGAGTTGCTACCAAATAACCCAACATCCAAGCCTTTTACCATCAAATCATATGTGACTCGCCTACTAAGGATCAAGTTCTCAGCCTACTATCGCTAAATAAAGAATGACTCACTGGTATAGAGCAAAATGTCTTAGCCCGCTATCGTCACAAACACTTTTTCATAGTTCTCAACATTCTGTATCCTCTTGACAAGTTAATTCCTAGATAATAAATTAATTAAGCCTAAAGCAGTCAATAGAAAACAACTAATGTACAAGCAAACATGATTCGATAAGATTAAGTTTTGACTAACCAAGTATAGACAAGCCATGCTATAACACTCTTTACCTCGAGGCCCTAAACTAAATGTACAGATAATGTATTCATCCATAGTATTAATCTCTAACAAGAAAACATGGGATGTTTCACACATGTAGTTCAACTGAGACCTTGACACAATAAGTTACAGTCAAGAGAAGCAGATTAATTTTATCTTGAGTCTCAATATCATTCCATCCATAAAAGTGCAAGATCGAATGGAAGATGAAAACTCAATGCAAAAAAAATATATAAGAAAACACCATAGTAAAAATCATATCTCGATTGGTGATGTATTATCCTTTCTTTTCCATCGACGAAGCACTCAACAAGAAAGTAACGACAATTAGTATGTATGCTTCCATAATTGGACTATGCAAACAGGGAAACTCTTAATAAGATGCAAGCTCAAACATCGTGAACGATCCCCATTAAGGCCTTCACTCCTCCACCAAATAAAATCATTAACCTTCTAATTTGATCACCAACTAAGTCACAAACTTCCATCCAACCTTTCTATGTAGAGTATTCATGGAATAACAATTTTACTTCGACAATAAATCAAATTCGATTGCATAGTCTAACACAGAAACATTGTCATACTGAGACGACCCCAAATCCCGTACTGACGGAGACAAGGGTTATCTTTGGAATATAACACAGAAACAGATAATAGCAGAACAGAATTAAATAAATACACCAGGTAATGAACAATAGAATATACTGGATAAATGTAATCATCAGAGTTACACAGTATACAGGATCTTACTTAGTACAAATACAGTTCAGCTATACATAAATGTCTACAGCGGAAAACAAACAAAATATGTACAATAGGAGCTGAACAACATAAAAAGAGATAAATGATAGAATCCACCTTCAGCTCCAGCTATCCAGAAAGAACCAGCTAAACCTGAATACAAGGCTGCCCGTGTAGAAAAAAAGGGGCACCCGAGTTTGAAAGTGAAACAAACTACGAGTCAGTCATGGGACTGGTATGAGAAATCTACTCAACACATATATAGCTTGGCTAATCACAGGACCACGCCACTTTCGTGGAACGGGTTTACTCCATTGGATTGCCAGTGCTTTAAAACAAATCTTTCTTTTAAACATCGCAATGCTTTTTATAAAAATGAAGCCATTATAAGACTCAGTTCCCATCACACAATGCAACGCAAACCGGAGGATAGAGTTTTACCTTATAATGGCCAAAATATGATTGGTACGAATAAAACAAAAGCATTTGATATTACTACTAGTGTTTATATGTTTCAAAAACAATTTCAATCATAACTATCAATCATAGACGGCATGGGTACCATATATCATGTCGCCATATATATATATACAATCAAAATCGCGCGGTGTCGTACTTGGAAATTGGATTTCCGTCATGAACCAAGGCAAAAGATAGTCCTTACCGAATTCGAGACAATCTAGCCTACCATGTCTCAGGATCAGAGCTCGAGTGACCCTTGGATCGTCAGGGCCGGTCCACCGATGTGGATTAAAATGCCTGAGCAATACGTTTCCCCGCCCTTTGGGGCGCAAACGAGCCAACGAATGACTCCATCGGACCCGGATCGTCCGATCAAACCGAGGCGCCTCGTAACAGCAACAACCACATAGGTGAAAAGTATATAAATGTCAGGGCTGGTAGGTCACTGACACCACCCTAGCTAGAAAGAAACGCATGCCCTCCCTGAGGTCCTTCTCCCGTTTTAGGTTCATACCGGGGTGTGAGGCTCGCGAATTCACGTTATACACAAAGCTACGCCACACAGGCGGTGCTTTGATCATCACCACAAGACTTTGCTTTTCAACAGAAGCCCTGATCATTTGCCACTTAGGTATGCCACACTAGCAATTCAAGCCAAGCGACTGATGTCCATCGATATACAACTTCTGAGCTCGTGCGTCTCAGAGAAGGGCGTTAAGCAAAAGAATAAATTCTCCGCCGCCAAACAGATGTATATTTAACAGAAATCAATCAACACAGAATAAACTCCAATGTCAGACACACAGTCCATTTACAAGTCCGTTCTGGGTCTGAACGAAACCGGAGGCACTAAATACCTCGCAAACCCATCGATCACCACGTACGTCTGGACGATCACCACTCATTATCCATATTTCGGGATGCCTCCCAATCAGGACCTCGATTACCATCCAAACGAGGTGAAGATCTCCGGTCTTCGACCATCGTCTTCATCTTCGACTTTCAATCGTCGGTCAATTATTTGAAATGAGAATTAGCTCGGCCCTTTCAAATAATTCACGTATATTTAGAATTTTCAAATCAATTTATTTCAATGGTTAAATTATTCGACAACACCAATTTTGTTCTTTAATGTAATTTTCACACCAAACACATTCAACCATCAAAAGCCACATAAATCGAGCAAATTCAGTTTATTTCCATTCCATATCGTTTATGATATTTTATAACGATTTATCGCTATTTTTATTTATTTTAAAATAGCTAATTTATTCAAAACGACGCTTCGGGCCATAACGCGGCCGTGGCGCTGTTTTTCTTCAGATTTGATTTACACATATCTGAAAATCTAACCGTTGGATCCTCATAAAATTTACATCATTAGAAAGGTCTTTTCAAAACGAATCCAGCGGTTCCAGTTTCGGGAAAATCCGACGGTCGGATCTCCTGGTACAATCGTTTGAAGTTTCGATTTCAAAATACGACCTGCAGCGTCGTTATTCGATTAAATATAATTATATTTATATATATATATATAAATATAATCGCTTCTGGCGTTGTTTTTCATCAGATTTGAATTAAACATTCCAGACAATCCAACCGTTGGATTTTTACAAGGTTGGTGCCGTTGGGAAGATATTTCCAAGGCGAACCCGACGGTTGAGGTTTCGGGAAAATCCAATGGTCGGATTTCCCGCACTAGTTGTTTGAAATCACGGTTTCAAAATAAGAACTGCACGGCCTCGTTTCGTTTTAATTTTATTTATATTTATATATTTATATAAATATAGTTCATTCAATGATTTCAATATCGTTTTCACTTCAAATATTTCACTAGCGCCTTAAAATTTTGGAAAATTTCGCTATAACCTCCCCTGCACCGGGAGCATCGGGAAATCTCAAATAGCTTCCCCGGTCCTTCTAATCTCAAAAAGAAAAAGAAAAAGCCAAGCGGCTAGCCAACAGGCTCATAAAATCATCACCCAAACAAAACAGTAAATGTGTACCTATTTGTCGGGCACAAAATTTTATTCCTCTTCTCTAGCCCCTTTGCTATAACCTGTTCAATGAATATGCATGTACATATATATAGTTCTTATCATTTATCATTTTCTATTCAACTTCATATTTGATTTCTATTTGGTTTAAAAACACCATTCATTCTAATGTTACATACATAGGTACAAATCATATCATTAGCTAATTAATGAATATTTCAACTCATATATATTTATTTGAACAAGTGGCTATTTTTAACACTTCACATTTCAACGATTCATGCATATAATAAAAATGTGATTTTTATTGTAAAACAACTCATTTCAAAACACTATTATTTTATATATCTCATATTGGTGATAAAAATAGGAATTTTCTTATAAAACAATTTCTTTCAAAACGAGATTATTTTACATAGTTCATATAGTCGATAAAAGGTGATTTTTATTATCAAACAATTTATTTCAAAATATGAATACCATTCAACACATGAATTTCAAATCAACGAATGAATATCGATTCAACACATGAAGGTTTTCTATAGTTTCTATATATAGATAAAAATGTGATTTTTATATTTAAAACGCGAATACCATTCAACACATGAATTTCTAATCAACGAATGAATATCGATTCAACACATGAAGGTTTTCTATAGTTTCTATATATAGATAAAAATGTGATTTTTATATTTAAAACGCGAATACCATTCAACACATGAATTTCTAATCAACGAATGAATATCGATTCAACACATGAAGGTTTTCTATTCAATGAATAAATATAGTTTTAGCAAATGAAAATAATTCAAACACATGAATATTATTCAAAATTTCGGCAGCATAACGGAAGGGTTGTTAAAACCGGGACCGTCCCTAGTACGGCTCCTCGCTATCAATCAATTTTCACACCAATCACAACCAATAAATATCGTCCATGGTTTGTGGACGAGGGGCGTATATATAGCAATTCACTTTTATTTCAACACATATATAATTTTTACAACGCCTATATAACTTATACATCGAACATACAACTTATACAACGCTTATACATGAGATGTACAACGTTTATATAACTCATACATCGACTATATAATTTATACATCGTCGTTTTCCATATTGTTTATAAATTAGAAATCTCACATTGCTTTCGGCTTTGCCAAAAATTGTAGAAGGCTCAGAAAAATATGCGGCCTCTTCTAAAAGGTAGAAGGCGTCCACACGGTCACGATGTTTCCTGTTTCATCGAATTTCGTTAACATAGCAAAATCACATTTTTAAACTATGGTTTATATTTTATAGACAAAGATAATTTTAATTTCAAATCAAAGGTAATTTTATTTTTAAGTCAAAGTCTATTTATATTTTCTAAAACAAATTCTATTTTATATTTTCTATTTGAAAGTATTTTATTTTTCCAAAACAATCCTGTTTTATATTTTCAAAATCAATCCTAATTTTATTTTAAAACCTTTCTAACTTTATTTTAAAACCTTTCTAGTTTTATTGTCATAATGCTATATATATTTATAAAAAAAATGAAAATAAAAGCTGCCTTTATATTTATTAAAAACTGCATTTATATTTATTAAAAAAAACTAAAATAAACAATAACTAAATAAAAATCAACTCACTGTGTCTTCGTTCTGTAAAGCTGCTTCCATCGAACCCAACATCTTCCGTCCTAGGGTTCATTTTCGCACGCAACTCGGAGCATGTGATGGTGATCAGACTTCACCATGACGAGCGGCTTCGCGAGAGCTTCCAAGGGGCATAGGCGCGGTGAACTCGGCAGCCCCCAGGCGCAGCAATTCGAAGGCTAACGGCGGGCTTTCCTGGCCGATTTCTGGCCAAAATACGGTGTGAATTCCGATCTTGCCTGTGCCAAACTAGAGATCTAAGAAAGGTCTTTTATTTTCGCTTTAGGATCATCTTCTAATTCGAATTGAATTTCGAAATTTTAGGGTTTCAATTTGAGATTAAAATCGGCCGTGTATTCCTTGTGGAGGCGCTGAAAATGAACGGGGTTGACTAGTGAAATAAGGAAACAAGGGTTTGACTTGCTATATAATATATATATATATATATATTAATTTAATATATTTTTCTATAACTACTTGTTTAACGCTACTAACTCCTAACGAACCCCAACAACTGTCGCCCCTAGCTAAATACCCCCATTCCGAACAAAATGGGATGTGTTTCGTAACCCAATTCGGCTGTTACGATAGGTTTCCGTTGAATTTAAAATATAAATCTTTATATATTCAGTTTAAACGCATATTTTAAATTATCGGGGCCACATACTGACTCTAAAAATTCCAGAAAAATAAATCTAGCTATGTTTTGACGATACGGTCCCAACAAAACTAGTTTCGTCGAATTCTGAGACCGTTTGCAAAAAGGCCCATTTTTGGTCGATCCAATTTAACTGTAATTGACCAAAACACATTTTCTTTTACCACGCTCACACATTAGCTTCAAAATTTATGAAATTTGAAACCTAGCAATAACTTCACATCCCGGATCCAACAAAAGTTGTTTCGTCGAATTCCGAAGTCGTATGCAAAAGGGCCAATTTCACGAGCTATATAAATTCCATAGCGACCGTTCTGAAAATTCATTCGGCCATAACTTTTGCTTTCCGTTATGAAAATTCGATTTTTCAGATTCGTTAGAAAGGTATTCACTAACAGATTTAAATATTTTTGGTTTCACTAAAATCCGTTTTGTTTTGCACCCGGTACAGTCCGACAAAGTTTGAATTCGATTTTTGAAACTACAGCGCCTTTTCAAGCCCTGTTTATAATTATAATTAATTATATTCGTTTTCAATTGTCGATTCAACTAACTTTTCATTGCCATTAGCTAAAATATTTATTTTAAATATTTAAAATCCATTATTTTAGCCAATTTAAAATTTTTAAATTGGTTCAGATTTTCTGGGTCGTTACAATCTCCCCCACTTAAAACTTTTCATCCCCGAAAAGGAACAAAGTCGAAAGTGGTTTGATAAATCTACAATCCCACAATACAACAACCAATTTGTTTTTAACCTTCCAAAAATATACTAATCAAATCCTATATTCCTTTAAAAAAATCATTCAGAGTATAGAATAAATAGTGCACATCCATGGGAAGAAATATAGCAACAGAATAGAGAATTAAATGGTAATGCAAAGTATGGCAAATGTACCTTGCACCGGAGTCAATCAGAGATATCTATTCGGCATCTAGGATAAGCTTTCTGAATGCTCTTCTCAGTTTCCCAAGTACAATCTCGTGGATCTCCACTCCATTGCATTTTGACTAAGCGAACCTTCTTGTTCCTCAGTTCTTTGGTTTCTTTGCCGATAATCTTTAGCGGCTCACGTCTCACGGCTAATTCTGGAGTAATTTCAATGTCATGTTGAGCTGCTTCTTCCACGATCAAGTCTGGATCATGAACGTGCTTTCGAAGTTGGGATATGTGAAATACATCATGAACTCCAGGTAACCAGTCAGGCAGTTTGACCCTATAAGCGAGAGTTCCGATCCGTTCCAGAATAGGAAACGGACCAATAAATTTGGGCGCTAACTTTCCAGTTTTACCGAACCGGATAACTCCTCTCATCGGCGATACTTTCAAATATACATAGTCACCAACTTCAAAGGATATATCTCTTCTTCTTTTATCGGCATAGCTCTTTTGTCGGCTTTGAGCGGCGAGTAATCGCTTCTTAATAAAATCGACTTTATCGGCGGCTTCTCGAATCATATCAGGACCCAACACAAGTCTATTACCAGGTTCGACCCAACAAGCAGGGGATCGGCACGGTCTACCATACAATGCTTCGAATGGCGACATTGTCAGACTCGCCTGGTAGCTGTTGTTATATGAGAATTCATCCAAATGCAGATGGTCTTCCCATGATCCACCGAAATCTATAACACAAGCCCGCAATAGATCTTCTAAAATGCGATTCACTCTCTCAGTCTGACCGTCTGTCTGAGGATGATAAGCGGTGCTCAAGTTCAACTTCGTTCCCAGCTCGACCTAAAATGCTTCCTAGAATTTGCTAGTGAAGATTGTATCTCTATCACTTACTATACTGAGCGGCACTCCATGTAGTCTAACTATTTCCCTGAAGTATATCTGCGCCAGACTCTGAGCAGTTCTGTTTGACCTGACAGGTACGAAATGGGCGGTCTTCGTGAAGCGATCTACGATCACCCAAATACTGTCATTCCATTTTCTGGTTCTGGGCAGACCATCAATGAAATCCATAGAAATATGTTCCCACTTCCAGCCAGGAACTTCTAGTGGTTGCAATAATCCAGCTAGTTTCTGTTGGTCGCTTTTGACTAGCTGGCAAGTAGGGCATCGGCTAACATATAATGAAATGTCCCTTTTCATCGACTTCCACCAGAAAGTGCGTTTGATGTCATTATACATTTTGCTTACTCCCGGATGGATACTGAGTTTTGACTTGTGGCATTCATCCAGTACTTCCTTCCGAAGCTAAGGAATGTTAGGAACGCATATTCGACCTTTGAGCCTTAAAATCCCCTCATTATCAACTTGAAAACTCGAGGGTTCGCCTTGTTGAATCATCCCTCTGATCTTCTGAATGAAGTGGTCATCTTCCTGAAGAGCAGATATTATATCTAGCAATGAAGTCGTGATAATAAAACTGGCGATCATTTCATTCTTTCGGCTTAATGCATCGGCCACGACATTGGCTTTCCCTGGAGTGTATAAAATTTCAAAATCATATGCTGCAAGAAACTCCAGCCAACGTTGCTGCCTCAGATTCAGGTCCTTCTGAGTGAACAGATACTTTAACGACTGATGATCTGTAAACAGTTCAAATCTCTCGCCCAGAAGATAGTGTCTCCAGATTTTCAAGGCGAATACAATAGCCAATAACTCAAGATCATGAGTTACGTAGTTTTTCTCATGCGGCTTTAGTTGACGGCTAGCATAAGCAATTACTTGTTCTCTTTGCATTAACACTGCGCCAAGGCCTTCTCTAGAAGCATCAGTCCAGACTTTTAAATCCTGGTTGCCATCGATGATGGTTAACACTGGAGCAGTTGTTAATCTCAACTTTAGCTCTTCGAAAGCCTCCTCACTTTCTGGAGTCCATTTGAACTTAGAGTGCTTCTTCGTAAGCTTTGTTAAATGACCAGATATCTTCGAAAAGTCTTTAACGAACTTCCGATAATAGCTAGCCAATCCGAGAAAACTGCGGACTTCAGTGGGGGTACTGGGTTGTTTCCAGTTTTGAATAGCTGTGATTTTGCTGGGATCCACAGCGATTCCTTCTTTCGATACGACGTGGCCCAGAAATTTTACTTCATCTTGCCAGAAGATACATTTGGAAAATTTGGCTTTTAATACATTCCGTCTCAGAATTTCCAACACTTGTTCCAAATGTTTTTCATGTTCGGCCTTTGATTTAGAGAAGATTAGGATATCATCAATAAAAACCAGAACAAATTTATTCAATACTCCTCTGAATACTCTGTTCATCAGATCCACGAAGTAAGCGGGAGCGTTACATAAGCCGAATGGCATTACTAACCACTCGTAGAATAAGTCGGGACCTCTGAACGCTGTCATTGGAACACACTCTTCGGCAATTCTAAGCTGATGGAAGCCTGTAGCTAGGTCCATTCTTGAGAATACTTGTGCTCCATTTAATCGATCCAACAAATCATCAATCCACGGCAATGGATATTTGTTCTTTATGGTCTGTTTGTTCAGATCACGATAATCCACGCATAGACGTAGAGTACAGTCAGATTTTGGGACAAACACCACTGCTGCACCCCAGTCAGAGAAACTAGGTCTGATCAGACCTTTCCATACTAACTGTCGTGTTTGATTGTCTAATTCCTCCTTCTCTTTCAAGGACATTCTTCGAATAGCGTGAACTACCGGCCTTGCATTGGGAATTAAAGCAATTTTGAAATCAATTTCTCTCTGCGGAGGTAAGCGAACAACTTCTTCAAATACATCCGCATAATTTTTGACGATAGGTATATCTTTCACTAGGTCGGGAATATTCTCTGTGATTTCAGGGATACTTTCTATTTGGGCTGGAGAAACATTCAAAGCTGCCCAGAAATCTTTTCTATTAGCATTCTGACCTTCACAGGGAATGGTTATATAATCACCTGATTTAATCTTCGCCTTTACGACTCTGTCGCCGCATTTAACCTCAGCTTCATATTTGGTCAACCAGTCTAACCCCAAGATAAGATCAAACTTTGTAAAATTCATGACGGCCGCGATGGTAGGGAACCGATAACGAGAAAAGGAAACCGGCACTCCACAAACCCAACTGAGGTCAATGGAACCCCCAACCGGATTTTGGACAGTCATTTGTTCTTTGAGCTTCTTCAAATTTAAATCCAGCTTCTTAGCTGCATTCTTCGCAACAAAGCTTCGCGACGCGCCGGTGTCAAACAGTACTTTAACTGGAATATCTTTGACAGTGAGCATGCCTTCTAAAACATCTGGCCTTTCCGGAGCAGACGAAGATGCAGGCACTTCTGCCACTTCATTAACATGTACTGCTTCAGGTTTTCTGAATAGCGGGCAGGCCTTTAAAAGATGACCGGCCTGTTGGCATTGACTGCACTTTCTATTTTCTTGAAAATTCATCCCGGATTTAGACCCATCACCCTTTCGTCTGTTCGAAGATCTACAATTTCTCATCGAATGCCCTTGCTGATCGCACTTTAGACATACGACTGCCTTTACCTTTTTCTGATTGATCTTCGGCCTCTTTTTGACTTCAGCCTTCGTACTAGCCTCAGGCTGCTCACTTGTCTCTGGGCTATCAGCTTCAAATTTTCTTTTGCTGCTAGAGCTGATTTCTTCTTCGTCTCGCAACATGCCTTTCATATGGAGATCTTCATACTGATAAGCCATATAAATCATTTCTGAAAAAGGGAGCTTCACATGCCCCATTACTTTATTTTGATATTTCCTTTGAAGCCCGTAGATAAATCTCAGATTCTTCCTCTTCGTATTCTGAATTAGATGGGGAGCAAAGTGAGAAAGTTCGTTGAATTTCTTATGATATTATGGGATGGTCATATCACCTTGTATCAGATAAGAAAATTCATCACATAGTCGCTTCGGGAGGAGTAAATCTTTCTAAGAAAATCACTTTGAATCTGTCCCAGGTGATATCACCTTCTGGATTATCTTTAATAACAGAATCCCACCAGAATAAAGCTTCGTCTTTGAGTGCCCAGGAGGCCAGTAATCTTTTCTGGTCATCCCTAAGCTTTAATGCTTCGAAGATTTTCTCAGCCGAACGAATCCAAGCTTGCGTTTTCATAATTGCTTCTTCACCCGTAAAGGGTTTTCCACCCAGATTTCTATATTTCATGAATAGAGCTTCTATATCCGAGTCAATATTACTTCTTCTGTTTCTGGCACTCATTTTCTAGTTCTTCTGCAAGTAGCAGATCAAGTGTCAGGTCAACAGAAAAGATATTTCAAAATATAGAGACAAATACTTGAATGTAAATGTGTCTATCGATGTGTTATTTCATTCTGCTACTCATACTAGGATATTACTGATCCTATCTGTATAGAGTTACCCATCCTAGAACTCTACTGGTTCTATTTCTGACGAGTTCGTTCAAATGTTATATTCCAGAACTAAGCTTAACCAAAGCTCTGATACCACGTTGGTACGACCCCAAATCCCGTATTGACGGAGACAAGGGTTATCTTTGGAATATAACACAGAAATAGATAATAGCAGAACAGAATTAAATAAATACACCAGGTAATGAACAATAGAATATACTGGATAAATGTAATCATCAGAGTTACACAGTATACAGGATCTTACTTAGTACAAATACAGTTCAGCTATACATAAATGTCTACAGCGGAAAACAAACAAAATATGTACAATAGGAGCTGAACATCATAAAAAGAGATAAATGATAGAATCCACCTTCAGCTCCAGCTATCCAGAAAGAACCAGCTAAACCTGAATACAAGGCTGCCCGTGTAGAAAAAAGGGGCACCCGAGTTTGAAAGTGAAACAAACTACGAGTCAGTCATGGGACTGGTATGAGAAATCTACTCAACACATATATAGCTTGGCTAATCACTGGACCACGCCACTTTCGTGGAATGGGTTTACTCCATTGGATTGCCAGTGCTTTAAAACAAATCTTTCTTTTAAACATCGCAATGCTTTTTATAAAAATGAAGCCATTATAAGACTCAGTTCCCATCACACAATGCAACGCAAACCGGAGGATAGAGTTTTACCTTATAATGGCCAAAATATGATTGGTACGAATAAAACAAAAGCATTTGATATTACTACTAGTGTTTATATGTTTCAAAAACAATTTCAATCATAACTATCAATCATAGACGGCATGGGTACCATATATCATGTCGCCATATATATATACAATCAAAATCGCGCGGTGTCGTACTTGGAAATTGGATTTCCGTCATGAACCAAGGCAAAAGATAGTCCTTACCGAATTCGAGACAATCTAGCCTACCATGTCTCAGGATCAGAGCTCGAGTGACCCTTGGATCGTCAGGGCCGGTCCACCGATGTGGATTAAAATGCCTGAGCAATACGTTTCCCCGCCCTTTGGGGCGCAAACGAGCCAACGAATGACTCCATCGGACCCGGATCATCCGATCAAACCGAGGCGCCTCATAACAGCAACAACCACATAGGTGAAAAGTATATAAATGTTAGGGCTGGTAGGTCACTGACACCACCCTAGCTAGAAAGAAACGCATGCCCTCCCTGAGGTCCTTCTCACGTTTTAGGTTCATACCGGGGTGTGAGGCTCGCGAATTCACGTTATACACAAAGCTACGCCACACAGGCGGTGCTTTGATCATCACCACAAGACTTTGCTTTTCAACAGAAGCCCTGATCATTTGCCACTTAGGTATGCCACACTAGCAATTCAAGCCAAGCGACTGATGTCCATCGATATACAACTTCTGAGCTCGTGCGTCTCAGAGAAGGGCGTTAAGCAAAAGAATAAATTCTCCGCCGCCAAACAGATGTATATTTAACAGAAATCAATCAACACAGAATAAACTCCAATGTCAGACACACAGTCCATTTACAAGTCCGTTCTGGGTCTGAACGAAACCGGAGGCACTAAATACCTCGCAAACCCATCGATCACCACGTACGTCTGGACGATCACCACTCATTATCCATATTTCGGGATGCCTCCCAATCAGGACCTCGGTTACCATCCAAACGAGGTGAAGATCTCCGGTCTTCGACCATCGTCTTCATCTTCGACTTTCAATCGTCGGTCAATTATTTGAAATGAGAATTAGCTCGGCCCTTTCAAATAATTCACGTATATTTAGAATTTTCAAATCAATTTATTTCAATGGTTCAATTATTCGACAACACCAATTTTGTTCTTTAATGTAATTTTCACACCAAATACATTCAACCATCAAAAGCCACATAAATCGAGCAAATTCAGTTTATTTCCATTCCATATCGTTTATGATATTTTATAACGATTTATCGCTATTTTTATTTATTTTAAAATAGCCAATTTATTCAAAACGACGCTTCGGGCCATAACGCGGCCGTGGCGCTGTTTTTCTTCAGATTTGATTTACACATATCTGAAAATCTAACCGTTGGATCCTCATAAAATTTACATCATTAGAAAGGTCTTTTCAAAACGAATCCAGCGGTTCCAGTTTCGGGAAAATCCGACGGTCGGATCTCCTGGTACAATCGTTTGAAGTTTCGATTTCAAAATACGACCTGCAGCGTCGTTATTCGATTAAATATAATTATATTTATATATATATATATAAATATAATCGCTTCTGGCGCTGTTTTTCATCAGATTTGAATTAAACATTCCAGACAATCCAACCGTTGGATTTTTACAAGGTTGGTGCCGTTGGGAAGATATTTCCAAGGCGAACCCGACGGTTGAGGTTTCGGGAAAATCCAATGGTCGGATTTCCCGCACTAGTTGTTTGAAATAACGGTTTCAAAATAAGAACTGCACGGCCTCGTTTCGTTTTAATTTTATTTATATTTATATATTTATATAAATATAGTTCATTCAATGATTTCAATATCGTTTTCACTTCAAATATTTCACTAACGCCTTAAAATTTTGGAAAATTTCGCTATAACCTCCCCTGCACCGGGAGCATCGGGAAATCTCAAATAGCTTCCCCGGTCCTTCTAATCTCAAAAAGAAAAAGAAAAAGCCAAGCGGCTAGCCAACAGGCTCATAAAATCATCACCCAAACAAAACAATAAATGTGTACCTATTTGTCGGGCACAAAATTTTATTCCTCTTCTCTAGCCCCTTTGCTATAACCTGTTCAATGAATATGCATGTACATATATATAGTTCTTATCATTTATCATTTTCTATTCAACTTCATATTTGATTTCTATTTGGTTTAAAAACACCATTCATTCTAATGTTACATACATAGGTACAAATCATATCATTAGCTAATTAATGAATATTTCAACTCATATATATTTATTTGAACAAGTGGCTATTTTTAACACTTCACATTTCAACGATTCATGCATATAATAAAAATGTGATTTTTATTGTAAAACAACTCATTTCAAAACACTATTATTTTATATATCTCATATTGGTGATAAAAATAGGAATTTTCTTATAAAACAATTTCTTTCAAAACGAGATTATTTTACACAGTTCATATAGTCGATAAAAGGTGATTTTTATTATCAAACAATTTATTTCAAAATATGAATACCATTCAACACATGAATTTCAAATCAACGAATGAATATCGATTCAACACATGAAGGTTTTCTATAGTTTCTATATATAGATAAAAATGTGATTTTTATATTTAAAACGCGAATACCATTCAACACATGAATTTCTAATCAACGAATGAATATCGATTCAACACATGAAGGTTTTCTATAGTTTCTATATATAGATAAAAATGTGATTTTTATATTTAAAACGCGAATACCATTCAACACATGAATTTCTAATCAACGAATGAATATCGATTCAACACATGAAGGTTTTCTATAGTTTCTATATATAGATAAAAATGTGATTTTTATATTTAAAACGCGAATACCATTCAACACATGAATTTCTAATCAACGAATGAATATCGATTCAACACATGAAGGTTTTCTATTCAATGAATAAATATAGTTTTAGCAAATGAAAATAATTCAAACACATGAATATTATTCAAAATTTCGGCAGCATAACGGCAGGGTAGTTAAAACCGGGACCGTCCCTAGTACGGCTCCTCGCTCTACCTTAAAACCTCGCGGTTTTTGACAATGGGGATCATGCATCTAGTTCGCACGCAGGCGGCATGTATATATTCATTTCATTTCCACAAACTAATCCTAAGTGGTTTCAACCAAATATTTCTCAACCACAAATGGGTATTTTTCAACCACAATCAATCAATATCAATCACAAACAATTTCAAACAACCATTCGCTATCAATCAATTTTCACACCAATCACAACCAATAAATATCGTCCATGGTTTGTGGACGAGGGACGTATATATATATATATATTTATATATAGCAATTCACTTTTATTTCAACACATATATAATTTTTACAACGCCTATATAACTTATACATCGAACATACAACTTATACAACGCTTATACATGAGATGTACAACGTTTATATAACTCATACATCGACTATATAATTTATACATCGTCGTTTTCCATATTGTTTATAAATTAGAAATCTCACATTGCTTTCGGCTTTGCCAAAAATTGTAGAAGGCTCAGAAAAATATGCGGCCTCTTCTAAAAGGTAGAAGGCGTCCACACGGTCACGATGTTTCCTGTTTCATCGAATTTCGTTAACATAGCAAAATCACATTTTTAAACTATGGTTTATATTTTATAGACAAAGATAATTTTAATTTCAAATCAAAGGTAATTTTATTTTTAAGTCAAAGTCTATTTATATTTTCTAAAACAAATTCTATTTTATATTTTCTATTTGAAAGTATTTTATTTTTCCAAAACAATCCTGTTTTATATTTTCAAAATCAATCCTAATTTTATTTTAAAACCTTTCTAACTTTATTTTAAAACCTTTCTAGTTTTATTGTCATAATGCTATATATATTTATAAAAAAAATGAAAATAAAAGCTGCCTTTATATTTATTAAAAACTGCATTTATATTTATTAAAAAAAACTAAAATAAACAATAACTAAATAAAAATCAACTCACTGTGTCTTCGTTCTGTAAAGCTGCTTCCATCGAACCCAACATCTTCCGTCCTAGGGTTCATTTTCGCACGCAACTCGGAGCATGTGATGGTGATCAGACTTCACCATGACGAGCGGCTTCGCTAGAGCTTCCAAGGGGCGGAGGCGCGGTGAACTCGGCAGCCCCCAGGCGCAGCAATTCGAAGGCTAACGGCGGGCTTTCCTGGCCGATTTCTGGCCAAAATACGGTGTGAATTCCGATCTTGCCTGTGCCAAACTAGAGATCTAAGAAAGGTCTTTTATTTTCGCTTTAGGATCATCTTCTAATTCGAATTGAATTTCGAAATTTTAGGGTTTCAATTTGAGATTAAAATCGGCCGTGTATTCCTTGTGGAGGCGCTGAAAATGAACGGGGTTGACTAGTGAAATAAGGAAACAAGGGTTTGACTTGCTATATAATATATATATATATATTAATTTAATATATTTTTCTATAACTACTTGTTTAACGCTACTAACTCCTAACGAACCCCAACAACTGTCGCCCCTAGCTAAATACCCCCATTCCGAACACAATGGGATGTGTTTCGTAACCCAATTCGGCTGTTACGATAGGTTTCCGTTGAATTTAAAATATAAATCTTTATATATTCAATTTAAACGCATATTTTAAATTATCGGGGCCACATACTGACTCTAAAAATTCCAGAAAAATAAATCTAGCTATGTTTTGACGATACGGTCCCAACAAAACTAGTTTCGTCGAATTCTGAGACCGTTTGCAAAAAGGCCCATTTTTGGTCGATCCAATTTAACTGTAATTGACCAAAACACATTTTCTTTTGCCACGCTCACAGATTAGCTTCAAAATTTATGAAATTTGAAACCTAGCAATAACTTCACATCCCGGATCCAACAAAAGTGGTTTCGTTGAATTCCGAAGTCGTATGCAAAAGGGCCAATTTCACGGGCTATATAAATTCCATAGCGACCGTTCTGAAAATTCATTCGGCCATAACTTTTGCTTTCCGTTATGAAAATTCGATTTTTCAGATTCGTTAGAAAGGTATTCACTAACAGATTTAAATATTTTTGGTTTCACTAAAATCCGTTTTGTTTTGCACCCGGTACAGTCCGACAAAGTTTGAATTCGATTTTTGAAACTACAGCGCCTTTTCAAGCCCTGTTTATAATTATAATTAATTATATTCGTTTTCAATTGTCGATTCAACTAACTTTTCATTGCCATTAGCTAAAATATTTATTTTAAATATTTAAAATCCATTATTTTAGCCAATTTAAAACTTTTAAATTGGTTCAGATTTTCTGGGTCGTTACACATACTCTAGTGGACAAACTCTTCATTTAACATAGATTTTGGAGAAGTCAAGGAAATTTCATGGATGTGAATATTGACCTTATTTCGAGCGAATCGTTATTTAGAGAACCAAAGCTATAGGAACTCTCAACCAATTCAGATACAACCATGGAATTTTGTTAGGATAAATACCTGTCTCACCATCCAACTCAAAGCCGTTAAAGAAATCCTTGCAAAAAACAAAATAATCTTACACCACGACAATCAGCCTCATTTTAAGGAATATTTTACTATAAAAATGTTAGCCAAAATTCACTTCTTTAAGAAAAAAGGGTGAAATAAGGAAGAGGTAGAAGAAAGAGTACTTAGGAGAAGAAGGGAAGAATTAAGAGCCTTGAATAATTTACCAAAGTAAAGGTTCAAAAAGAAATCAAAAGCCTCATACAACCGCCGAAAGTATTACTGTTGTCAAGAAAGACAATGGTGAAAAGGTAGGATTCCGCTGTGAAAAAGAAAAGCCCCTTCTGATAACACCGGGAGGGCACATCCTTCGAGAAAGCATATTTCATAGCATAGAAACAAAGTGTGGACTTCAAAGAAGCCCAAAAAAGGGTGTTCCAAGAGAAATTCACAAGGAAACGAATTTATTCCTGACAAAAGGATCATCGTGCCGAAAGACCAGCCATACAAAAATAAACTGTTATGACAAGCTGGTAGCTTGCATGAACATATGCCTCCCGCAGCAATTTAAGTCGCTTCACAAAAAATATACTCTTAAGATACAACAAACACCAGCCATTTATAGACAAAGGCGCCTTCATGAAGCTCCCAACGTAGCCTTAATAAAAGCATATGGAGGAAGCCTAGCAAGCGAAAGGGAGCCAATTTTTACCTATAAATACGACCCTTAGGGTCCGGAATCGGGACGATTAACTCATAGTAGGTAAAGTGACATGATTAGGAAAACTATTATAATAGGCATAAGGTGACATGATGAACAAAATAGGGATATCATAAACAGGCATGATAAGATCAAAATAGTGAATCAGATATACAATTAATAAAAGATCTGGTATCCTTTCAGATTATTAATAGGCACAGGCTTAGATCCACACCTGGAGGCATGTTAACATTACATTCTAAGTGTTTATATTTAAAATTAACATAGACTCTCTGTGATTGGATCTAAGAAACGGAAGAATGATAGTTGATGTTGTAGCATAGACCTCTACATTCGTTTATCTTGTTTGTTGAAAAGGAAGTAAGCTAGATCAGATTATGTTGGAGTAGAACCTCATTATCGCCATTGAATTAGATGAATAAAACAAATGGGTATAGGGTCCTATTTATAGCCTAGGGTCAAAGAATCTGGTCAGAAAACAAGTTCACATACGCAGAAATTAATCTGGCTCGGATCTGGGGGGTGTTGACATGGGTGTCGACACCCCTGTTGTGGTGTCTGTAACGACCCGCATTCTACGCATCGGAGGATCGTAGAATACTTATTTCTTTTTCGTATGAAGTCGTATGGTAATGTAACATTAGGGAATGACTATTAGGGTCATTTCCCAGGCTCATGATTTTTGTCGATTTTTAAATGACCGTTTTGCCCCTAGCTGATCTTGTTTTGACCATAACTTTTGATTGGTAAGCAGTTTTGACCTAAAACCACTTCTATTAGATCTGAATGATGGTTTACCCTTGCATAGAGTGGTCATTAGCCAAACGGGCTTACTGTTTGGGAGATATGGCTGAATTAAGGTTCAGAAGGTGAAAAACAACATTAGCGGGCTTAACCGGGTGATTAGTAGCTAGGCCCATTGGGGGATTTCGGGATTAAAACTATTTAAAGGCTGCTAGAGTTAGGAATTTCGGTTTTTAGTCATTTTCCAGCCGCCACAAACATATCTTTAACCCTAGCCATGGCCTCCACTTTCTAAAAACACCCCAAATCACCTTCTAATCACTAATTAAGAAGATCTACACGAAATCAAGGAAGATTAGTGTCAAATCAGAGTTGGAGCTACTGCTAAGCATTGGGATTAAACCCAAAACAAAGGATATTTCAGATCTATAGTTTAATTTGTGGCAAAGGTGAGTGATTTGCATTGTTTTTCACTAATTACGGCTAATTAGGGTAATTAGCGAAGATTAGCGAAATTAGACCTCAGAAAAATCTGGAAAAATTTGTAAAATTCAAAAATATTATTTTAGGGCTCTGATAGAAATTTGGGCTAATTTGGATAAGTTTTTCTAATCATATCATTAGTTTTGTTTAAACATGCTTAAGGGAAAATATGGGTTTTTTGCTATGTTTGATCCATTTTAACCTATCAAATTATTGTTTTGGTGTTAATGGTTGATTATACATGTTGCTATGACTGTATGGTATGTTTTGTGATTAATTAGAAAAGTTAGATTGGTCGAAAACGCCGTCGAATGGCGTAAAATAGTCGTTGGAAAGAAGTGCAGGAAATTAGCTGAACCAGATCAGATCGGAGAAGGGGAGCACGATCCGAACCGTGGAGCACCATGCAGCTCCGACCCGACCCGTTCTCCTGGACTGCGCCACAAAGTCACGATCTGACCTGCCTCCGAACCTGTGTACTCATCTGAACCGATCCGCTTGAAAGGAGGAGCTACGTACTGGTCATGTGCCACGACCCGATCTGATGGAGGGCGAACACCACGATCCAACCCGAACCCAATGGGTGCCCACGATCCGAACCAGAGGAGTTGATATGGACGAACCGATCTGAAGTAAAGTGAAGAGAGAAGACCGAACCGATCCAGAGACGACCAGAACCCGAGATGCAAAGGTAGTTCAAATGGGAAGTAGAACTCAGGATCTAGTTGGGAACCAACGAGTTAACTTCATGGTTGGACTTTGCTACGGGACGTGTGCAAAGGGGTTATCGATATCCATAATTTTGGTTCACCAATAAGAGACGGATTAGGGGCTTGTAGTGATAGTTATACGGGGTTGGACTCCGTCATGGCCCGAAGGATTAGGTGAACAGAGTAATGGGTATCGTATGCTTTATGCACTGAGTGAGAGATGTGAGGATGGTTGCTATGCTTGATTTCTTTGTTATCACTGTGACATGCACACCCCCTCCCCCCTTATTTTTACACCCTATGATAGTGTTACCTTAGAGTAGTGTATGGTATGTTGTGCCGACTCTTTGGTTGCAGGTCCAAGTTCAGGTATGATTGGATTATACTTGTTATTGTTCTGTTTTGTTGCTTATCGCTCATACCAGACTTTTGTCTGACCCAGAGTTTTATGTCCCTTCTTATTACTCTGGGTGCTCCTAAATGAGTAGACTAGAGACAGGTTAGGTGGTATGCACGAGTAGCTGTACCGGAGATGAGCAGGAGGCTTCCACGTATGATATATAGATATTCTCCCTGTGTTGTTGAAGGTCACTGCTTGGGCATTAGTAGTGTACCTCCTTCTTTTGCTTTCTTTTGCTTTCTTTTGCTTTAGAGATAGTTTTAAAGTTGTAATAATGATAATGTAGAACATAAGCTGTATTTGGATTTTCCGCTGCTATGATGTTTAGTTTTCAGCTTATGCACTGTCTCACCTGTTTTATGTTAAGTATGTTATTACTGTATTTTATTCCATGCGTTGTGAGATATTCTACAGGTTCTTTGTTAGTTCAACAGTAAGTTCTTTTCTTTTTCCTTTCTTTGGCGACCGTCCCATGCTGGTTGGACATTGGCACTTTCTTTGAAATGTCGGCTGGTGCGGGGCGGGCCGTCACATTTTGTATCAGAGCTCTAGGTTGCGTAGTTAACCTAGGGAAAGACACCAGGGAGAGATAATACGTATATAAGAGCGCGTATTTGTGATTATTTTGGTTTTCAAAAGCTATATATATATATGTTGTTAGTATAGCTAAGGATGAAGTCGCACTACACTGACACCATTAAAGAGATGGTTAATCGTTTTCTCCTTACAGATTGAACGATGAGCCGAAACTTGAGGAACACGGATCCAAGGGCTAACAATAGGAATGACCCTGATAGGAGGGCGATGTTCACCAGCTTCATGAGAGAGATGCTTAGGGATGTGCAGAGGGCAGCTCCCAATGCTGGTAATGGTGGTGGCCTAGTAGTGCAGGCACCTAGGGCCGATTTCGCCAAGCTGAATAAGGATTATACTAGTCTTGGTGGGAAGCCGTTCCATGGAACGGAATCGGCTGCGGATGTTCAAGATTGGTTGGATAGCTGTGAGCGTATCTTCGAAGACTTGGGTATCGAGGATGCGATGAAGAGAAGGCTAGCATCCTGTCAGCTGCAAGGACGGGCAATGAATTGGTGGAATGCTATTAAGGCAGCTACTCCAGAGGATCAAGTCACTTGGGATCGGTTTAGAACTCGTTTCAGTGATAAGTTTATTCCAGCTGCTCAGAAGTCAGAATTGTTTAGGAAGTTCTTAGAGCTTAAGCATAATGGTAGGGCAGTCTCGGAGTATATTGCTGAGTTCGATACTTTATCAAACTATGGATTATCCCTTATAGATACTGCCGAGAAGAAGAACGAGAAGTTCATAACTGGTTTAGATGGGTACTTGGGGAAAGACTTATAAATTACATCGATGAGACGTTTGAATCGATTGTAGGAAAGGCACTAAAGTTAGAGAGTCTTTACCCTAAGCCAAAGACTGAGGTAGCTATTGCATCCGCAGAGGAGCCAAAGCCACCAGCAGGCGGTGGGGGCAAGAATAATTCCCAGAATAAGAGGAAACAAGACTAAACCATGGATGGTCAGAATAAGAAAAATAAGAAAGATGGCGAGTGCTTTAGCTATGGCAAGAAGGGCCACTATACCATAGATTGTTGGGAAAAGCCTGGGGGAAAGGAAGTGCTTTAATTGTGGCCAAGCGGGACATCACAAGAATGAATGTCCACAACCTCCTAGGGAGAAGCAGATCATGAAAGCATATGCTATCAACGCTATTCCATCTTCGTCGAATGCCCCAACTACGGCGTAGAAGGAAAAAGGTGTCGTTATTCGAGGTATGCTTCCTATTTAAGATGTTTCTGTTTGAGTTTCTTTGATATCGGGACTTCCCATTCCTTCGTACCTAGTGACCAGGTAGATAGTTTGGAATTGGAACCCAAGGTAGTCGATAGACCTTTAGTAGTGTCAAACCCGATAGGTGGTTTGACTAGCCTTTGTAGGATTTGTCGTAATTTGGTCTTATTGAGTCATGGATGTATGTTTGTTGTGATTGCTTTGTTTTGAGCTTTACTAGGTCTAGCTTGATTTTGGGAGACGATTGACTCCAAAGGTATAGAGTGATAGTAGATTGTGAAGAGTCTTTGACGACCATTATAATGGATGATGGATGAAAGGTGGTATTGGATTGCCTACATTATGATGAAGATGATAACAGGAGTTAGAGAAGCAAATGTACATTGGATGTACATTAGTTTGGTCAGGACTTGGCCATGCGATCGACGATAGTCTCAAGCAAGATTGGCAAGGATAGCCAGAGTTGGTTATGGATGCTTGAGTGTTTGGATGTTTTGCTCATATCAACTCACGTAGATTGTCTAAACTCAAGGGAGATATTTCCTTGGGTGCTTGTCTGATATTGGTTTAGGCCTTTGGGGCTTGTGCTCGGGGAATGTCAAAGTCAACTAGGATGGTTTGCGTGAGAGATAAGTAGTTGTTGTGATTTTCATTGGATAATATCTTGGTTTACTCGAGGAGTAATGGACAGCTGTGACAGGATAAGACTATTCGATGGTAAGGACCGCCCCGAGTTATACTCGATAGGGTTATGAGATGACTCGAGTGGGACTCGAGAAAGATGCAAAGTAATGGATTGTTTAGGACCCCATGTTGATGTTCTTTTTGAAAGAATAGGATGTGTTCGTTGATCATGGAAGATGCAACGAAGGTTACGACGATTCAAGTTGGACTTGAACTCGTAAAAAAAAGGTGTTCGTTGATCTTGGAGCGGCAACAAATAGGGAGACAAATCACATTGGTCTAGGGTTTGTAGGTAATAAATACTCAAGACTGGGTCTGAGTTTATGGGTAATAGATTGACTCGAGTTGGACTCGAGAAGGCTGCAAGGAATTGGATTGGCTCGAGTTGGACTCGAGAGGGCGGCAAGATAAGGGATAGACTTGGGTGGGACTCGAGTGTTTCAGGCGGACTAAAAGCAAGGGTATCTGGGGACGCCCACTTACCTTGGATTCGTTGGACCTGATCTAGTTATCCTTGGAGGATAAACGTACGTTGGACATACGGTAGTCCATTTGGAGGCAGGGCTTCCATTAGTTATTGATGTTGGTTGGACCAGACATACAGGTATCGACGTATTCATGGCTTTGGCAGGTGATAGATAGGATTTGTTTGATGGATGTTATGGTTGTTGTGTTTGTTCCTACCTTTCTTCTCTTGTGTATCACCTGTAGGATCATACTGAATGGAAATAGGATAAGTTCGTTGATCATGGTGATATGACGGGTGTAAGATACTTTACATTAGACTTGAAGTATGTTGGGCATTGTGGAGCGTCTGTTGACCTTGGAGATTCAGCGGATATAGGAGCTTCAAGTTAGACTTGGACTCGGAGGCAGAGTACCTAGATTCATTGGATGAGTCTAGTTCACCTTTAGAAGGTGAATGCACGTTGGACGTGCAGTACGGGTATAAGTGGAGTATCTAGGTTCATTGGATAAGTCTAGTTTGCCTCTAGGAGGTGAATGTATGTTGGACGTGTAGTGCGAATGTAGGAAGGACTCAAGTTGGACTTGAAAAGACATTTGGAATGTAGTTGGAGATTTGGCGTATAGGGTTGGATTACCTAAGAAGATGACAATATAGAGGGATGTCATAGTACCGGACTGGGTGCGGTAGCTGATGCATTGGGTAGGAGACATGTCAGTTTAGAGGCTATGTTTCTGGAATGGAAGCAACTAGAGTATATCACGGGATTTGACTTCAGAACTAAGTGTGAATTGGATTCAGAAACGCTAGTAAGCTTGACAATTAGACCGATCTGGATTGAGTGGATCGGTTCCAGTCAGAGGGATCCTAACCTATTGGAAATCACCTCTAGGGTAGATATGGGAATCGATGGCGAGAGAAAGACTGTACTTGAGAAGTAGAGGATGACATAAGAAAGTTGTATCCAAAGCTCTTTGCCTGGTAAGATTTTAGCGGCGATGATTCTTCCCTTGTTAGTAAACCGCATACTAGGACAGATTGGTTCTGTTTGTTTTGTATGCTTGATTGTTGTGTATGGCTGGTAGGCATGCGGGATCCATTATTTGTTTCTTTGTTACGGAATTTCGAGGGCGAAATTTCTTAAGGGAGGGCGAATGTAACGACCCGCATTCTACGCATCGGAGGATTGTAGAATATTTATTTCTTTTTCGTATGAAGTCGTATGGTCATGTAACATTGAGGAACGACTATTGGGGTCATTTCCCATGCTCATGATTTTTGTCGATTTTAAATGACCGTTTTGCCCCTAGTTGATCTTGTTTTGACCATAACTTTTGATTGGTAAGGATTTTTGACCTGAAACCACTTCCATTAGATCTGGATGATGGTTTACCTTTCCGTAGAGTGGTCATATTAGCCAAACGGGCTTACTTTTTGGGAGATATGGCTGAATTAATGTTCAGAAGGTGAAAAACAGCATTAGCGGGCTTAACCGGGTGATTAGCAGCTAAGCCCATTGGGGGATTTCGGGATTAAAAGTATTTAAAGGCTGCTAGGGTTAGGAATTTCGGTTTTTAGTCATTTTCCAGCCGCCACAAACGTATTTTTAACCCTAGCCATGGCCTCCACTTTCTAAAAACACCGCAAATCACCTTCTAATCACTAATTAAGAAGATTTACAACAAGATAAGGAAGATTAGTGTCAAATCAGAGTTGGAGCTGCTGCTAAGCATTGTGATTCGACCCAAAACAGAGGATATTTCAGATCTATAGTTTAATTTGTGGCAAAGGTGAGTGATTTGCATTGTTTTTCACTAATTACGGCTAATTAGGTTAATTAGCGAAGATTAGCGAAATTAGACCTCAGAAAAATCTAGAAAAAATTGTAAATTTCAAAATATTATTTTAGGCCTCTGATAGAAATTTAGGCTAATTTGGATAAGTTTTGCTAATCATATCATTAGTTTTGTTTAAACATGCTTAAGGGAAATATGGGTTTTTGGCTATGTTTGATCCATTTTAACCTATCAAATTATTGTTTTGGTGTTAATGGTTGATTATACATGTTGCTATGACTTTATGGTATGTTTTGTGATTGATTAGAAAAGTTAGATTGGTCGGAAACGCCGTCGAATGGCGTAAAATAGTCGCTGGAAAGAAGTGCAGAAAATTAGCCGAACCGGATCGGATCGGAGAAGGGGAGCACGATCCGAACTGTGGAGCACCATGCAGCTCCAACCCGACCCGTTCTCTTGGAGTGCGCCATGAAGTCACGATCCGACCCGCCTCCGAACCTGTGTACTCATCTGAACCAATCCACTTGAAAGGAGGAGGCACGAACTGTCATGTGCCACGACCCGATCCGATGGAGGGCGAACACCACGATCTGACCAGAACCCAATGGGTGCCCACGATCCGAACCAGAGGAATTGACATGGACGAACCGATCCGAAGCAAAGTAAAGAGATAAGACCGAACCAATCCGGAGACGATCAGAACCCGAGATGCAAAGTTAGTTCAAATGGGAAGTAGAACTCAGGATTCAGTTGGGAACCAACGAGTTAACTTCATGGTTCAACTTTGCTGCGGGACGTGTGCAAAGGGGTTATCGATATCCATAATTTTGGTTCACCACTAAGAGATGGATTAGGGGCTTGTAGTGATATTTATATGGGGTTGGACTCCATCATGGCCCGAAGGATTAGGTGAACAGAGTAATGGGTATCGTATGCTTTACGCATTGAGTTAGAGATGTGAGGATGGTTGCTATGCTTGATTTCATTGTTGTCGCTGTGACATGCACACCCCCTCCCCCGTTATCTTTACATCCTATGCTAGTGTTACCTTAGAGTACTGTACGGTATGTTGTGCCGACTTTTTGGTTACAGGTCCTGGTTCAGGTATGATTGGAGTATACCTGTTATTGTTCAGTTTTGTTGCTTATCGCTCATACCAGACTTTTGTCTGACCCAGAGTTTTATGTCTCTTCTTATTACTCTGGGTGCTCCTAAACGAGTAGACTAGAGATAGGTTAGGTGGTATGCACGAGTAGCTGTACCGGAGACGAGCAGGAGGCTTCCACGTATGATATATAGATATTCTCCCTATGTTGTTGAAGGTCACTGCTTGGGCATTAGTAGTGTACCTCCTTCTTTTGCTTTCTTTTGCTTTAGAGACAGTTTTAAAGTTGTAATAATGATAATGTGGAACATAAGCTGTATTTGGATTTTCCGCTGCTATGATGTTTAGTTTTCAGCTTATGCACTATCTCACCTGTTTTGTGTTAAGTATGTTATTATTACATTTTATTCCATGCGCTGTGAGATATTCTACAGGTTCTTTGTTAGTTCAATAGTAAGTTCTCTTCTTTTTCCTTTATTTGGCAACCGTCCCGTGCTGGTTGGACATTGGCACAGCGCACTTTCTTTGAAATGTCGGCTGGTGCGGGGCGGGCCGTCACAGTGTCGACCCATTGGTCGAGACCCTTAGGGTTGGAGTCGACCCCCAATGGGCCGATTCCCCATCCCTTCCCGCCTACGATTTTCTGATTTTTTGGAATAATTATTTATATATAAATGGCTTATATATGTGTAAACTTCAAACCTTAATATCTTCTTCATATGGTGTCCGTTTACGCAAACTCGGAGTCTATCTCAAGTAGAATTCCAAGGCGAACACAATGGCATAGTCCGTTTTACTTAATTTTCCTTATGTAATTAAGTATTCTTTAGTTTATCATTATAATGTTCTTTAAAATTACGGGATTTTACATATATTGTCATATTTGGAAGTTCGACCAGTTTTGATGGACATGATTATTTCAAAAAGGAAAAGGACATAATGTTAGCTGAACGGATTAGTAGGCTCAGGATCGAAACAGGAATCAATGAATTGAAGGATTCTAGTCTTAGATACCAAGGATAGTTAAGGAAGATGGGTTGATTGTGTGTTCGGGATCTTGGAAACTTAAGGAGGGAGGATCTTAGGTAATGGCAATGGTCTATGATAATGAACCATACAGGGGTACCAAGATGTATCAGGGCATAAAATTTAGTTTTTCCTAGGAATTCATAAAAAATGATGTAGGCTTATATGTAAAATAATGTTAAACTATCAAAAAGTGAAAGCTTAACATCAAAAGCCATAAGGATCGCTTCAGCATTTGGACATTACAATTTGGAAATGGTATTAGATATCCATGAATTTCATTGATGTGTTTCCAAGGTCAAAGAAGGGATACAAAGTATGTAGGTTATGGTGGATAGATTAACTAAGAGTTCTCACTTCATTCCCGTAAGACAGACAAGCACGACACTCGTAGTGGCTGAGTTGTTCATGAAGGACATAGTTAGACTACATGGAGTTTCTAGCAGTGTCATTAGTGATAGAAATGCTTTATTTACTAGAAAATTCTAGAAGAGTTTGTAGAACACATTAGTTACTAAACTCAAGATGAGTACCACATATTACCTACAATCCAATAAGCATGCAAAGACAGTCAATAAGGTATTTAAATATTTGTTGAGCACTTGTGTGCTTGATTTTGGTGGGTCATGGAAAGATCATTTGCATCCAGTTCAATTCTCCTATAATAACAGCTATAAGTCTAGTATAGGAATCACACATTTTCAGGATTTGTACGGAAAGTTGTGTGAATCACCAGCTTATGGGTTCGAGTCCGAAGGCAGGATTGTCCTTTGTCTAGATTTAGTGAAGAAAGCCTTCGAGAAGATTAGGTTGATCAAAGAAAGGATAAAGCAAGCTTAGTTAAAGCGGAAAATTTACATAGAGAAGAGGAGTAAGGATCTTGAGTTATCAATTGGAGATTATTTTTATCATCGTATCACCGATGAAAGTTGCAGTTCACCATAGGAAACTAGAACAAAGTTTGGTTGGACTAATCCCTATCATAGAGAGGATCGAGAAACTCGCATATCGAGTAAAGTTTCCAAATAGTCTAGTTTGGATACATAAAGTTTATCATATTTTTCATCTTTAAAAGTATATACACGATTCAGAGACTACTGTAGATTCCAAAATGTTGGGAGATTTAGTAATGGCACCGGATTTGACTTTGTAAGTAAACCGGTTCGTATTGTAGCCAAAGATGAGAAGTGTCAAAGGAGCAAGATAGCTATGTTAGTGTAAGTCTAGGGGAGGGATAATGAGAAGAATGGTACTTGGAAAATAGAGGATAGGATTAAGGATGCTTTTCTTGAGTTGTTGATTTGTATGTTCTATATTGCTTCATAGACTAGATTACTGGTAGGATATACTAAAATTGTTAGCATGATTGAGATATTTGTTTGTCCTTATCGAATTTGAATGACGAATGTATTTTAAGAAGGGAGGATGTGACATCCTAAATTCTTAGTAAACAGTGTTAAAGAAATTTAATTGGATAGATTAAATAAGAGTATGTAGAGGGATAATGAGATGAGATTTGATAAATAACATGGTTTGTCCTTTATAACTAATCAATTGAATGAACATAAAAAGGGCATATGCAAAGGGAAAAAGTATGATATACCAAGTGTTTCATACCATAACCTTTCATTTTCCTATCATATCATCTTTCATGCCATAACCTTTCATTATCCTATCTTTTCATTTTACAAACATAACTAAAAATACAGAATAAGAGGCAGACCATTACAACATCAAAGAATAAGAAACTAAGAGAAACTTAAGAGAAAAAACTAGGAAATCAAGATACATCAAATTTGTACTTGTTCATCCATCTTATGGTGAATAATGTATTTATCCATATGTAGTTGTTTTTCTTTATTTAGTTATGGGTAATACCTTAATTTACCTTTGATGTTTTAATGAACTTTGTTGTTTAAATAGAATAATAGAACATCCATGCTATTTTAAATTTATTGGATTAATCATTTGATTAAAGACTTTAGGTTTCAAATAGTAATCAATGATATACATCTCCAAATTATTTGAAAATTTTACACAAAATGGTTAAACGATTTCATAGGTGGGTTTTGATTTTTGTAATTTTCTTATCATTTTCAAATATTTTGCGAACTTCCCAAGGAGCAAATATTATTTATTTTGGTTTTGAATCATTGAAATAATTTATTTCCCAATGAGGAAATATTGTAAGTGTTTTGGTTTTCATAGGTGTATGTGATTGCTATGCAACACACTTTAGTAAATAAGATTTTCCTAGTCCTAGGTTGCCTACATCTGGTGTATTCAACCAAACTGCGCGAACAAGTAAATGTGCAACCAATAATCTTATAATTGTCTAACATAATATATAAACATCTATAATATAAATAGATCATATTTATAATTTTAGTGTGGTTTGATGCCAAAATAGTTCGAATCTAGTGATAGTACCAAAATAACGCGTAATAACGCACAAATGGGTAAATAAGTGATATTTATTTAGGTTTAAACTAATCAAATT